>JASPKZ010000047.1:0-600000 GCA_030220185.1 Diploptera punctata
GGGGGGCGTGTGTAGGTGGTGGTGTGGTGGTGGTGGTGGTGGTGGGTCGTTGGGGTGGTGGTGGCGGTTGTGGTGGTGGTGGCGGCGGTTGTGGTGGTGGCGGGGTGAGGGTGGTGGTGATGGTGGAGATGGTGGGGTGGTGGTGGCGGCGGATTGGTGGTGGGTGATGGTGGCGTGGTGGTGCTGGTGGTGGTGCGGTGGTGGTGGCGATGGTGGTGGTGCCGGCGGTTATGGTGGTGGCGGTGGTGATGGTGGTGGTGATGGTGGCGATGGTGGTGGTGGTGGTGGCGGCGGTTGTGGTGGTGGCGGTGGTGATGGTGGCGGTGATGGTGGCGATGGTGGTGGTGGTGGTGGTGGCGGCGGTTGTGGTGGTGGCGGTGGTGATGGTGGTGGTGACGGTGGCGATGGTGGTGGTGGTGGTGGCGGTGGTGATGTTGGTGGTGATGGTGGCGATGGTGGTGGCGGCGGTTGTGGTGGTGGCGGTGGTGATGATGTTGGTGATGGTGGCGGTTTGGTGGTGGTGGTGGTGGTCGGGCGGCAGGCGGTTGTGTGGTGGCGGCGGTGGTGATGTGGTGGTGTGGTGGCGATGGTGGGTTGTGGTATGGTGGTGGGGGGGCGGCGGCGGTTGTGGTGGTGGCGGTGGTGATGGTGGTGGTGATGGTGGCGATGGTGGTGGTGGTGTTGGTGGCGGCGGTTGTGGTGGTGGTGGTGATGGTGGCGATGGTGGTGGTGGTGGTGGTGGTGGTGGTGGTGGTGGTGGCGGCGGCGGTTGTGGTGGTGGCGGTGGTGATGGTGGTGATGATGGTGGCGATGGTTGTGGTGGTGGTGGCGGCGGTTGTGGTGGTGGTGATGGTGGCGATGGTGGTGGTGGTGTTGGTGGCGGCGGTTGTGGTGGTGGCGGTGGTGATGGTGGTGGTGGTGATGGTGGCGATGGTGGTGGTGGTGGCGGCGGTTGTGGTGTTGGCGGTGGTGGTGGCGGCGGTTGTGGTGGTGGCGGTGGTGATGGTGGTGGTGATGGTGGCGATGGTGGTGGCGGTGGTGGTGGCGGCGGTTGTGGTGGTGGCGGTGGTGATGGTGGTGGTGATGGTGGCGATGGTGGTGGTGGTGTTGGTGGCGGCGGTTCTGGTGGTGGCGGTGGTGATGGTGGTTGTGAAGGTGGCGATGGTGGTGCTGGTGGTGGTGGTGGTGGTGGTGGTGGTGGTGGCGGCAGTAGTAATAGTAGTAGTATACATTTCCCTATCATTCTTGTTTTTTTCAAATAAATAGAAAATTAATGTGCATAAATTACGTATTTGTGACAACACTTAAAAAAATGTTGTAGAATTTCGGCGGCCGTACCACCTTTAGTAAATGATTAATATGAAAATAGGTTTATATCCATATATTAATTAAAAAACAAAATCATTCATTGTTTGTACTTGCTGAGTAAATTAATTTTATTTAGATAACTTTTTTGTAAAAAAGAATGCTATTCAAAAAAATTGATTTTATTCAATAGGTATATAGAAAAAACGTACTTATAAATCACATACATATATATATATATATCCATCCATAAAATTCTGCCCGAAGGCAGGTCCTTCACTGCAGTCATAGCATTTTCATGCTATGCTTGCAGCTTTACTAGGGAATTGTGTAGATATGGTAGCATCCCGTTGCTTTCCACACCGATGAAGGATGATGATGGTGATGATGATAATACTAAGGGTCTTATGATTTCGGGGACCGTTTCTGCCTTAAAGTTTTCCTGACATTTGCCTTACAGGTGAGGAAAAACCCCGATAAATACCTCACCCAAAAAAACTGCCCGACCGGGGATCGAACCCGAGCCTGCTGCGTGACAAGGCAGCACGCTACCTCGAGACCACACCGGTGGACTATATATATATATATATATATATATATATATATATATATATATGTTTGTTTGTTCGTTCGTACTTAATGTGCGGCCATATCGTTGATCCGATTCTGATGGGGTTTTTTGCAAAATGTTCAGGAGATTTCCGGGATGAAGATAGACTATAAAAGAGAGTTGTGATACTGAACTCCTACACCCTTAAAAATTGCCCTTTGTAGTGAAAAATGTGAAAAATGTAGCTCTTTGGACAATTTAATGGCTTACGATGCCTAAACCATAACAAATACACAAAATTAATGTACACAGACTTGAATATCTCAAAAAGCTCTACAAAAACGTCCGGAACAGCATATGTTTATCTCTTACGGATACAAGATAATTGTTAAAAATTAAAATGTATGTGTTGGTTGGTGCCGTCGTCCTCAACTTTGTTAAAATGGTGTATATAAAATTAATTCACCTGAACGGAATTTGATATGCGTTTTATTAGTATTGACTCTTACGGATAACTCACAATAGCCATTTGGTCATACATTGATGACAAGAAGATAGAGACAGGTACGTTGATGCCTGTGCAAGCATGGCAGCACATGACGGGTATTCTTTTACGGATAACTCACAATTACGAATTTTGTATTTCAACTCCCTTATGCCAAGAAGATCAGGATGAGTAGTTTCCCGAGCAACGTCGGATAATCAGTATGGAGTATCTAAGAAATATAATTTTATAATTGTTTTTCCTTTTAATTATTGAAATAAACATAATAAATAATAGGTTAAAAAACTAAAACAACACGCTTTATTAGAAAACTGAACTAAAAAATTAAAGTAATTTTAATTTCCAACGCGCTTGGGATAAAATTAAAGTAGTTAAACAAAATCTTCTCCAACACATCTAGAATAAAACTAGAGTTATCTACAAAAAAATAATTTTACCATCAAAAGCGTGGGGAGCTTTTTATAGTTTTTACGCTTTCTTCTTAGAGACTTTACTTTTACCAATATCTGTGTATTATGAAGTATATTAATTGATATAGAGCACCCCATGCTTTTGATGGTAATTTTTTTTTGTAGATAACTCCAGTTTTATTCTAGATGTGTTGCAGAAAAAAAATTTAGTTCACTACTTTAATTTTATCCCAAGCGCGTTGGAAATTAAAATTATTTTTCATTTATTAGTGTAGTTTTCTAATAAAGCGTGTTGTTTTAGTTTTTTTAAACTTTTTTTTTATTTTTTATTTTTAATATTTTACAGAATAAGATAAAAATGTAAATATCTTAAATTCGATACAATTTAGTATGAGCTAAAAGTAATACTCTTCTAAACAAATCCTCCGCGCCGGATTTGAACCAGCGACCTATGGATTACTGAAATTATATACCATGGAACAACAAGTGTTAATTAGGGGTGGGTAAAAGGGTGATGGATTTATCACAGGATGTGGGTTTAATACAAGGATTCCCGTAATGTGGGAATTTTATGCTCGCGGTCTAGTCAGGTTGTGTTGTATGAGCGATGAGGATAACTTATCACAGGGATAACGAGGGAACTTCATACGGGCAACTAAAATTTTATCAATAATTGACGTTCAATATTTACTTGATTTATTTTGAATAGAATTCAAAATACATATTATATAATAAATGATGACACTTGATGATACATTGTGTTAGCGATCTGACTTTTCAATAGAATAATGAAGAATTATTATTATTAAAATAATAATATACAAATTATGGATACGTATGTAGTCTAATGTTCTCCCCTTCGATATCTGGGAGGCTTCTCGCAACTACAAAGAAAGTTATTGATGTTCTCCCTTGGCTAGTTGGGAGGCTTCTATTACTGTACGCGTCTCAATTTGATATATGAAAAACTTCAGTATTTCTTCGATCGTTCAGATCGCTACAGGAGAAGGGATACAATTTATTCTTATTGGTTTAAACATATGTGGACATATATTACTTTTCGAGCTACTTGTTTACAATGTTGCCAAGTTGTTCCTAGTTGGGCCTTTGGGTTTTTTATTAAGGGCCTTATAACTTATTGAAAAACCATTAGTTTCAATTAATTTTAATCTGTAGTTCCTAGTTATCTTTGAACTGATAAGTATCTAAATTTATGTTTGAAACTTCATAGTGACATAGTGACATTTCCCTTGTCACTCATAAATATTATTTTGACTGACATTTTAGTATGTTTTCAAATAGATGTTCTGACACATTTCTATTAGCAAATGGTTTGGCATCTATAGTTTTCTATTGTATTCAGGTACCTGGGTCTACCTTTGCTATACCCTATGTCTTCTAGAATTTCTGCCTTCAACTATATAGGAATAACCCAAATTTAATAAAAGGGGTTTTATTAGTCATTTCTAAAAAATATGAAATCAACTTTTATATAATTAACAAAATCGATTCATTAATATGATCATTGGATTTCTAATAAATTTCTGAGTAATTAAAGTCCAATCTCGATATGTTTATATATATATCTTTATCTCAAATTAGGGCCTATATTTAAATAATTTAGATTTAATGAAATATTTAATATTTTAAACTAGAAAACTATATGAAGAGGAATTCGTGTTACAACCCCTACAGTCCACCGCTCTACGAACTGAGCTCTTACAACGATTGAGCAAGAAGTTGATAAGTCCGCAACCTTTTCTACCGGTGTTCATTATTAATTTGATTTTCTACTCATTCTGCCCAGGATTTTAGAAAAAATGTATGCAATTATTGTATTGCCATTAGTCCTTTACAAGTATACAAAGTTTCAAGTCGATCCAATGAATTTAAGTGGGTGAAAATCGTGTTGAAAGATTCCGTTACATAATTACACACAATATTTTTTTTATTTTCTGATGATTCTGGCCATTATTTTAGAAAACCATAATGAAATTATTGTATTGCCATTGGCCCTTTACAAGTATACATAGTTTCAAGTCGATCCAATAATTTTAAGTGGGTGAAAATCGCGTTGAAAGATTCCGTTACATAGATATATATAGATCAAGCTAATATAAAGCGTGTAAAAAGCACATTAATTTTCATTTATTTAGGCGCAGAAGCGCACCCCAGGTATAAGCAACTACATAATAAACAATACTTGCTCCTACTCCCATTATGCCTCGACATAGAGAGAACATTGACGGATCGGCGTGAGAGACAAACAAAGAAGAAGGGATGTGTGTGTGTGTATATATATATAAATTACGAGCAGAAATATATTTATTTTAATGTTACGTTTGTAATTAGAATAACATATTCTTATCTAAAAATATAGAAAACAGATCTTTTCAAATTAAATACTTAAATTTGTTATAATGTGTAAGCAGTTAGCTTTCAAAGTGAACAGTACAACATATATTATATTTTCAAACATTTATCCTATGATAAATATGGTATTTCTAATGTATATAGAATTTACCTGATAACAGAAGAGTTGCGCATTGTTCGTTCCACAAATTTACGGTTATCAATTGATTTAGTCTGTGATATATTTATATTTTAATAAATGCAAATTCTAATATGTCAATTTCACATTCAGTGGTGTTGCTCCGCAACGTAAGTTATTTATTACGTCAACATTTTTGTTATTCCTTCGTTACGAAATTTAAATTTTTAATAAAAACCTTAAATGTTGCGTAGTGGATATATATATATATAATTGTGTGTGTGTGTGTGTGCGTGCGTGCGTGCGTGTTATAATTAAATTTTTGACGTTGTGCAATGTAAGCTTAATATGACATAAGAAATATGTATGAGCTAATCCTCGGGGTGCGCTGCTCTACCTAAATAGATGATAACGTGTTCTTATTTTGCATTTAGTTGAATAAGTGAAAGGAAAAATAAAAATAAACGTATATTCTTATTATTTTCAGATTACCTGGCGTCGCCCGGAAATCTACGCATCCCGATTTTTCTTGGCATGAATAAAAGACATAGCTGGATAGATGTTGTGACGTATCCTTGAAAGATAAAAACATAAGCTATCGCGGACTTTTCTGTAGAGTTTTATCAGATATTCAATTTTGTGTACAGTAGTAATTTTGTCTATTTGTTTATGGTTTAGGCAGCGTAAGCCATTTAATAGTAAAGAAAGTTACTTTTCATTTCTTCACTAAAAAAGGAGTATTTTAAAGATGTAGGAGTTGAATATCTCAACTCTCTTTTAGCCCCATGTTTATCCCGGGAATCTCCTGAGCATTTTTCAAAACAAAAAAAAACATCACAATCGGTTCAACGGTATTAGCCGCGCATAAAGTACGAACAAACAATCATTCATATTTATATATTAGATGAACTAGTAGTACTAGTATACATTTTCCTATCGTTCGTATTTTTTAAATAAATCGAAAGTTAATGTGCATAAATGACGTATTAGTGACAAAACTTAAAAAAAAAAAATCTAGAATTTCGGCCGTTGTGCGAGGTAAATAATAAATATGAAAAAAAGTTTCTATTCTTAATTCCTTTTTTAATATTTAGAATTAAATAAAAAACAAATCATTACTTGCTGAGTAAATTAATTTTACTTAGAGAACGGTTTTTTTGTAAAAAAGAATGTTTTTTAAAAAGTTGATTTTATTCAACAGTTAAATGGAAAAAAGTACTTCTATATTATATATATAAATAAATGTTTGTTTGTTTATTTGTTTGTTTATTTGTTTGTTCGTACTTTATGCGCGGCCATACCGTTGGTCCGATGTGATGGGTTTTTGCAAAATGTTCAGGAGATTCCCGGGATGAACATAAGCTATAAAGGAGAGTTGTTATACTCAACTCTTACACCCTTTAAAATCGCCCTTTGTAGTGAAAAATGTGAAAAATGTAGCTCTTTGGACGCTTAAATGGCTTACGCTGCCTAAACCATAAGAAATACACAAAATTAATGTACACATATTTGAATATCTCAAAAAGCTCTACAAAAACGTCCGCAACAGCATATACTTATCTCTTACGGATATAAGATAATAGTTATAAATTAAAATGTACCTGTTGGCAGGTGCCGTCGGCCCCAACTTCGGTAAACTCGTGTATATGAAATTAATTCGCCTCAACGGAATTTGGTATGCATTTTTTTGTATTGACTCTTACGGATAACTCACAACAGCCATTTTTGTCTTTCATTGATGCCAAGAAGATCGAGACAAGTACATAGATTCTTGTGCAAGCATAGCAGCACATGGCGGGTATTCTTTTACGGTTAACTCAGAATAACGAATTTTGTCTTTCAGCTCATTTATGCGAAGAATATCGGGATGAGCAGATTCCCGAACAACGCCGGATAATCAGCACGGGGTATCAGAAAATATAAATTTATAATTATTTTTCCTTTTACATATCCAACTAAACATAAAAAGCACATTAATTTTAATTTATTTAGGCGTAGCAGCGCACGCCGTGTATTATATAGCAAATATAAAACAATACTCGTATCTTCTTTCATTATGCTTCGACATAGAAAGAACAATGACTGGTCGGCGTGAGAGACATACAAAGAAGAATGTATATGTATGTATATATATCCATCCACAGTAATTCTTCCCGAAGGCAGGTCCATCACTGCAATCATAGCATTAGCATGCTATGCTTGTAGCTATACTAGGGAAATGTAGGTGTGGTAGCATCCCGTTGCTTTCCACACCGGTGAAGGATGATGATGATTATGATGATAATTATAAGGATGATAATGATGATGATGGCCATATGATTTCTAGAACCGTTTGGGCCTTAATGTTTTCCTGACATTTGTCTTACAGGTGAGGAAAAACCCGGATGAATACCTCACCCAGAAAAACTGCACCGTCCGGGGATCGAACCCGTGCCTGCTGCGTGACAAGGCAACACGCTACATCGAGACCTCAGCGGTGGACGTGTATATATATATATATATATAGTCCCAAGCCGTAGCCGAGCGGTTAAGGTAGGAAGCCTTGGCGCAGAGCTACGGGACTTGCGCTGGTTCGAGTCTCCATGGGGGAAGAAATTTTCTCATGGTATTTCGGCCAGTATGGGACCGGTGCCCACCCAGCATCGTGAGGCAATTGGGTAGCTACAATAAGTAGCGGCTCCAGGTTGAGGAACCAGCTATAACGGCTGGGGGACTCGACATGCTAACCACATGTCACCCCTACACTGGCTGTTGATCATCTACCTCTGTGATTGACACATGTGGATGCGAAGGGCCAGCAGCCGGCTGGTAAAAGGGCAACCGCTGAAAAGTGGAAAGACCCTCAATCGGAATCGGATATATATATATATATATATATATATATATATATATATATATAAATTACAAGTAGGAATATATTGATTTCAATGTTACGTTCGTAATTAGAGTAACATATTCTTACCTAAAAATATATAAAAACAAAACAATTCAAATTTTATGTCTTAATTTGTTAAAATGTGTAAGCAGTTAGCATTCAAATGTAAACACTACAACACGTAATATATTTTCAAACATTTAATCTAAGATAAATATGATATTTCTAAATGTATTTAGTATTCACGTGATAAAGGAAGTGTTGCGCATTGTTCGTTCCACATATTTACGGTTATAAATAGATTTAGTATGTGGAATATTTATATTTTATTAAATTCAAATTAAAAACTTACTATTTCAATTTCACATTCAGTGGCGTTGCTCCGCAACGTAACTTATTTATTACGTCGACATTTTTTATTCCTTTGTTACGAAATTTATATTTTCAATAAAAACGTTAACACACATAATTATATGTGTGTGTGTTTGTGTTATAATTAAATTTTTGACGTTGGGCAATGTAAACTTAATATGACATGATAAGAAACGTATATTAGCTAATACCCGGCGTCCGTTGCTACACCTAAATAGATGATAATGTGTTTTTTTTGTTTTTAATTGAATAAGTAAATGCAAAAAAAAATATATATAAATTTATATTCTAATTATTTTTAGATACCCCATACTGATTACCCGGCGTTGTCCGGAAATCTACGCATCCTGATTTCCTTCGCATAAATAAAAGATAAAAATTGTTAGATATTGTGAGTTATCCTTAAACGATAAGAACATATGAGTAGCTTAGAATAAGTTTTAAAACGACATACAATCAAACAAGTGTGTCAGTGGATAAAAAAGTCGTAGCCTAGAATGAGAGAAGACATTACTGTTAAATATTTCAAGAAGTGCGGCGTAAGTAATGCTCTCGATGGCAGTGAAGGCTAACTTATGACGGCGAAGAGGAAGAAGTAGAAAATACAGATGATGATTTTCAGGGATTTTAAAGATCAGAACAGTTTTATAAACTAATTTTTTTTAGTCTGGCATTGCAATCTAATAATAAAAATGGTAAAAATGGTATTTTTTATTTACTTTAAAATTAAGGTGCGTCTTATAGTCCTTAAAATTCGGTATGTCGTTATGTGACAAGAATAACTTTGAAATCATAAAATATGCAAGAAATTTAAAACAAAACTTTCAGTTATGCAAATATATGTGATTTTTCTGAGATATGTAATAATATGTATTATTCACTAAAATATGGACAAATATGGAAAGTGCCAAAAACCACTACATATATTCTAATCCGTACACATATAAAATATTTTAATTTTGATTGATGTAAAAACAAGTATGTAATTATATAAAAATCCTAGACCTGGTTTTACTTTTACCAAGCATAAGAGAGCAGTTAGTATTGGACAGCCCTGGTAACTTTAATACACATTAAAGTGTTGCATGTTTCATTTTAACAGCTCGTAACACAGAATCAAACCCAGACTGTCTGCAGTGAATACGTTCGTTTTATTACAAACCGTAACATACTGTTTAGCTAGAGATTAAACTGCTATGAATATATTCTCACTGCTCGATAAAATGCAATCTTCAATTTCTGCTTCTCCCTTTCTCTTTCTTTATTTCTTTTTATCAAGAAACAGTTTGTTCATACGCAGAGAATATCTTGTATTAACGACACAATTTCAGAAATAAGATTTTACTTTTTTTTCGGAATTTATCCACAATACATTTTTTTTTTCAGTCAGCTTCAAACATTCAGCTTCTATATCTGTAGCGGTGCTCATCTGTAAGTCCCAGTTCTCTACACTTATTCTCATACCTCTTTAGGTTTTTCTCTTTTTCTTTCTCCATCTATTCTGCATTCCAAGATATTTTTATTGATTCTATCAGATGGCATTCCCTTCAATGTCCATACAATCTAAATCCATCTTTCCTCGATTGTGTGCAACACATTTCTTTTAAACTTTCATAATTTTCCTAATTTTCACGTTTCTAATTTCTTTATAATTTTTACTTCCGCTCTTATTTTCTCCATCTCTGTTCTATTATATTGTTAGTTTGGCACATTTTACTTCGCCATTTCTGTCAATTGCCGTGGTCTCGAGGTAGAGTGCTGCCTTGTCACGCAGCGGGCCCGGGTTCGATCCCGCTCGGGACAAGTTTCCCGGGTGAGGTTTTTCGGGGTTTTTCCTCACCTGTAAGATAAATGTCAGGATACTTTAAGGCCCAAATAGTCCCCGATCATCATCTGGCCATCATTAGCATCAGTATCATATTCACTTCCTTAGATTAAGTTTACGTTTAAAGCCACTTCTGGCGCATCATTACCTATCGTCATCACTCATCATACCATTGGGGCAGCGTAACCCCGCCTTCCAAGCCCCCCAACCTCAGAAGTGGGTTACAATACGCCAGTGCCAGGAGAGAATACCTGAAATGTCGAATGACAAACAGGTGGCATTAAAAGAAAACTTAGCCATTTCTCTTATCCATAATAGCCTTACGATAAATTTATTCGTTCTTTAAAGGAAGGTTTTATTCCATAATACTGAGCTCAACGTGTCAATTATTCTCCATCCATCTGCTATTATTTATTTCTTACTTCAGTGTGTGATAAATATTTTTCTAAGATTGATCTTAGATATCTAAATTTTTTGACATATTTAATGTCATTCATTCCTTAAATGTGTTGTTCTTCAAAAAACTGTACAGTAACTATAAACAGACTTCACGAATCATACGATTCAAGTAAGATGGGGAAGTTATTATAGTATCCAGCTGAAGTACGGAATTCTTAAAGAAAAGTCAAGACTTATTCGAATGTTCGAATGGGGTTCGCAAAATATTTTAAGAGGTTCGCAAAACTATTCCGTAATGGCGGGTTTTAAGGTTAGGCCTATTACTGTTTCCTTCATTTCTGCGGCATTGTCATAATAACAATAATAATTGGATTCACAATCCCATCGAACAGTCAACAATTTTAGAATCTACATTAAGTGTAAATGAAAAAGAGCAGCTTCTTTAAATTTCCACTGATTTTCAGTTACAGAAAAGTTATAAATCTTTGTCATTAATCAGTTTTTGATTAAGTTTAGAGGATTTCCCAGTGTTAGCGAGTAAAGCCATAACGGTTTTATTATACTTTTCATCCACATATTTGTTCGAAGAGCCGTTTTCTTCATATTCCTATTTAAAAAATAAATACAGAAACAGACTTTATGCTGAAAGTGAGTTGAGACTTTATTTAACATCTGTGGTTCCTGACTTGAAAGCTCTGTGACATGGAAAGCAGGCGCAACCTTCTCCCTCAATTCCAAGAAAGAGGTGAGTAATTGCAATGAAAACTTTTATTTATTATTGCAATTAGGCCTACACGTTGTGTAACTTTTAAGCCGTTACTAGTGTAACTTTAGGTTTCAACCGTAAGGGTCAACTTAATTTAAGGTTATTAAACTTTTGTTTGGAATTAAATGTTTACATGACTACTGTATGTATTTTTAAAAGTCAGCGGTTCACCCCCTCAGATCGTTGTGGAAGGGGTCGCAACTCCAAAACGATTGAGAACCGCTTGATTAAAGCAAGGGCATGCACTATCTCCTCTACTATTCCCTTTTGTACTAGAACACGCTATCAAATCTTTAGAGAGTGAATAAAGCGTGCAACTCAATGGTGTTAATTAGGTGTTAGTTTATGTTGATTATGCAGTACTATTTCGCGATAGCGAGGAGATACAAAGAGCCAACACGCAAGTCTATTGAGTAACACAAAGACATTGGGGGTGGAAGTAAACATCATAGCAACTGAATATATGATCACATGTAGAAATTCATTATATAAAGAAGAAAAAACAGTAAATAAAAATTAGGAGAATAACGAAAAAGTGGCTGAATACAAATACCTAACTAACTCACTGGCACTATCGAACCCATAGGTTCATGGCCGCGCGGACATAAGCTCTTCATACATCCCTATCCTGAGCTAATGTTTCCAAATCATTCCCTGTATAATCTACTTCCCTCAAGTCATAGTTAATGTTATTGTCCCACCTCATTCTTGGTCTACCAACTGGGCGTTTCCTTCTGGTTTTCCTACAAGAAGCTTCCATGCACGTCTTTCATTCCCCACTCGTGCCACATGTCCTACCCATAGTCTACGAGACTTAACTGTTCTTATTATATCTGGCTTCCTATAATGACCATGTAGTTCACTATTATGTAGTCTTCTCCATTCTCCTGTCTGTTCATCTCTCTTTGGTCCAAAATTTTTCATAAGAACTTTATTCTCAAATACTCAATCTCCTTTCCACCCTCAAAGCAAGAGTCCATGCCTTACGTCCATATAACTGGTAGAATAATAGTTTTATTGCAATTCTAAAATATAGGCTGATGTTACTGTAGGAAATAAACGTCACCGATGTTATGGTTGATTATATAGTTATCAATCATGAGGGATTGAAATTCCCTACATGGGATGACGACTGTGACTGAAGCAAGTTCGTTTATAAGAATACACACTTTTAAACTATTTATTTTATTTCACCGATGATATTTTAATATATTATCAATTTCTCTGTTTAACATAAGTGTGTCCAAACTGAAACGGGTCATTTTAGAATCAGGGTGCGAATTAATAGGGGGTTTCTTATCAGTAGAGTCCGGAATTTTTGTACTAAAAGGCAAGATTGCAACGTAGTATAATGAGAAGTTAGAATAATGACTGTCGATTATTCAAAAAGGGAACTGAAATAGATAAATGAATATACATATATTATAGCTGTTATTTATTGTAATTTTTTTTTGCATATGCCAATGTTTAGGTAAATATGAATATGTCAAAATAAGTGGATGGTAACATGAGATAAATCTAAAGATCAGGTTTGACAAGCCGGACATGGAAAAATAAGAGCATGTTACGAATATAAATATTTGAGAAGAAACCTTAATGTAGATGGAAGTCGTGATGCTCAAATTAAGGAGAGGATAAATCTGCAATAGACCTGCATCGTGCGGAAGATATCTGTGTGTTGCCCCTGCGATATGACTTTATTCCACCGATATTGTATATGTAGACCTATATCTGTGCCATCCTTCCTGAATTCGCCCTTTCCTCCCCTCTTCTTTTTTGTTACGTGCACCGGCGCAATGCTTGCGCCGGACGTAATATAGTCCCGCGACGCGGAAGGACCAGGGTCAGTCTATTATGAGCGTCTGGCAGACCGGCAGTCTTCCCTTCTGGGTTCAAGTTACGTTGCGGCGTATATAACCGGGTTATGGTTTCCTCCGGATTCCAGGAATATGGAGTTAGCGTGCAGATGTCGTGCGAGGAACAGAGGTTTATTTAGGAGAGAATGCTGTATGGATTGAATGACATTGGATTGTACATTGTTTTTTATATTATATTATTTGTCAAACTTCTAAAGACTGCTATAGTATGCAATATTATTTGTTAACGTTAATTTCAGTTAATGTTTGTAAAGAAGGAACTAATTGATTATTATTTATATTCTTTCATTATAATTGACTCATATTTCCTTATTTATTTAAATACATTTCTATATTTTACATGCTGGTTTTAATTATTGTATTGTAGATCATTTGAACCTCACTATAGCAGTAGCCAAGCATTATAGTTTTTATTATCCCCATTGAGACTGATGATTATAAAACATTAGTTGCTCAGATTAGATAATTAATTGTACACATTGATGAATTCTAATTATTTGTGCTTAGTAGTCGGCCAATTTAAAGTAGTGAAACACGTCCGTGAAAATGTGGGCCCAGCCACGGATACTCTGCTTAGAAATTTATATGGTTTGTTCTACTTTACTTTTGGTTCTCATAAGATACGCGAATGTTACGTTAGGTCATACTGATGGACAGTCATTTACGCTATCATCTTTATATATATATATATATATATATATATATATATATATATATATATTTACGTATATTTATTAGTGCTTACTCAAATCCCTGAGCTTGAAGCTGTGTGGTAGCAGTTTATATATTACGTTCATTATATTCACTGGACCTCAGAAGCACTTGTATATTATATACCCTCTTTGTCCCCGTGCAGACCCATGAAAATTAAATGTCATTTAATGGGAACAGAATATAAGTTCTGAAGTAAAATCTAACATTTTTATACAATAATAATGGCAGCGAAGTATGGACGTTGAAACAGAAGGATATACAGAGACTTAGATCTGCTGAAATGAGATACCAACGGAGGACTGCAGGATACACACTACTAGATCACAAAACAATTAAGACATCTTAGAAGAATTACACATGGAACCCTTAGAAAATAAAATTTCTGATTATAAGTCAAGATGGATGCAACATGTTCATCGAATGGAAGATCACAGAATACCCAAACAAATGTTAAGATATCAACCTGCAGGAAGAAGAAGACCACGACGTACACTCAAAAGACTTTTGGATAGTGTTTCTCTTGAGGCCGAAATAGTCAACAAATGGCCTAAATTCGTGTATGTACTATGATGATAATGAGTACAATGGCATACGATGCAGAAACATGGGAATTAAAGTCGAGAACAACAAGGTAATTCAGTGATTTTTGGAGGTGTTCAGTTGAAATTTCTGGAAGAGAAAAACTAAGAAACGGAGTAAATAAAAGACGAATGTTCAAACTTCAATACAGAGGACCTCACAAAAAAATTGAACTGTATGGTTAATGTGTCCCGCGCCGTAGCCGAGCGGTTAAGGTAGGAAGCCTTGGCGCAGAGCTACGGGACTTGCGCTGGTTCGAGTCTCCATGGGGGAAGAAATTTTCTCATGGTATTTCGGCCAGTATGGGACCGGTGCCCACCCAGCATCGTGAGGCAATTGGGTAGCTACAATAAGTAGCGGCTCCAGGTTGAGGAACCAGATATAACGGCTGGGGGACTCGACATGCTAACCACATGTCACCCCTACACTGGCTGTTGATCATCTACCTCTGTGATTGACACATGTGGATGTGAAGGGCCAGCAGCCGGCTGGTAAAAGGGCAACCGCTGAAAAGTGGAAAGACCCTCAATCGGAAATGGTTAATGTAAAAACAATGACAAAAGAAATATTCCCAAGACGAATACTAGAAAGGGCACATCCTGGTAAAAGAAGAAGACAGCCAAACATGACGTGAATTGATGCTATTTTCAGCAGCATCTAGGAAAAGGGTTGAACGATGGAGAATGGGATGACAGAGATTTGAAGGAGAAACCTGCTAAATAAATAAATTATATATATATATATATATATATATATATATGGGTGTGCTAAACTGATTTATTATTATCGTCATCATCGAGATAAAGGATTGGGTACTCTGACATGTTCCATCTCCAAGTTGTTGTTCATATCAATTGCCAATATATATTTCTTTTTAGTTTTTAATTATATTGTATAGCAGCTTTCTATATCCTCAAGTCTTTCAATCATTGGATATGATTTCTCCAGTTTATTCTGCATTTTTATCTATAGATGTAATTGATTCTCCTCTAATATCTATGTTTCTCAAGGGGTTTAGTAATTTGTAACCTGATAAAAAACAGAAAGGAGCTTGGAGTTGGGACTGTCTTTACCTTATACGGCGCTTGTATCGACTTTTATAAAATTATCGAAGATTTAATAAATTGTGTTAAATTCCTCAGTAATTAACACCCATATCCTGCAAACCGAAAAGTCTAGCTTCTCTTACCCACATTTTAAAAAATGCTGATATTTCATAATGAATGCAATTTGATGGTATATTGTTTAATAAATGATTTGAGAGTGTATTATGATAAATTATAGTTGAACCTTATGTAGTAATTTACACGATCATTACACGTTTCTTCGTCGGAACTTTACACTCCTCAATTTTGAAGAATAGAACAATAGAAATTACAGGATAATGAACTGAATTTATGGTTATTCAATATAAATCAATGAACAACACTGACGATCAAATTTGTATCTTGAAACGGACCACTTGTTACTGAGTATATTGATAGTTATTGATTGTTACCAACACTTCTAATTTGTTTAGGATATGAACGATTACTCAAGTTTCCGCAAGAGGTAATTTAGCTTGTAAACTTACCGCACATTTATACTTAATGAAACTGCAATTTCATGCACATATTTTTGTGCATAGGTCAATTACATGCGCATATTTTGATTAAAAGATAATTGTATGTGCCTATTATGTTCACTCATAATTAGGGCCTATGGGCAATGACTTCCGTCATGTCCCCTGCATATGTATAAATAAATAAATAAATAATTAAAAGATAATTTTATGCGCATATTATGATGAAAAGACAATTCATGCACATATTTGTCGCGCTTACATACATGGTATGTAGTAAAGTACTTGAAAGTTTAGTGAATTTTTGCACTTCTAGAAAAATGAATTGGAAATTCACGTAAATCTAACGTAAAATCGTGAGAAAAATCCTTAAGTTTCGGTAAATTTCGTAGGTTAGATTGCGATTTGGGTAGGTTAGCTACAATTAAATGACTTATGCGGCACCTATGTGCAGTGATCTTTATTTTTTATAGTAATAATAAGTGAAAACCGCTCGGGTATGCGATGTATCTTCAACTTTTGTGTTAGTTCATTTTCGATAAGTTGGCATTTCTGTTTCAACGTAATTACCTCGTAGCCATCGCAGAGCGCACATATGATGCAGCCATGTTGCTGCGATATAACCATTTATAGGTTATATTTACGCGAACTTTTCAATCAATTTAGGTCGTTTTGAGGATTTTTCTTGAGAAATATAACATATATACAATCCCGAGGCAATTATCAACATTTTTAACGTAATTTGTGTGTGTATTCGGTTTTTTCTTGGAACTAATGTCATTTTTCAATATTGCTAGTATCCCCTAAATCAATGTATTTATCATTTCTACAGGCTCTAATTTATATAACGGATAAATTTACTCACCAAATTCAATGTATATGATGTCGAAAGAGAAATAAATCTGTTACAGGACTCACCTAAAACAACAGAAAATCATTTAGAATGTTTTACTTATAAGTAAAAAAATAATAACTAATTCACTGGACATTCCATATCAAATCTGACAGTAAATATTCTTGCAATTTATTTTTTTTATTTTATGTATCCCTTAATATAGTGAATACATTTATAAACGTATTAATAACAAAATACTAATCTTTATCTTTTATCAGTTCATAGTTACAAGGTAAACTAAATTTTAAAACTAAAGATATCGTAAATGTGATAAACCAAAACGTTTATTAAGTATTAGTTCGGAAACAGTAAAGAGCAGACGTTGATTCAAACGGAGTTATGTAGGTGATATCATGGGGTTGTGTTATTATAATTAGGATATTTTTATGTTTGATATCAATTTTTAAATTTATAAGGGATAACTGCAGTAATGAAAATAAAAAAAAAGATACAGGATATTCTTCACGTAATGAGGAGTGATTTCCAGTAATTACTTTCTTTGGTTGGACAATAAAAATATTTGTCCATTCGTTTTCGTTAAAACCTGGTGGATCAACAGGGCAGCTGGTTCACTTCACAACCCAGGTCGGGAATAGCTATCATTGGAAGACCTGGACTCACTTCTTAAAGCCATATGTGCCTTATTTAACTCTTATTAAATCTAAAATATCATTAAAATCTTTAGAAAAAGTATATTTTTGAGCTTATATGAACAGAGAATTTTCTCTGCTACTTATATAAAAACAGCTTGATAGCTTTTTAAGTGTGGATTCTCCGCATGTTGTAAATTCCTCTCCTCCAGTAAATGGACGATTAAATATCAATAAAATATAAGCCTAATTCCATTTTCTACAATATCATCTAATGATAGTTTCACAATATACGATTTTTTTTAATTTGTGATGTTTATACTTAAATGTGCAGCGTAGTACAAAAGACATTTATTTTTGTGCTACACACAAAACAAAAAATAATTGTAAATATCTTACGAAAACTACTAACAGACTTCCATCATAAGTATTTATCTGTTAGGGACAAAATCTCACTACCAGCTGCATACGCCATCTTGATACTATATAAAGCCTTCTAGTAACATGACAAAAAGAAACATACGGCAGTTTAGGCGTAGAAATAGGAAGATTTATTACCTTCATGAGACCTGTGTTAATGGGGACCATTAGCTAACTCACTGGTACTATCGAACCCGTAGGTTCATGGCCGTGCGGACATAAGCTCTCCATACATCCCTATCCTGAGCTAATGTTTTCCAATCATTCCCTGTATAATCTACTTCCCTCATATCATAGTTAATGTTATTCTCCCACCTCATTCTTGGTCTACCAACTGGGCGTTTCCTTCTGGTTTTTCTACAAGAAGCTTCCATGCACGTCTTTCATTCCCCATTCGTGTTACATGTCCTACCATAGTTTACGAGACTTAACTGTTATTATATCTGGCTTCCTATAAAGGCCATTTAGTTCATTATTATGTAGTCTTCTCCATTCACCTGTCTGTTCATCTCTCTTTGGTCCAAAATTGTTCATAAGAACTTTATTCTCAAATATTCGTAATCTCCTTTCCACCTTTAGAGCAAGAGCCCATGTCTCACATCCATATAACTGGTAGAATAATAGTTTTATTGCAATTCTAAAATATAGGTTGATGTTACTGTAGGAAATAAACGTCATCGATGTTATGGTTTATTATACAGTTATCAACCATGCGAGATTGAAATTTCCTACATGCGATGACAATTGTGACTCAAGCAAGTTGGTTTTTAAGAATACACACTTTTAAACTATTTATTTTATTTCACCTAATGTTTTAGTATATTCTCAATTTCTTTGTTTAACATAACTGTATCCAAATTGAAACGAGTGATTTTAGAATCAGGATGCGAATTAATAGGGGGAGGGAGTCCGGAATGTTTGCACTAAAAGGTAATATTGCAACATAGTATAATGATAAGTTATACTTATGACTGTCTTTTGTTTTGGTTCCACACACAAACAGTCGAATAGTATAATAATAAGTAAGGCTCCGGACTGTCTTTTATCTGGTTTCGCGTAGCTTAACTCGCGTAGCTCAACTCGCGTAGTTTAACTCGCGTAGTTTAACTCGCGTAGTTTAACTCGCGTAGTTTAACTCGCGTAGTTTAACTCGCGTAGTTTAACTCGCGTAGATTAACTCGCGTAGCTTAACTCGCGTAGCTTAACTCGCGTAGCTTAACTCGCGTAGCTTAACTCGCGTAGCTTAACTCACGGGATTGAGAAGCCGCTCACAGATAAACAATATTTTTTGTTTAAACTCTTGATTTTATTTTCATTTAATCTATTTTTTTCAAATTCAATTAATAATATCGGTGGATTAAACTTCACCGTCGTTATTTCTATTCTTCTTTAAAGAATCCTTGTACATTATTTTAATTTATCATCAGCAGCACCATCAAGGATTAGACCTGCTGGTCTGTTCCGATCCCATGCTAGAATTGGTCTCTCCATCGTTTATTGGTTATTCCAATATTTCTTCGTCCTAGTGGTCTGTAGTGAAGAATCTATTTTGGAATTATATTGTTATACATTCTATTGACGTGGTCCATCCATTCTTCTCTGTATTGTGTGATTTTCTCTAATAGTTTGAATGTGTTTAGTTCACTTCGTATATTTTCATTTCGTTTTAGATCTGATATTGTATAGCCAGCCATCTACTCAGAAACCTCATTTCTGACGATTAATTTACTACTATTTAATCCTAATTTCACTCAACCCAATATTGGGGAGGAATTCTGGAAAGACTAAGCAGCAGTTGCTTTCTTTTAAGTCAAATTCTCTTGCAGGAATGATGAAATCCTAAGTAAGTAGTTTCGATGTTAATACATCATTAACCCGTAAATTTGCAATGCATCCTGTAGGATACATCAATTAGGATAGTTTATTTAATACTAGCTAATACCCAGCGTGCGCTGCTACACCTAAATAAATTATAATGTGTTTTTGCATTGACTTGAATAAGTAAAAGGAAAAATAAATATTAATTTATATCGTCATTATTTTTAGATACATCGTGCTGATTACCCGGCGTTGCCCAGGAATCTACGCATCTCGATGTACTTGGCATAAATGAGCTGAAAGATAAAATTCGTTATTTTGAGTTATCTATAAAAGAATACCCGCCGTGGGCTGCTATGCTTGCCCGGGAATCTACATATCCCTATCTTCTTGGCATCAATGAAAGACAAAAATGGTTAAAAGATAAACACATGCTGTCGCGGAATTTTCTGTAGAGTTTTTTTTTGAGATATTCAATTCTGTGTACAATCATTTTTTGTAGGCTATTTGTTACAGTTTAGGCAACATAGGCCATTTAATCTTACGAAAAGCGACATTTTTCACGTTTTTTCACTACAGGAGGTGGTTTCTTAAGGGTGAAGGGCTTGAGCATTAAAACTCTCTTATAACCTTTAACCTTCCCAGGGAAATCCTAAACATATTCCAAAAAGCCCCATGACAATCGGATGAATGGTATGGCAGCACATGCTTGCCCGAGAATCTACTTATCCCGATCTAATTGGTACCAATGAAAGACAAAAATAGCTATTGTGTGTTATCTATAAAAGATAAACATATACTGTCGCGGACTTTTTTGTAGAGGTTTTTGAGATATTCAATTTTGTTTATATTAATTTTGTGTATTTGTTACGATTTAGGCAGCGAAAGCCATTTAAGGGTGAAAAATATACTTTTTCACTTTTTTCACTTTCAAAGGGTGTTTTTAAGGGTGTAACAGTCGAGTATCTCAACTCTCTTATAGCCTATGTTCATCCCGGAAATCTCCTGAACATATTGCAAAAAACCCATCACAATCGGTTCAACGGTATGGCCGCGCATAAAGTACGAACGAACAAACATTCATTTTTACATATTCGATTTTTAAGCTCTAGAAATGGATTATTTAAGCAGACGTGCCAGAAAGTCAAAATTAGAATATGCCACAAATAAAGAAATTAGGAAACATAATGGAAGCAGAAGAAAGCATAATTGAAATAATTGAGGAGAAGGAATTAAAATGGTTAGGCCATATTTTAAGAATGGAAGATGAACGATGGCCGAAACCACTATATCAATGGCAATCGATCAGAAAGAACAAAAGAGGGAGACCAAAGTTAACATGGAAGGAAAACGTGAGGATAGCAATGCAAACAAGATGGCTAAGCAATGAAGAGGCACAAGATCATAGGCTTTGACGTTTGGCACGGGAAGACGGCAGCAGCTATCAAAACCCGAAAATATATATAGAAATAGTTTTAATAAAGCAGAACTAAAAATATCTTCTCCATAATGCATTCCCTAAAGCGTCTCAAAAATGTTCTTCCCACAGCTCTTAAAAGAATTTTAATCCAAACCTTAGTGATGCCGCATTTTGACTACTGTGACGTTCTACTAACTGACATAAGTGACGGATTATCGGACAAACTGCAGCGTGTCCATAATATGTGTATCAGATACACATTTAATGTTCGAAAATACGATCACATTTCTCCATTATTCCACGAATTGTCATGGCTACATCTAAAAGAAAGAAGAAAATCGCACTGTCTAAATCTCTTATTTAAGATCCTATATAACTCGATTCCCAATTATTTATCATTCCGTTTCCAGTATCTATCCTCAAACCATAACGTAAACACAATATCAGAACATAGTCTCTTGCTTAATATACCGCAACATAGGAAATCACTTCACTCCATGTCATATACCATCTTCACTTCTCGCAACTGGAATTCCCTACCACAAGAAATAAGGGGCTGCCGGACTTTGGCATCTTTTAAAAGAAATCTAAATTTATATTTGCTCTAACCTCGACTTCATTATTACCTAGTGTAAGGTAGGCTATATATATTAATGGGTGTTTCTTGTACAATTTATCATATTTATATTATATTATTATTATATTATTATCGTAAGTATTGTTATTATCGTATATAATCTTGTTTGTGCATGAAATTTACATTGCTACATTTAATGTATCTTTAACTGTTTATAATTAGTATAGTGTATATGTATATATGTCAAATATTTATTTGTATTTGTGCTGGTTGAGTGGAAGAGAAGACCTTATGGCCTTAACTCTGCCAGAATAAATAAAGCATATCATCATCATCAAGAATAACAAGTAGACATTACTTAAATATGTCTAGAGCTACACAATATACCCAATAATAACAGCTACGTTTGATGTCGTTTTCTATGCGGTCCGCAATATTCAAATAACAGACACGAGAAATTAGTGCTTTGTCAATTTAAGTCTTAACAATATGAATCGTTTCATAGAAACAACTAATATTTAAAATACATTTTCCATATAAATGATTTAGTTAGGAATGCCAATCTTAAACACTGAAGATGATTGATCAAATCATCAGTATAATGGTGAAAATAGGATAATTACAACATCAACTTGAAGTGCCAATATTTTAGTTTATAGCAATTACTAACAGCGCAGACCTTCTGTAGCATTGGGAAAGTGTCAAGAAGAAATGTGGTAAATTTATTCTCTTAAACTTAATACAATTGTGTTACATGTGCCTATTACGGTAAGTAAATGATCTAAATTACAAATTATAAGTTCACTGATATCATGAAATAGCTATTGGACAAGAATGCGTTTCGCATGTAGATCTGTGGATAATAGTATTACTAACAAGGGAACTATCAACCATTGCTGAAACCCACCTAGAAATTTCTCCCACAGAATCGTCGTGATGTACCAAGGCCTTATACAAAAAAGTATCTGCCGTTTTTAACTGGAAGATACAGAAATCGAAGCCAGAATCCAGCAGCGTAGCAAATAGACTCCCTGCATGACGTAGAATTAAGGGAAGTGAGGCGGGTGCAGCGCGGACGGCATGTAGTGAGGATTACACAACACATCCATTGAGGAATTTTATTACTTCCTATGGTTTAAATGAGAGATTTGACGCTAGATTTTAGTGCCTTACAGTTAAAAACGGCTCATAATTTTGGACACGGCCTTGGTACATTACAACGCTTCTCTGGGAGAATTTTCAAGATAGGTTTCGGCATGTAATGGCTGACAGTCACCTTGTAACAATTTAGAATTATAATATAAAATCATATACCTTTTAGGTCCGTCTCTTCAACCGTTGAAACATGAAGTTACTGTGGGCATTTTGGGACTAGTCCCATCATCAGCAGAAAGTACATATGCAACCATTGGCTTCGATTGTAAAACTGGCTGGTCCGATATAACTTTAAAGAGTGGGTTTGAATTACTGGGTGTGTTCTCGTTTAATAGCAGGTAATTGTCGGTTTGTTTAAATATAAGTTTTAACATCAGATATAAACAACATTTAAATTATTTTATTTGTGTAAGAGATAAATCAAGCTTTGCAAAACATGTAATACAGGCAGGACACCGCATTCAATACATTAATAACACACTGACTATTATGCACATATATAATAATCCAAATAGAATCAACGTATTGAAGGAATTTGAAATATTTAAACAGACCAACAATGAACTGCTATTAAACGAGAACGCACCCAGTAATTCAAACCCACTATTTAAAGTTATAACGGACCAGCCAGCCTTACAGTCGAAGCCAGTGGTTGCAGACGTAATTTCTGGTGATGATGGAACTAGTCTCGAAAGCCCAACAATAACTTTATGTTTCAACGGTTGAGGAGACGGACCTAAGAGGTATATTATTTTATATTATAATTCTAAATTGTGAATAAATACCTCAACGGAGTTTATAATGAATCAAAATAATGATAGTTACCTTGTAAGTCAAGAACTTCATGAATAAATATTGACAAATTAATTGTGTACCCTATGTGACTGGATGGTTTCAAACTCGTCTCTGTACGCTACATTGTTTACTCACATTCTTAATGCTTATCTATAATATGGCAGATTCATGGCATAGTGGTTATTTATAGGGCAGGGAATTAGAGTATTCAAAGAAGTCCTGGTCACATCTGAACGCGAAAATTAGCAGAAAATCCACAGGAATTCAATTAATGTATTTTGGAGAAAATCAGTGCCGGGGAAACGGGCAAAAATTCATAAATGTGCTAAAAGAGTGCATTTTTATCCAAATGGCCAATAATAATCCCACAGCAGTTGTTCAAGATGCTTTTTGGTCTTCAAGATTGCTCTTAGACAACACATAATTAAAAGTGCCGGTATGCAAAGAACAATTAAAAGCATAAAAACTTTTTAAAAATCGGGATATTTATGACTGACGAGCCGCCAGAGGGGAACGAGCGATATTATTTTTCAGCGGTCGAGCGGCAGGATCATTGAGGTAATTCCTGCTACAGTATGAAGTACCTTTAGTAACATTTCAATAATCACTCATAATTTGGGTTCTTAATTAGAAATGTGACTATCTACGTGTTTGACGTTAGTCTTAATTTAGTTTTATTTTACATTATTTTATTTAGGAGGTTTCACAACATCTTCTTGCGCCCAATTAATCTACTGTCTTTCTCCTCCACATCTCTCTGTCATTCCAATCTACATCGTCCAATCATTCTTCCCTCATACTGTTCAAAACACCATCAATCCACGTTATTTTTGGCCGTCCTCTTCTTCTTCCACCAAGTGGCACCAATTCTAGTATTCGTCTTAGGAATATGTCTTCTGTCATTCTTTTTACATGATCATACCATTTAGTTTGATTTTTTAAAATGAAATCCACAATTTAAGTTTTAACATTCTCTTTTATTTAATTACGCTGTTTCTTACTTTATCTTCTCTTCTCTTCTTCTTAAACTTAATTTGTAGGATTTCATCCTGTTTATTTCCGAAATCACTCCTCGGAGGAAGACGTATTGGATGTGCATTCACTGTATCCATCTCTTGGCTGGTCTTCCTCTTGTTCTTGTACCGTCCATTGGTCTATCTTCTTAAGCTATTTTTGCTAGCCGGTTTTCTTCCATTCTTTCTATATGACCCTTCCAATATTTTCGTCTATCTATAATAAATTTGGTTATGTCTTGAATATGGCATTTGTCCTTAATTTCTGTGTTGTGTATTTTATCAAATAATGTTTTCCCCTGAATAGTTCTTAAGATTTTCATTTCGCATGTGCTTATTATTTGTTTAGTTTTTATTGTATCAGCCCTAGTTCCGATTGAGGGTCTTTCCACTTTTCAGCGGTTGCCCTTTTACCAGCCGGCTGCTGGCCCTTCACATCCACATGTGTCAATCACAGCCAGTGTAGGGGTGACATGTGGTTAGCATGTCGAGTCCCCCAGCCGTTGTAGCTGGTTCCTCAACCTGGAGCCGCTACTTATTGTAGCTACCCAATTGCCTCACGATGCTGGGTGGGCACCGGTCCCATTCTGGCCGAAATACCATGAGAAAATTTCTTCCCTCATGGAGACTCGAACCAGCGCAAGTCCCGTAGCTCTGCGCCAAGGCTTCCTACCTTAACCGCTCGGCTACGGCGCGGGACATCAGCCCTAGTTTCTGCTCCATATACGACAACTGGTCGAACTATCGTTTTGTATATGCGGGTTTTGCTTTCTATTGACATATGTTTGTTGCGGCAAATTAAATCTTCCATATACCCTGATATTTGTGCTGCTTTATCAGCTTGTTTCTTTACCTAAATAATTAAGTAATTAACTTTATCTCTTGATGAAATTCCAGCTGAACGTCTCCAAAAATTCATTTCTGCAGAATTCAATTTACTTAATATTATATATTTTAATTCCCATGTTTTTGTCATTGTACTCATTAGGCCTATTGTATTAAAATGTTTTTGTTTTAGAACTTACATTCTTATCCCATAAAACACAATTTAATTTTGATATTGCATATTTGTCTTTTTATCCTCTCATTAATTTTAGCATCAAGACTTTAATCTGCACTAACGTTTGTCTCCAAATACACATATTCGTCACATGGTTTTATTTTTTCATGTCTGTCTTCTAAAGTTAGATCTTTTGGTTGAACTCTTATTACTATATACTTGGTTTTGTCCAAATTTATCTTCAATCCCTATTTTCCATATTCATCCTTCACTTTTCTTCTCAAGCACTCTAAATCTTGGTGATATTCTGCCACCAATAGCTGGTCATCAGCAAACAGCAACGAATGAATTGTATCTTCTTCTATCTTTATTACCATAGGTGAGCATTTGTTTTTCCAGTGTGTTAAGGTGTTTTGTAGATGTATTTTGAATAAGATCAGCGATAAATAACATCCTTGTCTTAATCCTTTAGCAACTCCAATCTTCAGTAACATTAGGGGTCAGTGTAATTAATTTCTTAATATTAGTATATTAATTTTGACCAATTCACTAATTAAATTAATTTCTCTCTTACTAATTATAGATAACTTAATATTAAATTTATTTTACTGATTTTGTAATTTATGTGTTTTAATTTTTATGAATGTTAGGCCTACTAGATAAAAATAATAAACTGATAATTTAAAATGATTGATTTAATTAACGTAATGATTTAAATTAATTGTTTTAGCACAATAATTACAAGAACTGTTATTTTTGCACAAAAGTTAAAGTTATTATTTTTACAACATATACTATATGAAAATATAAATTATAACCTAATATAAGTTATAATAAATAATAGTTTAAAAAACTAAAACAACACGCTTTATTAGAAACCCAAACTAAAAAATAAAAAATAATAGTTTTAAAAAACTAAAACAACATGCTTTATTAGAAAACCGAACTAAAAAATGAAAAATAATTTTAATTTCCAACATGCTTGGGATAAAATTGAAGTGGCCAACAAAAAAATCATCTCCAACACATCTAGAATAAAACTAGAGTTATCTACAAAAAAATAATTTTACAATCAAAAGCGTGGGGTGCTCTATATCAATTAATATATTTGATAATAAACAGATATTGGTAAAAGTAAAGTCTCTAAGAAGAAAACGTAAAAACCATAAAAAGCACCCCACGATGAGATGAGATCCTATATATAAAGGTCTGTGAATGATAAGGATGCTGGGCGACCACGCCAGATGCATCATCGCAGGGGCAAATGAACGAAATGAAATAAAATGGATTAGATGAGTATGGAGAAATGGTGGAATGAAATTGTGGCAGGGGAAAACGAGGCAAACTCCAAGAAAAACCTGCCTTAGCTCCGATTAGTCCACCACGAAATCCACATGGAGTAGTAGTAGTAATAATAGGACTTTATTAGACTACAAGTAAGATATATACAATGTTATTTACAAATATGGGTCGCACGGGCAGTAAGCCGTACGTGCTGTTGACAGTCCGTTACAATAAAGTAATATTTGGTAATAGTATAAAGAAAAAACAAAAAGAAAACAATAATATTACAATTACATAATAAGGGAACACATGGAGTAACCGAGACTCTATTTCAAGACCCCAGCGGTGAGAGGCGAGCGTCTAACCACTTATGCCACGGAGCCGCCTTTAAGTGTAGTCCTACAAAGAGCAAATTATAGGTTATTATTTTAATACTTTTATTAATTTCCTTGTACTTTGTATATTGTGTACCCTCTGCATAAGTTATTATGTATTATTAATAAGTTGTAGAAAAAAACTGTATAATTTAACCACGGTCTTAACTTCCTCAGGTAAAATAAATTATTATTATTATTATTATTATTATTATTATTATTATTATTATTATCGGAATTATCCATAAAATAATGGTTTTGCGTCACCCTCAAAATAATTTAACTTGTCCAGTTGTAGTGGTCCTGAACATCCTTATCTGTAAGTCCTTGTTCACTCACATTTGTTCTAACCCATCCTTCAAAATTTCTTTAGGAATTCCCTTCCTTCTTTTTCCACCATTCCCCACACCAATATCTCCTATGAATTCTTAACACATGTATATTATTCATTATCTTTCACGGTGTCACTTACCAAAACATGGAATTCCCTTGCACCCTATGTCAGAGACTGTCAAACTATAACATCCTTCAAAAACAAACTAAAGAATTATTTAATAACAAACTAACTTATACACCTCACTGATAGTATTCTTTTAGCAATATTAATATATTTAATTATTTATGTAAATAATATTAAGAATAACAAATATTTTTATTTGTTTTGTTTTAAATATTGTATAATCGTAAAATTAGTTTTCTATATCTCATTATTTTCCTGTTTTTTATATACACTAGACAGGGACAATTTAATATGTCTTGCTTGTATACATTTTATTATTAGTTTTAGTCTTAATTTTAACTAATATTAACTGGTTGTATTATAGATCGTAATATGTATATTAGATATTATCTTTTGATCAAATTTTTACTTAGTGTTTAATATTAGAGTTAATTAAGATTGTTATATTTTTATGTAATATATGTTTGTCCTGGTGAGTGGAAGAGAAGGCCACATGGCCTTAACTCCACCAGGCTAAATAAATCTTAAATCTTAAATCTTAACATCTTCAGATGTCCATTCCTACTTAATCGTTTTTAATACACAAGTGATCTTCTTGGTGATAAAATATTAAAATATATATGCAGTCAATATACCCATTTCACCAATTAATGTTTTAAAATGGTCAACAAGTTTCTACAGCCATGCTGTCATTCTCAAGACCAGATATTTTTATTATTACTACTTAATCGGTTCTCTTCAATTGTCTGCAATAAATTTCTTTCAACTTTCCTAATTTCAATGTTTATATGTTTTATTAATCTGGACTTCCGCAATCATGGTCTCTAATAATAATCTATATCTGTTGATAACAGATTGTTAGCTTGGCACCTTTTAATTGTCCACGTCTCTGAACCAAATAACATAATACTCTCTATAACGGCGTTATTAAATTAATTTATTTGCTTTGTAAATAATTAATATAAAATTATAGAATATTCACCTGAAAGGTCCGTCTCCTCAACTTAATTATCATTTAACTGTAGCGCTTTCGGGACTTGTCCCATCATCGGCAGGATTCAAAACTGGTGTTTCACTGAAGATCTGGTAGAGGGGGTTGCATGTATTTGGTTCGTTTTCGTTTATCAGGCTGTCGTTGTGAGCTGCTTTCATGATTTCCATCTCTTCGAGTACGTTTATCTTCGCTGGATTATTTTCTCTGTGCATTACTGTTAGGGTGTTTTGAATCCTGCCGATGATGGGACAAGTCCCGAAAGCGCTACAGTTAAATGATAATTAAGTTGAGGAGACGGACCTTTCAGGTGAATATTCTATAATTTTATATTAATTTTGAATAAACCTCAACGGAACACATCATGAATCTTATAAAAATTTGTAAATAATGTTTTTACTCCATAATACTAAGTTCAGCACGCCACTAACTCTCCGCCCATCTGATATTATTTTATTCTATTTCTAATTATGATGAAAGTTCTTCATCTACGATTGATCCTTGGTATCTAATTTTCTTGACATGTTTAATGTCATCCATTACTATACGATATTGTACATCAATATTGATTGATAAATATTGTGTTTTATTTATACTAATTTGTAGTCCTAATTATGGTTACGGCTCAAAAAGTGGACATCTGAATTTCGAGATAATTTTGGTTTTAAAATGGAGCTTAGGACCACTAAACATGAAAAAACAAAATAAAAAAATTGCGAACCATCCAGAAACAAAGCAGTAAAATAACATTTTATAAGCACTACAAAATACACATTTCACTAGTTTACTGTAAGAGACATCCCCTTTTCAATATAAATTTGGTATTAAGATGAAGCTTAGGATCACCAAAGAGGAAAGCACAAGAAAATAAAATCTGCTGACCATCACTAAAGAAACTAGGTTAGAGTAACAGTTTCTTATACATAATTAGGTTAGGTTAGCTTTTAGTTTCTTACACATCTAATACTGTATCCATAAGAAGATCTTACACATCTAATACTGTATCCATAAGAAGATCTTACACATCTAATACTGTATCCATAAGAAGATCTTACACATCTAATACAGTATCCATAAGAAGATCTTACACATGTAGTACTGTAACCATAAGAAGATCTTACACATCTAATACTGTATCCATAAGAAGATCTTACACATCTAATACTGTATCCATAAGAAGATCTTACACATCTAATACTGTATCCATAAGAAGATCTTACACATCTAATACTGTATCCATAAGAAGATCTTACACATCTAATACTGTATCCATAAGAAGATCTTACACATCTAATACTGTATCCATAAGAAGATCTTACACATCTAATACTGTATCCATAAGAAGATCTTACACATCTAATACTGTATCCATAAGAAGATCTTACACATCTAATACTGTATCCATAAGAAGATCTTACACATCTAATACTGTATCCATAAGAAGATCTTACACATCTAATACTGTATCCATAAGAAGATCTTACACATCTAATACTGTATCCATAAGAAGATCTTACACATCTAATACTGTATCCATAAGAAGATCTTACACATCTAATACTGTATCCATAAGAAGATCTTACACATCTAATACTGTATCCATAAGAAGATCTTACACATCTAATACTGTATCCATAAGAAGATCTTACACATCTAATACTGTATCCATAAGAAGATCTTACACATCTAATACTGTATCCATAAGAAGATCTTACACATCTAATACTGTATCCATAAGAAGATCTTACACATCTAATACTGTATCCATAAGAAGATCTTACACATCTAATACTGTATCCATAAGAAGATCTTACACATCTAATACTGTATCCATAAGAAGATCTTACACATCTAATACTGTATCCATAAGAAGATCTTACACATCTAATACTGTATCCATAAGAAGATCTTACACATCTAATACTGTATCCATAAGAAGATCTTACACATCTAATACTGTATCCATAAGAAGATCTTACACATCTAATACTGTATCCATAAGAAGATCTTACACATCTAATACTGTATCAATAAGAAGATCTTACACATCTAATATTGTATCCATAAGAAGATCTTACACATCTAATACTGTATATAAAAAGAATATTTGTTTGTTTGTACATTATGCGCGGCATACCGTTGATCCGATTGTGATGGGTTTTATTTGCAAAATGTTCAGGAGATTCCCGGGATGAACATAGGCTATAAGAGAGTTCTGATACTCAACTCCTACACCCTTAAAAGCGTGAAAAACGTGAAAAGTCCCTTTTTGGCACTTAAATGGCTTACGCTGCCTAAACCATAACAAATACACAAAATTAATGAACACAGAATTGAATATCTCAAAAAAAAATTCTACAAAAAGTCCGCAACAGCATATGTTTATCTTTTACGGATAACTCACAACAACCATTTTTGTCTTTCGTTGATGTCAAGATGATCGGAATAAGTAGTTTCCGGGAAAGCATAGCAGCACACAGCGGGTATTCTTTTACGGAAACTCAAAATAACGAATTTAGTCTTTCAGCTCATTTATAACAAGTACATCGGAGTATGTAGATTTCCAGCCAACGCCGGGTAAACAGCACGGGGTATCTAAAAATATATATGTTTTTTTTTTCCTTTTACTTATTCAACTAAAGATAAAAACACAATATGATTTATTTAGGCGTAGCAGCGTGCGCCGGGTGTTAGCTAGTATAGTATAATTTATTTACATACCTGTAATTTAATATTGTCTAAATGCCATTCTTCACAGGTTAGAGTAATTTAAATAAGTTGGGATAAGTTAGGTTAGCTTTTAGGTTATTATACATGCATTCTGATAAATTATATTACAAATTTCGAAGATTGTGTTATAAATAAGTGGCATCTATTTATTGATTATTTTGTAAGAGCTAATTTGCTGTTGTTCATTTTCGAGAAATACGTACGATGACGTATCGATTATTATCGACAATCGATTCAGCTAAACCATTTTTTCTTAAGGAACTGTATCTGAGAATGTGATTTTAATTAAATTTCAAACTCGTTGCTATGTAATTATGGAAATATAGAATTTGGAAATACAACAGTGCACTTTTATTACAATAAAATATTTATTATATTTTCGCATCTCTATTGAAGAAAACATGTTTTTACCCTGGACTAACGTCTGAATATCGAATCTGATGTCACGACCACAATGGCAGCCACCTTCCTTCAGGTAATATAGGGAATAGTGCTTTATAAATTGTTATTTTACAGCTTTGTTTCTGGATGGTCCGCAATTTTTTTCGTGTTTTTATATTCGACATTCCTAAGATTCATTTTAAAACCAAAGTTATCTCGAAATTAGGATGTCCACTTTTTGCGCCATATCCCTAACTTTTATATTCCTCAATTAATTTTCTAATCATATAAGATGGATATCTATACACGGCTTTTCAGAAAGAAGGAAAATGCTCCAAACATTTATTTATTCCAAATTACAAAAAATAATATTTCCAACATTCCTGGTAAGAGAAAATGTTCAAATGTTATGCATTTAATATGAACACCATGTGTCACACTACAAATAACAAAAAGGGTGGCTCATTTCTTGCCACACACGAAAAAGTTGGTCTCTAGTAATCGAATTCACAGCTTCAACAATTTGATGTCACAGATTTTCAAGTGTCAGGCATAGGGGGATAAAAACATGGTATTTTACGTAACCCCACAGATACAAATCACACGGGGTTAGATCTGGTAACCTGGAAGGTCTATGACCTTCTAAGGGGAACACTTTACCTCACTAAGGGCCGGTTTCACCAACCGGTGAATTAAACGGAGCGTTTCCCAGCTTCACTACAATTTGCGTTTCACCAACAACAGTAACTTTTCACCGGGAGTTATTTCGTCGTATTTCGTTAGTAAACCGTAACCGCACGAATTTGGTCGGTAGAATCAGAGGGTGATATTAACGGAGGGTGATTCCTATATTAAAATGGCGTGTGAAAGACTGGATATTTTTAACATTGAACGTGAATATGGTTTTAATTATTATTTTGAAGGCCAATTGAATTGAAAAATACTCTAGTTGGGTAGAAGAACTGTATGAATAGTTTGAAAATTACGATTACAGTGATATCGCAGACTTTCGAAGATACCAGGCCTGTCTACCTGATAGGCTACTGCACATTTGGATCATCGGAGAGGTAAGTTTATTTCATTATTGAAACTGACTTTATTGATGTATAATACCAGTACTTTACACAATGAATTACTAATTTTATTCACTCATGCTTATATATTTAAAACCAAGTTAGTATCGGTACAAAATAATGTGAGGTTATGTTTATTATTTGACTATTTTTTAACAATATATTTAATTACTGATTACAGAATATATTTTAGAAAGTATTTGAGTTTTATTTGATATTCATAATATTTTGAGTTCTTAAATACAGTCGGCCTATTTTTGTTAAAATGGTTAGCAAATAATATAAATCTAGTATGAATACTGTCCTATTATATAAAACAAGTCAGGCATAAATACAAGTAAGTTTAATTCGTTAATGAAAATTATTTTATGCATGTATAATACCAGTACTTTACACAATGAATTACTAATTTTATTCACTCATGAATACATATTTAAAAGCAAGTTAGTATCATTACAAAATAATGTGAGGTTATGGTTATTATTTATGGACTATTTTTGAACTATATATTTAATTACCAATTACAGAAATATATTTTATAAAATATTTGGTTTTATTTGACATTCTTAATATTTTGGGATATTAAATACAGTAGGCCTATTTTTGTTGAAATTGTTAGCAAGTACCGTAATTTAAATCTAGTATGTATATACCTATAATATAGAACAAGTAATGAGATCCTAGGTCTAAATACAAATATTTCTAGAGATAATTTCCAAAAATGTGTTAATCTTAAATGCCTTGTAGATAATCAGTACCGGTAATATATCTGACATCCAAGACAATTTTCCTGTTATTTAACGTTAGAGCAGTGGGAATTATGCTAAAATTGTATAGTGGCCTAACATATATTGTCATTAATTGTAAGATCAAGTATTTCTCTGAAAACATGTTCCAGAACAGAACAGTCATTATATGTAATGCAGCAGTTTCTCTATTATTTGATTTTATTATTCTAATTCTGTGATACTACTTTTCTTTAAATAATATGTTTTGACGAGTCTTAATATTGTAGACTAAACACCTGTAGCACTAAAAATAATTCATGAAGTAACTGCAGATCAATGATAACATTTGATATATCAGCATGTGCAAATCTATGATACACAGAAGTTACAAATTGTAAGAAATGCAAGTTACTAAGCATACAGGGAAAAACTGCACTTAAACTAGCGTCAAATATTTTCAAAGTCCTATAGAATAACAGTGTGCATGCACCAGAGTTTGTAGAGCCACCGATAACCCACAATCGAACCACATATTGATTATCATCCTGGATTACTATCCGTCGCTATGAAATTTAAATGACCAATATTTGCAATAAGTCCCCAAATCTATGTTATAAAGATATATTAATAATATTAAATTTACCAAACTTTATTAAAAATGGGTGTACACTTACTTATCGCTCCCTAACGCTGATCCAACCAGCGATAACCCAAAACAGCGATAGAAAAATCATAGACTAAGTAATATACTCTGTGGAGAAAATAGCAGTTAGCATCACAATATTGTCTAACAGTGTCATAATATTGTGATTTGCATATTTAAATAAATACTTCAAAACTGTCTAATAATGTTATAAAATTGTTTGAAAAAGTTTAAAATAATAAATAATGTTAGTAAATACAAAAGAAGAGTTATAGTTTACAAAAAAGAAGAGCTATAGTTTACAATAATATAACTGAAAAATCAAGCGCTAGTAAAAGTGCAGTTGAGCCAGCATACAGTAATCCTTATGTATTATACACCAGTGGTATACTATGTTGATTGTGAAATCTATAATTTTAATTATTGATAAAATAACTTCAGCTAGTTATGAATAATTCACTTGTACTGCTATATGCGTGTATTATGTGAGTTGATCTGTACAACACAATAAGTTTATATTACATACTGCTTTTTTTTTTTTTTAGAAATCAAGCCATTTCTCCAATAAATCAGCTGCTCCTGGCTTTGGACAATGATTAGATAAGGGTTCATCATTCAGGAGGGGTCAGGAGATCAACAGTCCTAAGATATTGTCTGCCGAGTCAGTTGTGCCATTGCAAGTTCTCGACTTCAAGCTACATCCCTAAAGACCGGAAGTTCAATGGATTACACAAACAAAGAATAAAGACCTGGTGATGGTGTTGCAGAATAGTTCAAGTAACTTGAAATACTACTTCTCTTTAAAAGTGAAGGCTATTTGTAAATCAAATATGACATTTTGTGACATCATTGCTAGGTGAAGAACAATTTATGGCAAATTATAACATTTGCAACTATTAAGTCTAACAGTTATAAATATTTATACACATCAGTCTTAGAACAGCTTAAAAAAATAACTCACCCTAGCTTACATTTCTCATATTGTAAAATGTAACGTTGTTAGTTACGTCATATAACTTTGTTATAATTTCTCTATAAATTATTTTTTTCATAATTGGGTTTGGAGAGATGGATTTCAAGGGATATACTGTACATGTTCCTCAGTCTTATTGTTTTGCAGTTTGTTGTATCTGATAGAAACTATAAGATATTTGAAGCAGTAAATAATAAGAGTTTATTTATATGAATTATTGTATAATTTTGAAAAATATTAAATAAAATATAATTTCAAAATAATTACTTCTATGTGTTACCCACTAGTGTTTTCAAGTCATTTTCAAACATATTCCTGTATTTAATGTTTTATTTTAGGAAGTAATATTTTGAGGTTCTTTTAATTAAATTATTTGGAGTCTGTTCATCTTAACTCAATATTAATGTTGATTTGTTCTTGAACATGTTTCGATTATAGCATATCAATGATTATGATATAAGCGAAACATGTTCAAGATAATCAACATTAATATTGACTCCAAATAATTTAATTAATATTCCTGTATGTTACGTTGGAGACTATCTTTTCTTGAGGAAATGCAGTGATGGAATTGAAGACTATAGGGAAAAAGAGAGGTAAGTCAGTAAATGTGATAAAAAAAAATCAGTTAAGGGCACATTCATATAGCTTGAGCAGTGAATTTTATATGGGCTAAATTATGGAGCAAAAGTAAGGCTAGTCACTGAGATTTTTTTTTTTTGCAAATGCCCCAGGTTGCCCTTCGACATTCCTGGTGTTCCCTCCTGGCATGGCATACTTGTAACCCACTTCTGAGGTTGGGGCGCCTGGAAGCCAGGGTTACATTGCCCCGATGATATGATGGATGATGATAGTGGTGCACCAGGAGAGTCCCTAATCCCAAGCTTAATCTAAGATGAATATGAATACAATGATTTCGATGGCCATATGATTTCGGGGACCGTTTGGGTCTTACAGGTGAGGAAAAACCCAGAAAAACTGTCCCGACCGGGGATCGAACCCAAGGCCCATTTGATAGTGAAAAAAAAGGTAAGTCTATAGTGAACAGGGGAAAAGGAAAGCAAGTCATTTTAATCTAACTGTTGCAGTGCAGGTGTAGAGTAATAGAACTGGATTTATTCAATATTGGTCTTATTTGGGAGGAGAATTACATGTACACTATTTTTTCATTGTATTGCTTCATATGTTGTTTTACTAGTAATATTGTGCGAGAAAAGTGAAAACTGGAATCACATACATTCAAAATGAATGAGTATGATCAATAACTGTGTATCTTATGAAAGCTGTAAGAAGAGGAAGAGTTTTTGGCAGGATGAAAGATACTAACAAAAAATTGAGAGCTCAGATTCATGAAACTGGAGACTCCTGTAATTGTAGGTTAAAATATTTAAAACGTATTGATGTAAATCAGCAAAATAAATGAATCAACAAATTCAAAATTTACAATGTTAGAGGCACAATCTTTATATATATTAAAATTAATGTTGGGAAGTAAACATTATGAGCTTATATCATTAATAGTGAGTGGAGAACATATTTTTAATAACTCACGTCATACAATTTCAAATTTATTTGATTTAAGTCCATTGGTTTCGAATGAATTTTTCATTCATCTTCAGTTTATTTTCATGACACCAACTGTTGAAATTCTATGTTTGTTGATTTCACCATGGTTACCTCTAACGCTGCCATCTTTTGGTTGGCTTTATAAATTTTGAAATAAAATTTTTTTCTATAGGAATATCAAAATTCATTGATCAATATTTATTCTTTTGAATGAATATCTTCTCCCAAACTGTTAATTCTAATAGTTTATCCAATTGTTTCAAAAGTTTTGCATCTCTATTAATTTTATGATGTTCTAATAAACTATGTGCAGCAATTGCTGATTTTTCAATTTCACAATTTGAAACAATTGGATAAACCATTAGAATGAACAGTTTGGGAGAAGATATTCATTCAAAAGAATAAATATCGATCAATGAATTTTGATATTCCTATAGAAAAAAATGTATAATGCCAACCAAATATGGCAGAATTAGAGAATTGGTGAAATCAACAACTGAAAATAAACTGAAGATGAATGAAAAATTCATTCAAAACCAATGGTCTTAAATCAAATAAATTTGAAATTGTATGAGGTGAGTTATTAAAATATGTTCTCCACTCACTATTAACTTTATATATATGTTTGGTCCCACAATATTAAACAGAGGAGGCCAAAATAAATGAAGATGATGCTCTCCTTCGTAGTAAAGTTTCAGATACAAGGTAAGAATTTCAGATGAAAATTATGCAAATGAAATAAAGATATATGTAAAAAAGTTTTCAGGTTTATAAATGCCATTTCAAAATAGAGAATTGAAAATATCCGAAAATCTATAAATACTAATGCAGAGATAGGCAAGGATATGTAAGGCAAACACACCAACAGGCAGACCAAATTGTCCAAAACTGGTTATGGAACACACATCATTTAAGGGTCCTGAAAGCCATTATAGCATAAAGAAAACAGAAGTTGTATTTACCTGGGGAACTGTGTATTTTTAACAACGTATAACATGTATAAAGACAATTATTCTGAAAACTTTATATCTTCTGAAATGTATTAAACCATTTTCATAACACAGTTCAACATTTAATTTGGATACCCCAGAAACGATTCGTATAGTATCTGTGATGAATTTACTGCTAATAAGAAGTCGCTCCTGTTCAGTTAAGTACCATTGCAAATGAAGAGATGAGGCTGGAGATAGAGAAGAAGGTAATGTATCTTGAAACTGAAAACAAGGTTCACATAGCAAGAACTGAGATTATTTATAACGGCCAGAGGGAAGCATGGAAGAGAAGTACTAAATTTATTTCCATGGATTTTCAGAAAAATCTCCCCTGTCCAAACATCATATATTACAAGCAACGATTTAGCTACTTTTCTTTCAACATTCAAAAGTTGTTTGATAACAAGGTCATTTTCTATATTTATTCTGAAACTCATGGTAGGAAAGGAGCCAATAAGGTAACTTCATTTCTTATTAATCAGTATATTACAAACATCCTTAACCCAAAAATCTAGTAGTTAAATATATTCTGTGAATCTGCAGGAGGGCAAATAAAAATTACATGCTCTTTAGATATTTACACTACATTGTTCATGAGAAGACACATTTGCAGTCAGTTCTTGTCACATTCCCAATAAGTGGACCTACATACCTAGAATGTGACAAGGGTATGGGTCTGATAAAGTCAAACATTTTTAGTGAAATTCGTTAAGACTGGGTTGCAGTATTCCAAAGTGCAACAATGAAAATAATGAATATATGTAAGACAAAAAGAAAACTCTCACTGTTCTTATAATAGGTCCAGGAACAACCAAAAAAATTGAGCTTCCCAAGATCTACTCCAAGTCTTCTTCTTCTTCTTCTTCCTTCCAAGTATTAGGCCAAGGCCTGTTACGATCCTATAGAAAATTTTCCCTCCAGCGTTTGAGGGAAATTCTCGTATAAGACTTGAAAGCATAATAATAGTCCCTTCGATTGGTTGCTGGCCAAAGGAAGGATACTCCAAGTTTTACAAATTAAACTAATCTGTTCCATCACAAGTTCATCCGCAGACAGGACGTTCCTATATTATGATTACACCTGAATAACCATGAAGCACAAAGGTTTGTAATCTAGCAATTCTATGCATTGAGAGGGAGAAATGTTGGAATTTTTTTTAAGGACCTCTCATCAGATTTGTTGCTTAATGGCTCCAAATCACCTTATATATATAACATGGCTTGCATTATCATAATCATTTTGCATGTTATTAAATAATTCTTCCAAGAATGAGAGTTTACAGCAGCAACATTTTCAGGAGATGGATTAGATACTTTGTAAACACTGTAATACATGGTCCCAACCAAAATAATTGCTCTTCTTATACCATTAAAATGGCTTGTTCCATGAAAACTTTTACATAACCCAAATATACTAAAGCATTCCAATGATGATGATGATGATGATAATACACTACCATATTATATTAATGTAAAAGTGTTTTTAAATCAATCATTAGGTTAATTTAAAAACAGGCCTAATCAAGAAAAAATATTTTTCGTCGTTACGCATGTTTTATGGATAGTTTCTTATTTCCTATAGTTTCAACGTTTCTATATTAATTCTATTATAGTTTTGAAAATCTTTCGTTGGACATGTTCTTTATTTCTGGCAAATTTTCCACGTGTACTAATATACGTGATCTGTGGAACGTGTTTGTGTTGGTTCAATGTGTTTATTTAGGTTTCTATGGTAACGCGATAAGTAACAACCAATAGCATTTCTTTCCCCTCCTACAAATTTGTTCCGCTTGAATATGAGGTATGAGAAATATACGATTCAAAATAATTTTAACGGTAAACCGCCCGTTTGTTTACGTCGGTGTTATATGGCGTGGTGAAACGCAAACACGCTTAGTTATTTTTCACCCGGTTATGTAACTCGTCGTGAAGGTTAAATTTCACCGATGTTGGTGAAACCGGCCCTAAGTCTATCTTACATATCCATTTATCTATTCATCCGTCCATATGCATGTATGTATCTCTAAGTCCAATGCGGTCGTGATCGCAACTTCAAACTTTTTTTCTTTCCAGGAACGTTAGAACTGTGTTTCTATGTTTTGTAGATTGGAAGAAATAAATGTTTGAAGTCTGTTTCTTCTTTCTAAATAGCCCTGTATAATGCGTAACAATGACCTGATCATCTGCAAATAATAGGTTGCGTAAGTAATAATATTCAATATGAATTCCCATGGCTTGAAATTTCCTAGACTAAAGTTTTAGACTTGTATCTAAATAAAATGTAAAAATTACTGGTGATAAGCATATTTATAGGAGTTTTTTTAGAGTTGATTTTTTTTTAGAAATGTGCCCATTTTCACTTGACTTCTGTTTTCAGAATACATTGATTTTAATATGTCTATTACTTTCCAGAACTTCTTTCAAATTATTTCTATAGCAATTTTCTTGGTATGTTATCATATTCGATGTCAGTGAATATCAATCCTAACAGTTTTGCTCTTTTCTGCAATTTTGCAAGCAAATATTTCAACGTAAAGATAGATCGGTACAAGACTGTGCAGCAGTAAACCGGAATTGCTTTTCTAAACTCAAATATTATTTTTCCAACTATGTTTTAATATATCCATAAATATATTATATATATATATATATATTCATAAATAGCTTACATATACTGTACTTATCCCTTTATAATTCGAACACAATTTGTGATCACACTTCTCACAAATGGAACTTTTATTATCATCATCATCATCATCATCATCATCATCATCATCATCATCATCATCATCATCATCATCATCATCATCATCATCATCATCATCATCATCATCATCATCATCATCATCATCATCATCATCATCATCATCATTGTTTATTATTTTTTATTATTATTATTATTATTATTTTAGCTATTAATTTCATTATTATTATCATTATCATTAGAATTATTATCATTATCATCATCATTATTATTATCATCATCATTATTATTATCATCATCATTATTATTATCATCATCATTATTATTATCATCATCATTATTATCATCATCATTATTATTATCATCATCATTATTATCATCATCATCATCATTATTATCATCATCATCATTATTATCATCATCATTATTATTATCATTATTATTATTATTATTATTATTATTTTCAATAAAACTGAGAAAGGTGTAATCAGGGATAAAAAATAGATAAGTAAATGTTAGAAAAAACATTAATAAAACGATTGAAGAAACAAGATTATAACTGATTGTCATTTGAAAAGACGAAAGAGGAGAGCATACTAAGATGATATAATGGAATATGGAGAGTTGAAAAATTGCATTACACGGATGTTGTCTGAAATTGAATTAAGAAAATTGAGTTAATCAGGATGATACTCAGGATACAAATTTAAGGAGCTAAATATGATTTATAGTTGGAAAAAAATATTTTTGTAGATAAATGCTATATAAAATATCACATAGTCTATTTAATATTTTTACCCAATTCAAATGATACAATTTTTATTGGACCTCAATCCTGAACATTTTATATTAAGCGGAACAGCAGATCGTTTTACATTATATCTCATTTTCTATCATATATAGGTAGATTATAAAAAGTTCGTTCTTTACAGCTTAAACTTTTTTATAGTATATAAAACATAAATTAGACAAAAATTCAAACTTCCCGGCTATTAAGGTGATAAACAATATTATGACACTCTATACATGCTAGAGTGGTTTAATGAAATGTTAAGTTATATAAGTTGAATGGACATAAGTATAAATACTAAACAGAAACCAGGCATTTCGTTCTATTTTAATACGATCTTATGCAAACTATTGTATTTTTAGTAATCCAGACAATTACAAATAAGACTATTAGAATCTGTTCTCATCTCTCCTAGCGATGGCAATGCGGATACTACACACCAGGTATCGCGGCTCGTGTCCACGCAACACCACCGAAAAAGACGCACAAAACTACAGGGACTATACTTTACGGTATGCGGCTCGTGTCCACACAACACCAGAGACAACGACGCAAATACAACAGGTAAAACACTTCAAGGAATACGGCTCATGTTAACGCAACACCAGCTACAACAACGCAAATACAACAGGGAATATAATTCAAGGAATGTGGCTCGTGTCCACGTAACACGATAGACAACGACAAAAATACAATAGAGAATACAATTCAAGGAATGCGGCTCGTGTCTATGCAACACCAGCGACAAGGAAACAAATATTACAGGAATACACGTCAAGCAATGCGGTTCGTGTCCACGCAACACCAGCGACAACGACGAAAATATTACAGGAATACATTTCCAGGAATGCGGCTGTGTCACTGCAACATCAAAGACAACGAAGCAAATATTACAGGAATACACTTCAAGGAATATGTCTCGTGCCTATGCAACACCAGCGACAACAATGCAAATACAGCAGGGAATACAATTCAAGGAATGAGGTTCGTGTCCACGCAACACGAGAGACAACGACGAAAATACAACAAGGAATACAATTCAAGGAATTCGGCTCGTGTCTATACAACACCAGCGACAACGACGCAAATATTACAGGAATACACATCAAGGAATGCGGCTGTGTCCACGCAACACCAGAGACAACGACGCAAATATAACAGGAATACACATCAAGGAATGCGCCTGTGTCCACGCAACACCAGTGACAACGACGCAAATATTACAGGAATACACATCAAGGAATGCGCCTGTGTCCACGCAACACCAGAGACAACGACGCAAATATTACAGCAATACACATCAAGGAATGCGCCTGTGTCCATGCAACACCAGAGACAACGATGGAAATATTACAGGAATACACAACAAGGAATGCGCCTGTGTCCACGCAACACCAGAGACAACGACGCAAATATTACAGGAATACACATCAAGGAATGCGCATGTGTCCACTCAACACCAGAGACAACGACGCAAAAATTACAGGAATACACATCAAGGAATGGGCCTGTGTCCACGCAACACCAGAGACAACGACACAAATATTACAGGAATACACATCAAGGAATGCGCCTCTGTCCACGCAACACCAGAGACAACGACGCAAATATTACAGGAATACACATCAAGGAATGCGCCTGTGTCCACGCAACACCAGAGACAACGACGCAAATATTACAGGAATACAGATAAAGGAATGCGCCTGTGCCCACGCAACACCAGAGACAACGACGCAAATATTACAGGAATACACATCAAGGAATGCGGCTGTGTCCACGCAACACCAAAGACAACGACGCAAATATTACAGGAATACACATCAAGGAATACGGCTGTGTCCACGCAACACCAGAGACAACGACGCAAATATTACAGGAATACACATCAAGGAATGCGCCTGTGTCCACGCAACACCAGAGACAACGACGCAAATATTACAGCAATACACATCAAGGAATGCGCCTGTGTCCACGCAACACCAGAGACAACGACGAAAATATTAAAGGAATACACATCAAGGAATGCGGCTGTGTCCACGCAACACCAGAGACAACGACGAAAATATTACAGGAATACACATCAAGGAATGCGCCTGTGTCCACGCAACACCAGAGAGAACGACGCAAATATTACAGGAATACACATCAAGGAATCCGCCTGTGTCCACGCAACACCAGAGAAAACGACGCAAATATTACAGGAATACACATCAAGGAATGCGGCTGTGTCCACGCAACACCAGAGACAACAACGCAAATATTACAGGAATACACATCAAGGAATGCGCCTGTGTCCACGCAACACCAGAGACAACGACGCAAATATTACAGGAATTCACATCAAAGAATGCGCCTGTGTCCACGCAACACCAGAGAGAACGACGCAAATATTACAGGAATACACATCAAGGAATGCGCCTGTGTCCACGCAACACCATAGACAACGACGCAAATATTACAGGAATACACATCAAGGAATGCGCCTGTGTCCACGCAACACCATAGACAACGACGCAAATATTACAGGAATACACATCAAGGAATGCGCCTGTGTCCACGCAACACCAGAGACAACGACGCAAATATTACAGGAATACACATCAAGGAATGCGCCTGTGTCCACGCAACACCAGAGTCAACGACATAAATATTACAAGAATGCACTTCAAGGAATGCGGCTGTGTCCACGCAACACCAGAGACAACGACGCAAATATTACAGGAATACACATCAAGGAATGCGCCTGTGTCCACGCAACACCAGAGACAACGATGGAAATATTACAGGAATACACATCAAGGAATGCGGCTGTGTCCACGCAACACCAGAGACAACGACGCAAATATTACAGGAATACACATCAAGGAATGCGCCTGTGTCCACGCAACACCAGAGACAACGACATAAATATTACAAGAATGCACTTCAAGGAATGCGGCTGTGTCCACACAACACCAGAGACAACGACGGAAATATTACAGGAATACACATCAAGGAATGCGCCTGTGTCCACGCAACACCAGAGATAACGACATAAATATTACAAGAATGCACTTCAAGGAATGCGGCTGTGTCCACGCAACACCAGAGACAACGACGGAAATATTACAGGAATACACATCAAGGAATGCGGCTGTATCCACGCAACACCAGAGACAACGACATAAATATTACAGGAATATACTTCAAGGAATGCGGCTGTGTCCACACAACACCAGAGACAACGACGGAAATATTACAGGAATACACATCAAGGAATGCGGCTGTGTCCACACAACACCAGAGACAACGACGCAAATATTACAGGAATATACTTCAAGGAATGCGGCTGTGTCCACGCAACACCAGAGACAACGACGGAAATATTACAGGAATACACATCAAGGAATGCGGCTGTGTCCACACAACACCAGAGACAACGACGCAAATATTACAGGAATATACTTCAAGGAATGCGGCTGTGTCCACGCAACACCAGAGACAACGACGGAAATATTACAGGAATACACATCAAGGAATGCGGCTGTGTCCACACAACACCAGAGACAACGACGCAAATATTACAGGAATATACTTAAAGGAATGCGGCTGTGTCCACGCAACACCAGAGACAAGGATGGAAATATTACAGGAATACACATCAAGGAATGCGGCTGTGTCCACACAACACCAGAGACAACGACGCAAATATTACAGGTATATACTTCAAGGAATGCGGCTGTGTCCACGCAACACCAGAGACAACGACGGAAATATTACAGGAATATACTTCAAGGAATGCGGCTCTGTCCACGCAACACCAAGGACAACGGCGCAAATATTACAGGAATACACATCAAGGAATGCAGATGTGTCCACGCAACACCAGAGACAACGCCGCAAATATTACAGGAATGTACATCTAGGAATGCTGATGTGTCCACGCAACACCAGAGAGAACGACGCAAATATTACAGGAATACACTTCAAGGATTGCGGATGTGTCCATGCAACACCAGAGACAACGGCGCAAATATTACAGGAATACACTTCAAGGAATGCGGCTCATGTCTACGCAACACCTGCGACAACGACGGAAATATTAAGGGAATGCACTGCTTTCTGGATGTATTAGTTCGGAAATAAATAAAAATGTTGTAGTTTCTTTAATTCATTCAATCATTTTATATTGTGATAGGAACAAATTATTACTATTATATTTATCCTCTTTGAATGAGAGACAAATATATGGTGAAAATGATATATCCATGCATATACTGACTGGTTGTAGTCTAGAATAGATGAATGGGTGAAAAATTAATACCCAAAAGTATATTTCGTCTTAGTTTAACATCTTCATTCATAAGTAGATTTTACGTTCCTCACTCCAAACTGATGCAACCTAAGAACAAGATGGTAGAGTATATTTTTCACAGATAGCCCTTCAGAATTTTTTGAAGTTAATTAAGAGAATACATCTAAATCCTATGCTCCAAAATAGTTGAAGGGCCTAGGGCAGTAACATGATAAGCCATATTCTGTAACCATACGTCATTTATTACAATGATAGTAAATGAATGTATTGAAATATCCATAAAATCATTTGTAAATGCGCCAGTGATGTGTTAAAACATATAGATACACAATGCATTAACAACAATATTGCCCAATTAGCATTTATGTATATATTTTTTTTGAAAATCCTTATGTATCAGAAAAAAACAATATGTGTCTTACAATTTTATTGCTCCAAGCCTTTCAATTGGCTGATTAACACACTAGGATCTGCGGCCAGCAGCCGGCTACTCGGCCGATTAACTTCTAGGTCTGTCGCATCATGGAGGAAAAGAAGACAAATTAGTTTTACAGATTTAGAGCATGTTTTAGATACATAAAACTGCTGCAATTTTCAGAGGCTAAATATCCAAGGACTATAAATCATCATAGTGAATAAAATTTGTATACATCCGTTACCAGAGATGATGTGCTCCAAGTATAGACACGGTTGCTGCTTAAAGATGATGTATGATTCTGCAATTTTTTTGCAACGGGAGAAAAAAGACAAAAGAGAATAAAATAAGTTGATGTGGTGAAGTAATCTAACAAATGAAGTAGAGTGTTTATCCACCCTCAACAAACTATAAAGAGACAACGCCCAAAAAATCCATTTTAGACTTCGCCCCGCCACAATAGAATGAGAGGGGAGTAAATGAAGATACAATCAGACTGGAACAATAAACCACTGACCTAAGACACATGGAGTGTGCTTCAGGTACCATAGAGCAATCACGAAGAGTGGTTGATATGTCTAACTCCTGACACTTGCGAAACCGGAGCTTCATGACCTTACGGACATAAGATCTTCACACACCCATATTCTATGTAGGAACTTAATATACAGCGTGATCGGAAATTATCATAAGTAATGTCACGAATGATTTCCAAATCACCGATAAATTCACGAGTCACCAAGTGAAGAGTGAATTTATCTAGAGGATTAAGGTAATCAATAGTGTTAGGACTATTTCACGGATAAAATTAAGCTCTTTACTCAAAAATCATTACTTAAATATAATTACCGGTATTTTAAAATGTTTATATATTTAATAAACGGTCCCCGAAATCATATGACCATCATCATCATCATCACCCTTATCATCATCCTTCACCGGTGTGGAAAGCAACGGGAAGCTACCACACTTACAATTCCCTAGTAAAGCTGCAAGCATAGCATGGAAATGCTATGATTGCAGTGAAGGACCTGCCCTCGGGCAGAATTACTATGGGTGGATGGATGGATATATTTAATGTAAACGGCGATGATTGAAAATAAATAAGAAATGTGAAGTTATGATTCATTTGTTTATTCACTGCAAAGTGATAGGATCGCAATATTGTAAGAATGCACCCTAGTGGAGAAAAATGAAACACATCAAACTGTATTTTATAACCAACATTACAGGTTATTAATTATTTTTTGTAAACAACTCAGTAAAATCATTATTTAAAAACAACTATTGAACACACAATTATTAAATCTGTAGTTCGAAGGAATCTTTTCATTATTTGCTATATTCAATATATTTGTTGGAGAGTCAGTCATTGCATAATGTTCTGACCTGTTCAGAATATTCAAACGGAGGAGCTTTATTTATCATAAAAGCAGATGCTGGTAAAGAGAATTCGATAAAGAGCGAGGTGAAACACGACTTTCATTGGTTATAAAACAAAATTCATTGAAACGTGATTGGTCATCGATTCCCATTCGGGGCATGAGTTATATAGTCATTGTAAACTTGCAGAGCTCGTAGGGATCTTGGTAGATAAAGTTTTGAAGTCCGGAAACATACTGTTGTCTTATTACATGTACAACAAAGCGTTCAAATCTCTCGCGTCGGCCGGGATAAATCCACATATTTTGATTTTAATTTAACTGATTTCATAACAATGTCCAAATCATGAGGAAAATTATGGAACTTCACTTTGTCACTATACGAATAATATGGAGCGAGTGTATGAGAGCCGCGGTGGACCAGTGATTATGCACCTTGCCGCTGGTCCCGGGGGTCGCGGGTTCAAACAAGGCCGAGGCCGTTTAACATTTTTTTAGGATGGAAAAATCCAAGGGGAAAGTCCTCCGGGAGGGACTTCAAGGCGTGGGTCCCGAATCTGAAGATTTTCAGGCTCGTGAAATATCTTTAAACCTGAATAAAAGGCCTCTAAGCAAGATTTACCGATCTCAACATCCTAGTAATATATTTGTTGCCTGCTAGATGTCTCATTGAGTCTGTATGTTGACCGCATTCCATTCATGACATCTATGGGCAAATAAGGTAAGTAACTTTGTAGTAACTCCTATCAAAGGAGAGGCTAATTGTTCACCATTGGCCTACGCCATTATAGATAGATAGATATAGTGTACGAGAACATGATTCGCAGGTACAATGTGGGTAACGAGCTTGGTGGTCGCCACATAGGACCGCATTTGTATTATGTAAGTACTAACTACAATATTAAATATAGTAGAGAAGGGTGAGTTTTGCGCATAAACAACTATTATAGTGACAAATAAAATTTCTTTATTTCCCCACTGATATTGGAGACTGTCACGAAACCAGTTAATGCTGGTTTGTTCAAATATAATTAATTGAATCATGAATGATTAATTTACTATCGATTTATCCCCGACAGACGCTAGAGATTTGAACACTTAATGCGAACTTGCACCTGCAACATGAAAGTGGTATGCTTCCGAACAAAGGGACCTATTCAAAACATTATCTACCCAGTACACACTACAAGTCCTAGAAGTTGTCACCCGGTCCATTCAAGAATACGACATGTCTGGATATGATTTTAAAATGTTGAATCACACGCACTATCTCTTTTGAGTACACTAGAACATTCATGTTTTTTCCGTATGAGCAGTAATAGTTCATTCCATACGTCCCGCGTGGGGACAAGAATCCTTCGTAGCTAGAGTTTCTTATCCAAGAAAATTTCGTTACGGTTATTTATCTAAAGATGTCAGTGAGTGACATGTGATCAGCACATCGCCTCAAAGAGACATCTAGTAGGCAACTAAGGTATAACTTAGATAGGGAACGTCAGTTATATTTGATCATAGGTACTAATTTAGTCTTGAGGTTCTTTCACGAGCCCGAAAACCACCAGACTCGGGATTTTCGGCTTAAAGATACTTCCGGACGACTTGCCCCTCAGATTTTTCCTACCTATAAATCCATCAACTCCGGCCGGGCTAGGACCCGCGACTCTCGGGACCAGAGACCAGGAACATATCCCATACACCTACGAGGCTGATCTCTTAATGAGTGATCAGTCTAAATACATAACCAACGCCGAGAAAGATGAACATTTAAGAAAACACACCATTCATTCATTCATATGTCTCGAAATCATCGCTCAGGAAATATGTTTTTGGGAAAAATAAGATCTTTATTATTACCTAATATATTTAATTACCCTCTTCAGTTGAGCATAATCTATTCTATATTGATTTTTTTTATCTTATTCTCCCTTTAATTATTTTTTTTCCAAATTTTTTAAGTGCTAAAATTTATTTTATATTCTGAAACTGTGTCCTAAATATGTATGTTTTGTTTTCCCTCTCCCTTTAACCAATAGTCTGTAATGTATAAATATATATGACCAGCCTCATTGTCAGCATTCCTGACTACAGTTCATGAAATCCAGGGTTCCATATTATTTTTAATTTATTATACTCCATGTTTTTGTTAGTATTAGCCAGAACTAGATCACATCACCGTTGTCTTTTGTTTAGTCTGTATTTTAATAATATTTTAAAATTGTAATAGGCCTAAGCATGTAATTTTTGTACAATTTTACTATTCGCTGGTTGAGTGGAAGACAAGTCCTTATGGCCTTAACTCTGCCACCTAAATTAAGGATTATTATTATTATCATTAATCGTTATCATCATCATCATCATCCCCGATCAGACTACAGGAATTTTTCCTTAAAGGAGATTATTCCTGTGGTTATTCATGGTCTGGAATTTAGGTTAAAGATTTCCCTAGTGTTTTAATACACTTTATCATCCGTCATATCATCGAGATAATGCAACTCCGCCTTACAGGTGCCCCAACCTAAGAAATGGATTACAATTCCGACAATTCCAGGGGAGAAAGCCCGAAATGTCATAAAAGAGAACCTGGTGGCATTGGACAAAAAACATATATATATATATATATATATATACACTAACTCACTGACACTATAAAATCCGCAGGTCCATGGTCGCGTGCACATAAACTATCCATACATCCCTCTCCTGAGCTATGTTTTCCAATCACCTGTGTATAATCTGCTTCCCTCAAATCATGGTTAATGTTATTCTCCCACCTTATTCTTGGCGTACCTACTGCGCAAATTCTCTCTGGTCTTCCTAGGAGGAGGATCCATGTCCCCTTTCCATTGCCCATTAGTAAAACATGTCCTGCCTATCTCAGAATTAACTGTTCGTATTATATCAGGTTTCTCAAATATCATGTAGCTCATCGAAATGAGGTCTTCTCCATTTGCCTGTTTGTTTACCTTTCTTTGGTCCAAACATTTTCCTTATAACTTTATTCTAATTTTTTTTTGTAAGCCCATGTTTTCCCTTAACAGAGATTTAGGTGCTCTCCTCCTATAGGGAAGAATTTGAACCATACTAATTTAGTTACACTTGTTATCGTATAGATTATTCTAAAATACTCGTAATATTTTCTCCTCCCTTAAAGCAAGTGTCCATGTTTCATATCCATATAGGCCTAATATAACTGGAAGAATAACAGTCCTATATTTTCAGTTCAAAGAAGATGATATTTGGAGAAGGAGAAATTGTGAATTTTATGAATTGTATAAGGAACCCGATTTAGTGAAATATATAAAAATTAATAGATTGGCCTGGGCAGGACATTTGATACATATGGACAATAATACAACGGTTAAAAATATCTATATAACACAATCATTACAAACCAGAAAAGTTGGAAGATCAAAATTAAGATGTGAGGATATTAGAATTAGTAAAATTGGAAACTGGAAGAATTTAGCAGCAAATAGAGAAGTGTGGAAGGACATTCGGAGGAAGGCTAGTGCCCAAAATGGGCTGTCTTGCTATATATGATGATATATTTTCAGTTTAATGTTTATTTTTAGAGAAGCTGTAATGCACAAAAACATGCATTCACAGAACTGAGCCTATGTTAAATTTCTTCCTGCGCCTTATTCCTGTTTGTAATAATTGTTCCTAGGTATATGAAGTTAGTCATTTCTTCAAAATGTCCCTTTATCGGTGAAAAAATATATTCTCATTTGTTACATTTGTTATCTCCATTTTTAGTTACAGCTTGAGGCACGTTTAATAGTGAATGAAGTAAAAAGAAAGTAGACTAGAAGCTGCTGAAGTAATTGAAATAAAAAATTAATTAGGAAATTACTTCGTGTGTAATAAGTTCATTTAATTATCCAGGGAGCATCTGCTGATTTAGCAATTGCAATGAGTTTGTGCTGATATTACTGTTTTGTACCAAGTGAATTTTGTGCTACTAAAACTGCGCCATTACATATTTGCAGTGTCTGTGTTCACATCCCTGGGGACTTACATTAGAGATACTGTACCGAATCAAACTTCATATTCTCGCAGGACGTTTCCTACACTCTACCGGAATATTAAGTCCGTGAAGCAGACAAACTATTCTGTTCTATATTCCAAACAAAACTATCATAGTTTCGACTATTCAACGTTATGGAAAATCATATGCAGTAAAAACAAGGTTAGAAAATCAAACATAATATGTGGGTTTAGTAAATAAAAATTTCGAGCAAATTATTTTGTTAACTTTTCAGACACTTTTGAAATTCAGAATGGGTTGAAGCAAGGAAATGCACTATCTCCTCTACTATTTAATTTTGTACTAGAGCATGCCATAAAATCTTTAGAGGATGAGGAAGGCTACAACTCAATGGCATTAATAAGCTGTTAGCTGATGATGTAGTACTATTGGCCGATAGCGAGGAGATACTAAAGGACAACACACACACACACCCACACGCACACACTATTGAGTAACACTAAGGAATTAGGACTGGAAGTAAATATCAATAAAACTAAATATATGATCACACGTAGAAATACATTATATAATGGAAATGGACAGCTAATGACAAATGAGGGAAATTTTGAGGAAGTGGCTGAATCCAAATACCTAGGAACAATAATCACAAATAGGAATGAGATCCACAAAGAAATTAAACATAGGCTCAATTCTGGAAATGCGGGCTATTATGCATTGCAGATACTTTTGATATCCCAACCAACTCCTTTCAAAAAACGTTAAACTGAAAATATATAAAACTATTATTCTACCAGTTATATTATATGGGTGCGAAACATGGACTCTTACTTTAATGGAGGAAATGAGATTACGAGTTTCTGAGAATAAACTTCTTAGGAAACTTTTTCGACCACAGAGAGATGAACAGACAGGTGAATGGAGAAGACTTCATAACAATGAACTACATGGTTTTTATAGGAAGCCAGATATAACAAGAACAGTTCAGTCTCGTAGACTGCGATGGGCAGGACATGAAAGACGTGGATGGAAGCTTCTTGTAGGAAAGCCAGAGGAAAACGCCCAGTTGGTAGACCAAGAATGAGGTGGGAGAACAACATTAACTATGATTTACAGGGAATGAATGGAAAGCATTGGCTCAGGATAGGGATGTATGTACAGCTTATGTCCGCGCGGCCATGAACCTACGGGTTCGATAGTGCCAGCGAGTAAGTAAGTAACTTTTTTGTATTTATAATTATTGTTTTGTCGTTACTATTAATTTGTACTTTTAAAAGAATGAGGTTTTTCTCTTTTTACTTATTTTTTGAGAGAAGTTTAATTCCTACCTTAAAACGTCCGTCACGCAGGAACTGTCTATACTAAGCGTATTCCTCAGAAAGTCGAATTTATGGTCCGGTTTTACTGGTTTACGGAATATATTTCTCTTCTGTTAATCCTTAAATTCCAGAAATTCAATTCTTATGCCAGCTTATTTAAATGTGAATCCAATGAAAACAAATAATTTATATTCCTAAGTTGGTCTTCCGAGCTGATTGGCCGTGGTCCAGTTTTATTTAAACTCTACGTTTCGTCTACTGCTGCGATATAGATCTTCAGGCGATTGTGGTGCTCTCTATGAACTCCTCAACTGTCTGCTACAGACTGACCAGTCAGGATCTCCAGAATATGTATGCAGCAGCAATAGATAAAACGACGAGTTTAAATAAAGCTGGACCACGACCAATCAGACAGGAATACCAAAGTAAGAGTCAAGACACCGGGCCATGAAAGTCTACAATTCTACAAAACAATTTATAACCGTAATTTATTACACAGTACCTGTACCCGGTCACGCGTTGCTGTTGCCGAGTCTGGTTAAATGGATAAGAACTTATTACGAGGAAGCACACGTTTCTAATATGTTTAAATTCACTATGCTTTTAGGTATACAGTATATTTTGTTGTTCCATTGTCTGTGTAGATATAGAGATTGTTTGGTCCAAGAAGCATGCTGTTCGGCATGAGCAATGTTTAGTATTGCGTGTGTTGCTTATAGGTCCATGGCTATATTGCAGGATCTTAATAAAAATCACCATAAAGATATGCTTGGTATAAAATTTAGTAAGCCCTTATTAATTATTATTCTGCGACTCCCTAGCCGCTCATACGTGATATTTGCCAGACAAAACAGACCTGAGGTTGACACATACATACACACACACACACACACACACACACACATATATATATATATATATATAGGCATATATTTCCGAACACTTTAATAACCTCTCTTGGCTCCGTCTTACTGACAGACGTAAATTGCACTCTCTTTCACTACTTTTCAAGCTTCTGAATTCCTACATCCCTACTTACCTGGCGTCTAGATTTGAGAAGTTATCCTCTTACCACAATATTGACACTAGATCACAAGATAGCAGTCTGCTAACAATTCCTCTTCATAGCACTTCCTCCTATTCTACTTCCTTCACAGTAGCCTCTGCCCGCTCCTGGAATCTCCTTCCTCAAGATATCAGGGGTTGCCGCACACTTGGTACCTTTAAGTCACGCTTATACAGTTACCTGTTGTCTAATAATTAATTTTTCTCTATTTATTTAATTTTATACTATGTCATTAATCTTTTCCTGTTTTTTATATATATTGTACATATTATATATTTAATTCGTTAAATTTAGAGTAAATCAAAATACATTATAAATATTAATTGTATTGTATTCATAACTTGTAATCGTTTATATATATATATATATATATATATATATTGTAATTTAGATTTAAGACTATTTTTTGTTTGTATTTTTTTTAAACCTGGTTGAGTGGTAGACAAGGCCTTAAGGCCTTAACTCTGCCAGGTAAAATAAAGCTATTATTATTATTATTATTATTATTATTATTATTATAAGAATACGCGGGTATTTGAATGGAACATTACGACAAATTTTCAAAGAAATCGGTGAAGAACTTTCGGAGATTTAAGATTTTGAACAAACGAACATTTATATTTTTATTTGTATAGATTGTATATTACAGTTTAATTTGACGCAAAAAAAATCGACACTTTTCCGTCCCAGGGCCGAGCCAAGGGATGAGATGCAATGAAGCCCCTTTCATTAGAGGTGCGTGAATAACAAGAATGCCGACCGACCATGACTGATGCACCATCACAGGAGCAGATGAAATTTAATGAATGAGATTAGTACAGAGAAATGAAGGAATAAAACTTGTGGCAGGAGAAAACTTGAGAAAAACCTACTAAGACTCAGTTTCGTAACCCACATGGAGTGACCAAGACCCGAAGTCGGGACCCCAGTAGTGAGGCGGCCATCTAGCAGCTTGAGCCACGGAAAAGACTAATTTTAAATGAATTTAAATAATTTCTACTAATTATTTTTTCTATTATTTATTAAAAATATTAAGTGAATTAAACCGATGTATCTTATATGTTAATATGGGGATTCACCAAGTTGTATGGAATTAGAGAGATTCATTCCCATGAAGTAAAGATGACGTCTCCTCCAAAACTCCAAGAGCGACAGGCCTAGATGACACTTGGCCTACCATCCGGCTGCTGGCCTCACATCCACATGTGTTAATCACATATGTAGACGATCATCTAGCCAGTATAGGGGTGACATGTGGTCAGCATGTCGGGTCTCCAGCCGTTATAGTTGTCATCTCAACCTGGAGTTGCTACTTATTGTAGCTACCAAAATGACTCACGACGCTGGGTGGGCACCGGTCCCAACTGGCCGAAATGCCATGAGAAAATTTCTTCCCCATGGGGACTCGAACCAGTGCAAGTCCAGTAGCTGTGAGCCAAGGCTTCTTGCCTTAACCACTCGGCTACGGCGCGGGACTCCTAGAGCGAATTTTCAATATCGTGTTAACTCCACTTCTAACTGTCTGATTTCTCTGATTTTTGCTTTGCCTTTCTCGTATTATTTCAATGTCATATGCCCAATTTCGTTGCTAAAAATTGAAAATTACGACCGCTAGAGCAATGTTTAACGACAAACGAGGAAAATTTTTATGAAGCAGCTAAATTCAAATACCTAGGAACAATAATTACAAGGACTATTTAACTCATGCCCCAAATGGGAGTCAATGACCAATCACGTTTCAATGATTTCTCTTTTACAACCAATCAGAGTCGTGTTTCACCAAATATTTATCAGTGTTATAATTACCATATTAAAGGAAACTCCTCCTTACAATATTGCGTTCCTTTGGCAATAAATAGTATGATCTGGTTGCAGTGATAAACAAAAGAAGCAGTAGAAGCGTACCTATCGTTTCTCATTTGTTTTCAAACATCGCCGTTTACATTAAATATATAAATATTTTAAAATAACTATAGTTAAATAATGATTTGTGAGTAAACAGCTTAATTTTATTCCTCCTCACTTCGTGAGTCGTGAATTTATCGATAATTTGGAAATCACTCCTGGCATTACTTATGAGAAATGAGGCGCACACAGAAAATTAACATAAGTTCAATTCAGGAAATGCATGCTGTTATGCATTACAGGGACTCTTGTTCCAATCTCTCTCAAAAAATATTAAATTGAAAATATATAAAACTGTTATTCTCCCAGTTATATTATATGGGTGCGAAAACAGACTAACTTTAAGGGTTGAGAAAAAATTATGATTACTTGAGAATCAAGTTCTTAGGAATCGACCGCGGTGGGCTGACGGTTAGATTCCTTGTCTTTAGTTCCGAGGGACGCGGTTCAAACCCGGCTGGGAACGATGGATTTGGGATGGGAAAACCGTAAAAAAAAGTCCTCCGAGAGGGACTTCAAATCGTGGGTTCCGAGTCTGAAGATGCATGCTCGTAAAAGAACCGCAAGCCTGAATAAAGAGGTCTCTATTCAAAATTTACCGACCGTTCTACATCCAAGTAATGCGTTAGTTACCCACTGCGTATTTCACTGAGACCCATGTCACTCGTCATCTGTGGGAAAATAAGCATAACTTAATTATGCTTGGTTAAAACACTCCACTTCGGCAGCACCCTTATCCCCACACAGAGAAGTACGGTATATATAGATACAGTGCACAGACGAAGTGTATGAAAGCAGTAGGTATTTCATACTCAGCACATTATATCATGAAGGATTGTACTATAACTTACCTTCATTTAGACGCTGAGCGGGCATGTTAGTTCTGAGTCTCACGGACACACTTCAAAATTTTAATCATCACCCTTACCTCACCGTGAACTACGGAACATTAAAATATAAAGTAACTAAACTGAATAAGAAGAGCAATTTTAATTACCGTAAAGCACAAAATATAAAATACAAAATTGAATACGCCTGAAATAATCTACAGATGTGAGTGACATCATGGACTGTTCCTAAATTCTCAGATAGTAAGTCATTGTATCGCTTGCAATTTCCCATGCCCCCCTTCATCCCTTGCTTTCACTCTTATCGTCTGTGGACTATAAAAGTTCTTAGGAAAATGTTAGGACCAAAGGAAGTGTGAATAGACAGACGAATGGAGAAGATTATTGTAACAGTGAGATATATAATATTTATGAGAAACAATATGAGGATAGTTAAGTCTCAGACTCCGATTGGCAGGGCATGTGAAACGAATGGGGAATGAAATAGGGTAACGGAAACTTGTATAAAAACCAGAGGGAGAGCGCCCAGTATATAGGCAAAAAATGAGGTGGGAGAATAATAATGATTTGAGGGAAGTACATTATTGAGGGGATGACTGAAAAATTTTAGCTCAGGATAGGGATGTGTGGAGATTTACGTCCATGCGGTCATGAACCTACGGGTTTGATAGTGCCAGTGAGCTAGTGATTTAGAGCGATGTTTAAATTTTCGCTTCATGTGAACTGCTATTGGTCCGATTTTGTTGGTTAATGAACCCGAACCTACATTATTCAACTGATTGCTATAGGCCGAATTCAGTCCTGAAAAAATTCGTCCGTTAGAGCGTTAACATATGTATTTTTTGTCATGAACATTTTCGGTATCTACAAGATAGAATAGGCGAAGGTCATTTAACATTTTCCAATACTGTTATTTTAACACAGTTCCAATAATGGATCATACGATAATATTATAATGATATTGTGAAATGAAAAATTAATGTCTGAACCAGGAATCCAACCGTGGACCTTCAACGGTTTTTCACGATAACAACCTCAATAGCCTACGATATTCGCTAAAAATTGAAATGAAAATGTGTGTCAGGAAATCAATGATTTCAGAGTCGAGTGCTGTGGAAATGTGACTACACGACACATGGAGTGTAGGGGATTCCCCTTCAGCAGGTGACAGCAAGACGTTATAATATCCTGCAGTACTGCGTATTTCACAGCCTTCTGAGAAATTCAATATCGTGTTGAGAACCGGTGCGTTCCTTTCCTATTATTCGCGGGAAGAAGTGATGTATTTGTGGCATAAATCTCTCTCTCCCAACTGTCCGACCAAACTTACCCTTTTACCAAACCACATGTATAGGAAGTTCCTCATTTTTAACATCTAATAAAGATTGAATCCATTTATGATTACAAGCATCAACAAAATACAATAGTTATCTTTGTTGTCGTTATTATTATTGTTATTTTACTGTTATTATAATCATTATCATTCTTATCATTATTACTACGGCAAGGATTTTAATGCAGTAAAAGTTAACATTGCAATATAGTATGGTTAGAATTAAGATATGAAAAGGAAGATAGACCTTGATTTTTATGCTACGGGAGCCGTGATAGGGAGGAATTGGACATAAGCTGATAAGCGACATCTTGTGACACGCAATGCTGTGCACGGTTTTCATCACAAAGTGTGTGAAAACAAGAAGTACCACGACCAAAATGAGAAATGTATTTTTTTTAATATCTGTGCTTTGTGCACAGGTGAACCCTTTACATTTTCTTGTTATTAATAAAAGTAAGACTTATGTCTTTTGTCTTGATTTCACATAGAAACAATTGAATAATATATACTAACTGTGTTGCAATCTTATCTTTTAGTGCATTAAAATCCTTGTCCTAAATCATCATGATCATCATCATTGTTATCACCGTCACCGCCACCACCATGAATATTACTATTATTGTTATTATTATTATTATTGTTATTATTATTATTGTTATTATTGTTATTATTATTATTATTATTATTATTATTATTATTATTATTATTATTATTATTATTATTATTATTATTATTATTATTATTATTATTATTATTATTATTATTATTATTATTATTATTATTATTATTATTATTATTAAGTAAAGTAAAAGTAAAGTGATCCCACAACAAGCCCGGAGGCCCTTGGGGTAGTAGGAGGTTAAGGTTCCCACTTTTTCTAGACAATCGGCACTTTATGTCAGCCGGGTTGTCAGCCCTGCGTGACGGCCGCCTTTACCCCCAGAACAAGCGTCTGGTACTCATTTCCGTTAGAGGCTGAGTCGACCCCATGGCCATAGTGCCGCCAGAGGATTTGGGTCAGTTTAAAAATCCTGACCCCAACGGGACTTGAACCCTCGACCCTCCGACTTGTAGCTCAGTGCCTTAACCACTACGCTACGGCGTGCCCCCATTATTATTATTATTATTATTATTATTATTATTATTATTATTATTATTGAGCAATTCCATATGTGACTGACTGACATTTATAATACACTTTTGCAGCAAAATGGTTGCATAAATATTACAATTGAATGACCTTAGGGGTGTTATCTACGTGATTTGATAGAGGAATAGTGTGTGGTTAAGACTGTACTTAAATATACAACTTTTGAAGAAAAACAGTGCTCTTTATTATCTATCAAAGTATTTGTGACTGACTGACATTAATGTCAACTCATCATGCAGCGTAACATGTTCACCTGTATCATTCTCTGAAGTGTGATTTCTAATTCAATTTTCCAAAATACCGTTTGGAGGACACATTTAAAGTTACATCCTCAATAAAAAACTAAACAAAAATCACAATTAAGACCAGAGTTATAACCTAATATGTGATGTGTGACTGACTGACACATCTGAATTTTATTAAGACTTCAATATTGTGGAGCTGCAAATATTATACAAATATTACAAAATAATATGAAATTATAATAGATACGTCCACTGCTGTGGTCTCGAGCTAGTGTGCTGCCTTTTCACGCAGCGGGCACGGGTTCGATCCCCGGTCGGGACAGTCTTTCTGGGTGAGGTTTTTATCGGGGTTTTTCCTTACCTGTAAGACAAATGTCAGGAAAACTTTAAGGCCCAAACGGTCCCCGAAACCATATGGCCATCATCAACCTTATCATCGTTATAATCATCCTTCACCGGTGTGGAAAGCAACGGGAAGCTACCACATCTACAGTTTCCTAGTAAAGCTGCAAGCATAGCATGAAAATGATATGATTGCAGTGAAAGACCTGCCCTCGGGCAGAATTACTATGGATGGATAATATATAAAAAGCGATAATATGGAGATGAATAAAGAACTTCACTCATTTTATCATGTATAGGAAATGTACAATTTGATATGCTGTAAAAGGATTAAATAGTGTAATTTATTTAATTTAGTTACCATGTATCATTTTAAATTTCACAAAATAAAGAACATATTAGCTTCTTAACAACAAAGGGCCTTCTCTATAGTTAAATATGCCTAATATGAGTATAATTTTATGATTAAAATTTATCTGATGCTGTTAATAGATTGAACCATTGAAATAAATAAAAATGCCGATATGTAATTTGCAGTGTTCGTTCCAGAACACTAAAATTAACTTTCACGCGTCTCAATTGTAAAGACAAAAAAAAAACGAAAAATTACAGTATACAAATTATTAATTTTTTTATTTAAATGCGGAAGATTCATTTACGATCAGGAAGGACCAAAATATGGTATAACAAAAGAGTCAGTGAAACAAAAATTTATACAGTGAAATCGTAAAACAAAATTTCGTTTAATTTTGCATGTGTTTTCAGGTATCGGAATATGTCATATTCTACTATTAATTTTATAATCAAAATAATCCGTATTTCAAACATTAACTTCTAGAAACAGAAAATTCCATGTGTAAAAAAGTATATCTCATCGAAAAAATTACTCCTGCGCCAATTTCAAAATTTTCACATCGGTATGACATTTTCATGTAATTACTCTACATTTAAATCCTTCCGCTGACTGCCTTCTAGCTCAAATTGTCACATAAGAAGGGCCAGTAATTATTTTATGAAATAGCTGAGCCGAACAGTCTACCAGATTTCCTAGACCATGTTTATGTTAATACACAGCGGAGTCCAGCAAGTAACTGACTGCGTCATGCGTATTAGCAATATAAATGAGAGGACAAAAAGCCGGTCAGTCACGGGACTCCAGCGGGAAAAATAATGACTTTACAAGAAAATGTCATCAATACTTTTTTTGTTATTTGTGTATCGATAACGTACAATCCGAGAGGAAATTTTAATCCATCAATTATTATGTTGTGTACAGTAATTTTTATCCGTTTTCTGTGACTGACTGACCATAACTTACAGTTAACAACCATAGGACACATTTAAGTTATATAGAATATTAGAATGCAATTAATATTGTTTCATTTACGACCAAGTAGGACCAAAGCATGGTTTAAAAAAAGATTTTGTGAAATAAAACGAATTCATACGACCAAATCATTAAACAAGAAATTGGTAAAATTTTGCGTATTTTTTTCAGGTTTGGAATATGACAAGTTCTACCGCTATAATTAGAATAAAATAATGCACATTTGAAACATTTTGTTATAGAATTATAAAATGTGATACTTACAGATATATATTACATCAACAAAATTATTCCTGCGTCAGTTTCAAAATGTTCACCTCGGTATGACATTTTCATGGAATCGCTCTATTAAACAGCAAGAAAATAAAAAATGAATAAAATTATAAAACAAATAATTATAGAGCGGATGAAAGTGGATAAGAATAATCTTGAAATAAATGAAGAACGAAAAACGAGTTGGTTTGGACAAGTTAAAAGAATTGAAGAAGATCGATTCTGAAAATTATTTTGGAATGGAATGTTGAAGGTAGAAGGAGGAGGGGGAAACTACAACAATGGATGGATTGGATTGAAAGTATGAACAGAATAGAATTGACGGAAGAAAATGCGCAAGACAGGGACTTTTAGAAGAATATAATTAATTTAGATTGATAGAAAAACTACTGTAGTGTAGAAAAATCATAATAAAAATATCATTAGGCCTACTGTCATTGTTGTGTCTATGTGTGGTAACATAAACCGAAGTCTCAAAGGAACTGGAAAGGATAAACTCTTAAAATTGTATACAACAATGGCGGTTCCAACAGTTACATGAAACGGAATACTGGGTCATCAAAAACCAAGAACAAAGAATAGAAACGTCATAAATGTGGTTGTAGAGGTGTATGGCTGGCTATACAATAACAGATCGAAAACGAAATTAAAATATACGAAGAGAACTAAATATATTCAAACTATTAGATAGAATTGCACAATACAGAGATGAATAACTGGACCACATCTATAGAATTAATAATAGTAGAATTTCGAAACATATACTTCATTACAAACCATTAGGACGAAGACATGTAGGAAGACCCAGTAAAAGATGGATAGACCAATTTTAACACGAGAACGGAACAGACCTTAAGGACTAATCCAGTTAGAGTAACGATATTAAGCCGGTGCATACTTTCCTCATATGTACGTTGGAGTCCGGCAGGCTACAATGATACGCTACCTAGAATCCATAAGGTCGTTGATCGGGATGGTGTAAAGTTTTATTTACGTACCCACAAAAAAAATACTATGGGGTAAGTTCAGAAGACCTTGAGTGAGCGAGTGTGAGCGAGCGAGTGTGTGAGCAAGCGAGTGTGTGAGCAAGCGAGTGAGCGAGTGTGCGTGAGTGTGAGTGAGCTTGAGTGTGTGTGAGCGTGAGTGTGAGCGAGCGAGCGACTGTGTGAGCGAGCGTTAGTGTGTGAGTGAGCGTGAGTGTGAGTGAGCGAGTGTGAGTGAGCGTGAGTGAGCGAGTGTGTGTGTGAGTGAGCGTGAGTATACGAGTGAGTATGTGAGCGAGAGAGTGTGTGAGCGAGCGAGTGTGTGAGCGAGCGAGTGTGTGAGCGAGCGAGTGTGTGAGCGAGCGAGTGTGTGAGCGAGCGAGTGTGTGAGCGAGCGTGAGTGTGAGCGAGCGTGAGTGTGAGTGAGCGTGAGTATACGAGAGTGTGAGCGAGCGTGAGTTGAGCGAGCGAGCGTGAGTGTGAGCGAGCGAGCGACTGTGTGAGCGAGCGTTAGTGTGAATGAGCGTGAGTGTGAGCGAGCGAGCGTGAGTGTGAGCGAGAGAGTGTGTGAGTGAGCGTGAGTGAGCGAGTGTGTGAGTGAGCGAGTGTGTGAGTGAGTGTGAGTGAGCGTGAGTATACGAGTGAGTGTGTGAGCGAGAGAGTGTGTGAGCGAGCGTGAGTGTGAGCGAGCGAGCGACTGTGTGAGCGAGCGTTAGTGTGAGTGAGCGTGAGTGTGAGTGAGCGTGAGTGAGTGAGCGTGAGAGAGCGAGTGTGAGTGAGCGAGTGTGTGAGTGAGCGAGTGTGTGAGTGAGCGAGTGTGTGAGTGAGCGAGTGTGTGAGTGAGCGAGTGTGTGAGTGAGCGAGTGTGTGAGTGAGCGAGTGTGAGTGAGCGAGTGTGTGAGTGAGCGATTGTGTGAGTGAGCGAGTGTGTGAGTGAGCAAGTGTGTGAGTGAGCGAGTGTGTGAGTGAGCAAGTGTGTGAGTGAGCGAGTGTGTGAGTGAGCCAGCGTGTGAGTGAGCCAGCGTGTGAGTGAGCCAGCGTGTGAGTGAGCCAGAGTGTGAGTGAGCGAGTGTGTGAGTGAGCGTGAGTGTGAGAGTGAGCGAGTGTGTGAGTGAGCGAGTGTGTGAGTGAGCGAGTGTGTGAGTGAGCGTGAGTGTGAGTGAGCGAGTAAGAGTTTGGGTGTGTGTGTGTGTGTGTGTGTGTGTGTGTGTGTGTGGTGTGTGTGTGTGTGTGTGTGTGTGTGTGTGTGTGTGTGTGTGTGTGTGTGTGTGTGTGTGTGAGAGAGAGAGAGAGAGAGATAGAGAGAGAGTGTATGTTAACGCTCCAGGAACCGCATTTTTATTTTTCGGAACTCAACTAGGCAATTAGCAATAAATTAAGACGGTAAGTTTGTTATCCAACAAGTCGGAACATTTGATGTTGGAGTTAATCAAAAACGTAAATTTTAAAATCGCTCTAACGACCCATTTTTCGATTTTTTAAAAAATGATACTCAGTAGTCTATAAATCATTTAGGTAAAACGAGAAAGGCATTCTCCAAAAAAAAATCATTAGTAGAAGGCGGGACTTGCATAAATATGAATTAAAAATCGTTCTACCAGCCGCCATGTTTATTTTGTCGCAATTTAACTGTACCATATAATTTACTTATCCCTTAAATTGACAATATGTCCTGTAACATACACTCCACGCGTTTAATGTCTTCAATATTGTTTAATAAAAATGTAACAACGAATCCGCAAAAATTGTTTAAATGTGTGTCAATTTATACAAAAAATGCAATAATTACTTACGATTATGTAAAATATGTTTCCATTGCAGACCGACATATTTAAACAAGATGTCACAAGAAAGACTTTCGCCAGATATTGTGCAATACAGGGCAACAACCGCAACGACATGCTACACATCTAAACACATTTCACTAATACCAATAACATCCGACCTCATGGTGATCTTCCCTGAATATTCTATTCACAGCGCTGAGCTGTGTGGCTCATTCAGCGTCGTTGTTTGGAGCTAGGTCGCCAGTGTAACGGTTTACGATGCCCTGCTCCAGCAGGTGATAACTACATCTTATTGTATCTGCATCATTGCACTTTACTTTCCCAGACCACCTCGTATAGGACAGGGCATGCAGTTGAACTCCCTACAGATAGCCTTACAGTCGTCAAGAAACATGCAAGCTGAAGAATCGGCACGCTTGACACGGGTTGTTCCCTTCAAAGAGAGAGAAATAAAGAGAGATAAGGGAGAGGTAGAGAGAGAGAGAGAGAGAGAGAGAGAGAGAGAGAGAGAGAGAGAGACTATCGACGAAATAAATATCGCCTTCTTATAACTAGGTTATTGTTCTAACTCCATTGAGAGTTTTTTTTATCCATGATGCTTTAATTCCTCTTCTGTATTACTTCTACACATAAAATTGTATACGGTATTTTGTGGTCAAAAAGTGTAGTTAGGCCAGCAGTGTCTAATGTTCCGATGGAATTTCGTTGAATCAACACAACAGATCGCCATAGAAAATTTTAAAATTAACTTTATTTAATTCACACAATTTCACTGATTCTTTACAAATAACTCTCTGTTAATATTATCGCTTGAGTCACAATTAATAATTGCTGATCCCTTTCTAATCGCTGGTAGTTTCACTTGACACATTTTCTCGACTTGACTCTTGATATCGCTTCCCTGGTCCACCATTCGGACACGACTGACTTCTCCGACCCTCGCGACGGTGTATGTATGCGAGGGAGAGAATTTTCTCGGCGTCCAGTCGAGACTTTTCCACATTGAAATTCTCAACAGTCAGTCAGATTTTTCTAAAGGGATCGACGGATGTGGAATATTTTTTGCTGGCCCTCCGATTCTTGATTCGAGAGCTTAGGAATAATTTTTCATTACACATGGCAAGATCCCGAATCTCGCCGCCACCCACGAAATCCAAACTAGCCCAAAATTTCATTAAAATAGTGTAATTATACTTAATTGTCTAGCATATGAATCTTAATTGAGATCTGCTGAAAAATAAAAATAGACATACAGGCTATAAAGGCCTACATTCCTTAAACCAGTTAAATCGGAAAAAGAATTTGATTTTCTGAAGAAATCGCATAGTTTACCCAGTTCCTGCGTGACGGTATATTAATCGTTTGTCCCAATTTCTAAGTAGACAGTTCAAATTTTCCGGCATTAATTTATATTTTAAATTGTCTTTATGCGTTAGTTAACACATTTAAAACTTCATGTATATCAATTTATCTATCTTTCAATATAATAATGTCATACGAAAATGAAATACTTATTTAGACAAATAGTTACAAAAGCAGAGGTTTAATAACGAGATGCTCAAGTTAGAACATGACCGAAGGGAGTGTTCTAAGAGCGGAGAATTCTCTACATAATTTTATAACGTGTTCTGTACAATAGTTTACCTACGTTTAGAGTATTTTAATAAATATTGTATACATAGTATATTTAATGACATATTTATTGAGGAAACTATATGTCTAAAGAAAGAGTAAATGTGGGTTTTGGGAAAAATAAAAGACACGACAAATCAACAAACGTTGTTATATTCTGCAATTTTGTGTGCTAGTTTCATATGTGAATTTAAAGTAATAATGAGAGAAGAAGGTGACTTACACTGTTCACCAGGAAACATTTTAAAAGCAGTCCAAGATGTAACTATTAATATACTTCCAGAAAAGTCAAGGGAATTTATTTTTGTAGTTGAACGAAATCATTATCAAAGTGTATTTTAAGTTTTATGTTTTGATAGCGTGTATTGTTAGAATATAAAGTACAGGTTTGTTGCCTAGTAACCATGAACTAAAGCGTCACTGATGTTATAATAGTAGATAAAATAAATTATCTGACGTCATAATCTGAAGATGGCATCATGCTAAGTTGATAGCGATCCATGAAGTATATTTCAGTGAGTGGTTGACGCCCAGTTATCAATAAGATCTCTACAAAGCGTTCGCATCACACTGCGTTTTAATATAAACTCTAGTAGCCTACACAGATCACGCATCACTACATTCAGTAATAAAACATTCCAAATTATGTTCTCCGCTTTCCATTCCGTAACTCAATCTTTGTTTTTAATTCACTATCTCATAATCCGGCGTCACACAAGCGCCTCGAATTCAACATCAACACTAAAAATGTTTGAACCCCATAATGATAAACTCAAAGCAATTATATGGGAGTGTAACTAAATTCCTAGGCTTTGAGGAGATGCAGTGGGGTACAAGACGATTGCGATTAGCATATGAACTCATGTCCGGAAACATACCGTTTTTCCGCAAGAATCCATGCAGTATGCCTTCAAGGAATCACAAGTATAGTCCACAGACGAGGAGAATGAAATCACGGGACTAAGGAAGGCACGGGGAATTGCAAGCGATACAATGGCTTCAATGACTTACTACCTGAGAATTTAGGAACAGTCCATGTCACTCACACCTGTAGATTATTTCAGGCGTATTCGATTTTATGTTATATATTTTGTGTTTTACGGTAATTAAATTTGCTGTTGTTCAATATGAACATGTAGTGGGCATGGGACAACAGGTGATCGGTATATGACGTACGTAATACACTAGTCTTTGCTGCCGAAAATGTGGGAGATTTGAAGGTGTTTTGTGGTATTTTGTGTGTAGAGAAAAAATTATACATTTCCGGATATGAGTTCTTATGCTAAATACTACATAAAATAAAATAAGTTAATATACCTTCTTAGGTCAAATCCGTCGTCCTCAACTTTTAAAATATGTTATCTTTATGCCTGTAGGCCTTTCAGGGCATCCGACCCATCTTCAGCAGTTCATTCTTCGCTACAGAATCCAGGTTGATGTTTGATGCTGTTGGTTCTAATGTGGCTTTGTCGTGACTCACGACAAGACTCACGACAAAGCCACATTAGAACCAACAGCATCAAACATCAACCTGGATTCTGTAGCGAAGAATGAACTGCTGAAGATGGGTAACACGACAAAGCCACATTAGAACCAACAGCATCAAACATCAACCTGGATTCTGTAGCGAAGAATGAACTGCTGAAGATGGGTAACACGACAAAGCCACATTAGAACCAACAGCATCAAACATCAACCTGGATTCTGTAGCGAAGAATGAACTGCTGAAGATGGGTAACACGACAAAGCCACATTAGAACCAACAGCATCAAACATCAACCTGGATTCTGTAGCGAAGAATGAACTGCTGAAGATGGGTAACACGACAAAGCCACATTAGAACCAACAGCATCAAACATCAACCTGGATTCTGTAGCGAAGAATGAACTGCTGAAGATGGGGTAACACGACAAAGCCACATTAGAACCAACAGCATCAAACATCAACCTGGATTCTGTAGCGAAGAATGAACTGCTGAAGATGGGTAACACGACAAAGCCACATTAGAACCAACAGCATCAAACATCAACCTGGATTCTGTAGCGAAGAATGAACTGCTGAAGATGGGTAACACGACAAAGCCACATTAGAACCAACAGCATCAAACATCAACCTGGATTCTGTAGCGAAGAATGAACTGCTGAAGATGGGTAACACGACAAAGCCACATTAGAACCAACAGCATCAAACATCAACCTGGATTCTGTAGCGAAGAATGAACTGCTGAAGATGGGTAACACGACAAAGCCACATTAGAACCAACAGCATCAAACATCAACCTGGATTCTGTAGCGAAGAATGAACTGCTGAAGATGGGTAACACGACAAAGCCACATTAGAACCAACAGCATCAAACATCAACCTGGATTCTGTAGCGAAGAATGAACTGCTGAAGATGGGTAACACGACAAAGCCACATTAGAACCAACAGCATCAAACATCAACCTGGATTCTGTAGCGAAGAATGAACTGCTGAAGATGGGTAACACGACAAAGCCACATTAGAACCAACAGCATCAAACATCAACCTGGATTCTGTAGCGAAGAATGAACTGCTGAAGATGGGTAACACGACAAAGCCACATTAGAACCAACAGCATCAAACATCAACCTGGATTCTGTAGCGAAGAATGAACTGCTGAAGATGGGTAACACGACAAAGCCACATTAGAACCAACAGCATCAAACAATCAACCTGGATTCTGTAGCGAAGAATGAACTGCTGAAGATGGGTAACACGACAAAGCCACATTAGAACCAACAGCATCAAACATCAACCTGGATTCTGTAGCGAAGAATGAACTGCTGAAGATGGGTAACACGACAAAGCCACATTAGAACCAACAGCATCAAACATCACAACCTGGATTCTGTAGCGAAGAATGAACTGCTGAAGATGGGTAACACGACAAAGCCACATTAGAACCAACAGCATCAAACATCAACCTGGATTCTGTAGCGAAGAATGAACTGCTGAAGATGGGTAACACGACAAAGCCACATTAGAACCAACAGCATCAAACATCAACCTGGATTCTGTAGCGAAGAATGAACTGCTGAAGATGGGTAACACGACAAAGCCACATTAGAACCAACAGCATCAAACATCAACCTGGATTCTGTAGCGAAGAATGAACTGCTGAAGATGGGTAACACGACAAAGCCACATTAGAACCAACAGCATCAAACATCAACCTGGATTCTGTAGCGAAGAATGAACTGCTGAAGATGGGTAACACGACAAAGCCACATTAGTACCAACAGCATCAAACATCAACCTGGATTCTGTAGCGAAGAATGAACTGCTGAAGATGGGTAACACGACAAAGCCACATTAGAACCAACAGCATCAAACATCAACCTGGATTCTGTAGCGAAGAATGAACTGCTGAAGATGGGTCGGATGTCCTGAAAGACCTACAGGCATAAAGATAACATATTTTAAAAGTTGAGGACGACGGATTTTACCTAAGAAGGTATTTTAACTTATTTTATTTTATGACTCTCCACCTCAACGGTTTAACAATGAATTTTATTAGTATTAAACACTACATGTCCTCAAAATTTGTAATGGGAATTTAATTACACCCTTAGTGAGTTCGACGGTTAAAGGCATATGAAGGCGGGCTATGTTGAAGCTGAATCTTCAGAAAAGAACCACTTTCATGGATATCTTGGACTCTTTACATACCAGACATCACCCCATTGATATCTCGCTACGATTACATAATTGGCTGTGGGTAATATCCCCCTCTGGCTGTTATTTCATTTTTTATACGTCTCCTTTGCTCTTCACTTACCTGATTTAAGTGCTCTGTCTTTTGTTCTTTTTCATTGCAAGAGCACGTTGGGTTGACTATTAATTTAAATATGTGCAGGCATTATTTAGTTTACCAGTGAAATATAACAAGTGATGTGAACTCTGGTGTTATGGGCGACTTCATATTAAACTTTGTTCTGTCGTTTGAAAGGTTTCATTGAGAGATCCTGTAGGAAATTGCCATAGAGGTAGACGCAGTTACGTCGGGAGGATGGGATTGAAGAGGATTAACAAGGACAGGATTTAGGAAATGGAAAAGAGTTCCTCAAAACAGAGACAAATGACAGAAATTCTTGAAAAAGACCAAGGCTGTAGTATCAGAAAAAGAAGAAGAAATAAAGTATTGATTGCATGTTACGTTTTACTATTCATTCAGATGATTCCGCTAAATGGCTAAAACAATCTTCTAAAGCAAATGAAAAAAAAAGTACAAATATACTTAAATTAATTGAAAACATTTAAAGATAAGGAAATAAAACGTTGAAAAGAATAAAGTTTAAATATTTTAAATAAATATAAAAAAAAGTTGAAATAAGTTGGAGCAAATATTTTTAAAGAGAAACAAAACAATAATATATTGAGTTCAAAGAAAGAACGAAAGAAAGAAAGAAAGAAAGAAAGAAAGAAAGAAAGGAATTCAGGAAATTAAAGAGAAGTTTAACAAAACTTCTAGATACAAATGTGATAAACTCTAATTTTTATCCTGGGGAGAGACAATTTTTTTATTATTCAATCAAATTAAAACAGTCTACTATATTATTAATTCAGCTAAAATGTATGCAGACATACTCAACATCAGACAAACATGTGATATAATTTAAAGAATATTTAGGTATGTATACAAGGTGTAAACTGTGGTCTCGAGGTAGCGTGCTACCTTGTCACGCAGCGGGCCTGGGTTCGATCCCGGTCGGGGCAGTTTTTCCTGGTCAGGTTTTTATCGGGGGTTTTTCCTCACCTGTCAGACAAATGTCGGGAAAACGTTAAGGCCCAAACGGTCCCCGAAATCATATGGCCACCATCCTTACCATTATCATCATCCTTCACCGGTGTGGAAAGCAACGGGAAGCTACCACACCTACAATTCCCTAGTAAAGCTGCAAGCATAGCATGAAAATGCTATGATTGCAGTGAAGGACCTGCCTTCAGGCACAATAACTATGGGTTGACAGGGTGTGAATGAATTATACCGCACAGATTTAGCTACGTATAGAGGGGTATTATATAAGCATTTTGAGTAATGGTCTACGAATAAAATGTGTCAGTTATAATTAAATTTGTAAAATGGTTGGCACGCCACTGATTATATGAAATTAAAATGGAAATAATATGATACAGAGACTGTAACTTGCAACAAGCTCGCGCCTTTAGCTCAGTGGTTATAGCAGTAGTACTGCCGACGCAAATGTAAGATTGATGCATTACATTCGAAAACTACTTGCAGTACGTGTATACTTTTTTCCCCTTTCTTCCTTTATTATGTACGTGCTGTAAATTAAATACGTACGTAGATTTACTTCTGGTTTAATTGTTTATTCATTATTTTACAGAATACGGTATTGAAATGTTGGGGCAATACATCAGTTACAAAGCTATCTACGTACGTATTGTATAGACAATTCTTTGAAAGACTTGTAGAAAATTTCCGGGCTGTTGGCCGTGGTCTTGAGGCTTGTAGTTCCCCGACGTTTCGCAAGACACTGCGTCCGGCATCCTAAAGGGTTGTCTTGAGACATCACCCTTGAGGATGCCGGACGCAGTCTCTGGCGAAACGTCGAGGAACTATAAGCCTCAAGACCACGGCCAACAGCCCGGAAATCTTCTACAAGATCATCATAATAACTCCGGCCGTGAAAGCCTAAGTCAATATAATTGTTTGAAAGGTTGTAATAATAATAATAATAATAATAATAATAATAATAATAATAATAATAATAATAATAATACACATACTGTAGAGTACAATAGGTTTAGCAAATAAAATGTGCAATTGTGCTGTACAGTACTTATGTACTTAGATAAATGATAGTGCAGGGATCACAAGAGTAATAACATGAAGAGGTATAATGTATGTACACATGGCATACCTAATGTTATTGGGAAATAAAAAGCAATACTTTTGAGTAAATCAGAAAAAAGTAAAGCACCTGCAGACTCATTAGAGAAATTGTTCAAATTGGCCACTTCCATTCTCTCAACACAGACGACTAAAGGATTCTCGTGCCCCGTTCCAAGATACCAGATGTCTCGCGTATCACATCACATGCTGCGATTATGCGTACAACTAACAGTTTATCTGTATGAACAGGAGTCGCATATACCAATGTTTTCAGGTGTCCCCACAAAAATAATCAAGTGAACAGAGAACTGGAGAGCGTGCTTGGCCACAATGGAGTTGAAATACCTGTTCCTATAACCAGCGGCTAGTGTACACTTCATCCAAATGATTTCGCACATTCCGGCAGAAATGGGGAAGAGCGTGATATGAAAAGGAACTTCTTCTAGCAATCTATATAGGGGTCAATGATGTGGTCAGAAATTACGCCTACCCATACGTTCACCGAAAATCTCTACTGGTGACCCCTCTCGAAGTTGGCATGTGGATTTTCATAATCCCACATATGACTGTTCTCCGAGTTCAGAACCAGCCCATCCGGATTTAATATTGCCTCATCAATGAATAACACCGAAAAAAGAAGATCTGTGGCTGCAGCAAAGTCCAATTACAAAAGTGAACCCGTTGAGCGAAATCCACTGGCTGTAAGACTTGTACTTTTTTCATATGAAAGGGATAGGGCTGGTCTTCGTGCAGGACTTTCCATATGGTTTGATGGTTTGTGTCCCTTACACGTGCGATAGCACGAGTACTAGTCGTAGTAGGGGGACCATCTTCTACCCTATGAAGATCATTTTCTTCGAACTCTACAATGCGGCGCGTACGTCTTTCACCGGCGTCTATTCTGTTTACCTTCAACGTCCATTGCTCACGCAAACTCCTCTCAACAGACTCTAAGGTTGTTCGGAGAGGATGGCGTATATTAGGATACCGCTCCGCATACATGGTAGCAGCTCTTCCTCATTATTTCGTACTGCGTCATAAATCATATGCATTTCGGCAAGTCAAGCATAAGATATTAAATATAAAATTAGTACCTGTAAGTCCAAAACAATGTTTCATCTTCTGTATTTTAACCAGTTAAAATGCAGAAGAAGAAACATTGTTTTTTGAAAGGCCTTCACATCGGAACTACTTAATGAAGTTTAATATTTTTGTTGAGGACGACTGACCTACTAGGTAACAATTTTATTTTAACACCTTATTACATAACCTGAACGGTACTTGAATATAAATTTTAAAAGTGTCGAAAGTTCAGCGTAAGTGTAAAGATGTTCCACGATGCTTTCGTGTAATATTGAAGTAACTTCTAATCAGATGTTAATATAATAACCAATATGGAAATAGGTATTTTGTTCATTCCTATATTGAACAAATTTCAGTGTCAACATACCACCATACACACGCAGGGAAAGAAAAAAATAAGAAGAAGAAGGAAAGAGTGGCCTGCCGTGGTTTGAACCATCAGTGTTCGAACACAAATCCATGACCTTGTCCGTTAAGCCACATGTCACTTGTTAACTACACATATTCTGCTTGTTTCACTCTGAGCTTAAGGATCTCATTGTGTTGATGCTATCTAAACCAGTGCAGTGGCGTGCAATCATCTACTAAGTTCGAAATTTTAAGGAATTTGATAACCCAATATTTCATAAACGTTGTTCAAATATTAGCAATAAGGATCTCGACCATTGGTTCCCTACTTCAAAGTACTTGCATAATACCCCTCTGTAAGCAGTTAAATGTGTGCGGTATAATTTATTTACACCCTGTATATATATATATATATATATATATATATATATATAAACTGAACTCCATGGCGCCATTGACCTCCCAGCAGGCTACTGGTCTCATATTACCCAAATTCCTCGCGATGAAAGGTGGACACAGGTCCCATACTGACCAAAATGCCATGATAAAATTTCTTCCCACCAAGGACTCTCGAACAGTAGCGCAAGTCCCGTTGCTCTGCGGCAAGGCATCTTGTCTTAACTACTCGGCACGGTGCGAGACATTATATATATATATATATATATATATATATATACCATTAATGTCATAGATATCGTCACATAAACGAACAGTTAAATAAATTATAAGAACAAAAAACTATGTCCATACGATGTAAAAAATATATTTTTAATATTAGCTAATTCCCGAAGTGCCTAAATAAAACATGTAAGGGTTAAGTATTATATGGTATACACTGCGACGAACCAAACATGGTGGGTGCTAGAGTAAATTTTTTATTTCAAATTTCAGGTAAACCCCCACTTCTAACTGTCGGAATTAGCTGATTGTTGGATAACACATTCTTCTGTTTATTCTAATAGGATATTCCGAGTTTTTGTAGTGAAACATCGAAAATTTCGAATGCTAGAGCGATTTTTAAATTTTCATTTCAGGTGAACTCTTACATCTAATGATTTTAAAACATAATAGATAACGGCCAAACACTCGACGCATCTCAAAATCTGTATATACAAATTTTTGCAAAGATTGGTTTAACGGTTTAGAAGTCTATAAGGGACAAACAGATATACATTCGTTTTATATATATCCATCCATAGTAATTCTGCCCGATGGCAGCTCTTTCACTGCAATCACAGCATTTTCATTCTCTGCTTTGCGGCTTTACTAGGGAATTGTAGGCGTGATAGCTTCCCGTTGCTTTCCACAGCGGTGAAGGATGACGATGATGATAATGATAAGGATGATGATGATGGCCATGTGATTTCGGGGACCGTTTGGGCCTTAAAGTTTTCCTGACATTTGTCTTAAAGGTGAGGAAAATCCCCGTTAAAAACCTCACCCAGAAAAACTACCCCGACCGGGGATCGAACCCGGTCTCGCTGCGTGACAAGGCAGCACGCTACCTCGAGACCACAATAAATAAACAAATGGGTATACATTACTTACATCTGCATAAAATTACAAAACAATGTACACTTAGGAACAAATAGAATGAGCCGCTTCAAAAAGGAGAGTTCCTGTTATGGCCCACTGCGCATGCTCGAAAAGCTAAAGCTGTGGTTCACGAGATAACTAATTGTTAAATGTTTGAAATACGCTGTATTTGGTTTTAATCGTCTTAAATAGTTAAAAAAAACAGTGAAGGAGAAATGTTTCTAGATATTTACGAGTGTTCGACAAATGCAATATTACTCAAATTGAGACATTTCAAATAAAGTTCAAATCTCATTCATAGTGTAACAGTATACAAGACAAACAGGATTAGTCAACTGGTATCCGACGTTAGAGTAGCATAGATCGTTAAACCAATTACTATAAGATAAATTATATATGAGAGCCAGGGTTCGAACTCTCAACAATGTTTCTTTTTACATTTATATTTTCGCAAAAAATCCTATAACATTTAATTCCTGCCCACGTAATATACGTCCACTTTACACAATATTAATTATATTCCTGCTTTGTTAAACCCAATAACACTATTTAGCTATCGGTATAAATTTAACTGCAAGTGCAGTACCACGTTTTAATAATAATGCTATAAATGTATTTAATAAAATACAATATAGCTTCATATAGTTATGTGTTTATTTATTTTTATTTATTTATTTATGTAATTATTTATTATGTATTAGTGAGGAAAAAGTTCGCCCTGCAATTAAAATATTTAATTTATATGTGTCAAGTCCAGCATAATAATAGTCCATAGATGGACAATAATAATAATAAATAATAATAATAATAATAATAATAATAATAATAATAATAATAATAATAATAATAATAATAATAAGAATAAGAATAATAATACTAATATCAAAAATAATAATATTAAAAAATATTAAAAATAATAATAATATTAAAAATAATAATAAAAATAATAATAATATTAAAAATAATAATAAAAATAATAATAATATTAAAAATAATAATAATAATAATAATAATAATAATAATAATATGTATCAAAGGATGTGAAGAATGTAATTACCTGGGGATCAAAATTAACCCAAAATGTACCCAAGAAAGTGACATAAAATATAGAATTAAAAAAGGCAGATCGGTAATAACAATGTTAAACCGAGTTCTGTGGGATAAGAACTTAAGAAGAGATACCGAATTATATATTTATAAATTCATAATTCGAATCACGCTAACATACGGTACAGAAACTTTGCAGTTGAATAAAAATTTGAATTTAAAGCTTATATCTACTGAAATGGATTGTTTTAAACCCTCAACTATACACTCTAAATTGGATAAAATCAGAAACACAATCATAAGACAACAAATGAAAGACCAAAATTCAATATTAGAATTTCTGAGATACATACAAATAGAATGGTATGGTCATACACGTAGGATGCCAGAAAAAATATTACCCAGACAATATTCGGAATTGATTCCACACAAGAAAGGAAAGAGAGGTCCACCTTGATTTAAATGGATGGATGATGTAAGAAGAGATACGAGGGAGCTAGATATGGAAGAATTTGAATGTGAAGATAGAGAAGAATGGAGAAAGAAGATAAAAATTTAAAAAGATTTGGGCACAGGAAGATGTTTTGTTACATTGTAAACCAGTTCATAAATAAATAAATAAACAAATAAATAATGATAAAAGCAGTAATACTTCAAAATAGTTAGTACGTCTTTTCTTTAAGAATGGACAGACAGAATAAAATAGAAAGCATTTTAACACTTAAAACATTTAACCTCATTGGGAATCGAACCTGTGATCCTTTGCATTCAAATCATGCCACTAAGCACTGAACTAAGCATTCGCTGGATAATTGTACTTGAAAGAATACTCTTCAAAGGAAGAAGGGAAACGTAATGTGGCTCTAATGTGCAAGTAGTTTACTAGTGTGAATCGCGCGTTAGAACTTAAAATATTCAAGATCAAGAGTCGGCCCATTCTTTTTATTGCTAAGTATACAATACTAATAATAGAATAAATGAGCACAAGTTGTGCAGAAAATATATATTACATAAGTTTGATTCACATAGTTTGTTATTTGCAGAATTCTACCAGGGATATCCCTCGTTTTTTGCAGGTGGTTAGCCTACATGGTAACGGTCGCATGGTTGCTCGCACAGTTCACACACACAGTTGTTCCCGGGATCGTGCAAACACTTGGTCTTGCATATCTTGTGGTGGTATCCATGCACTGCTATTGAGTTCACCAGGGGTCGGAGTTCTTGATTGGTGTTGATCCAGGATCTGTTTGTCAAGGCTTCTGTTGTATAAAAGTCCAGCCATATCTCTTGTCTCTTCTTCTCCCTTTCCTTAAGTAGTTTGAGCTGTCTGTGGATGGTAGCCTCATACGCAGTTCTTCTGAGAAGAAGGGTTCCTTGGCGAGTTCATATGCTAGCCTCGACTTTGTGTGTTTTGAGACACCTAGGGCGGCTTTCAAGAATCGTGATTTGACTGCTTCCAAAGTTATTAGATCTCTTAGATTCAGCTTCTCCGAAATGAGGTCTATAACATAGGCTGCGATGGGAACTATTTGTTCATTGAACAAGGCTATGGCCGTTTTTAGTAAGTCTGGATATTGCTTTGATGTCAAACATGGCTTTTGTGGCAGCTGCTGCACGGGATTTTATGTCTATTTTAAAATGACCTGACAGTGGTTTGCAACGTCAGTCCCAGATATTTGAAGCTGTTAACTGTCACGAGAGGTTCTATTCCTAGGTAGATTCAGTGTACAATATTAACTTAGAGTTTTTTTCTACTTAGAAGACCTACGCCTTACATCAGAATTAATGCTGCCAACTACACCTGCATACCAAAGTGTGATCCAGGAACTCTAGGATAAGAAGAAGCAGATATCGAGTGAATTTTATGCCACCGCCACCATGCCAACAAATGAATGAAGGGGATAATCATACAAACTCCGACATACCGTGACCTGCTTTGTTATCCATGGATTTCACTACTAGATCTGCAAAACAACGTCATCCAACCAGACGAAAACTCTGTACTGTGTGAAATGGTGTGCGACAGATACCACGCATATTGGTGTCCCCAGATTACGATCTCACTAACGCAGCGAGTGAACCAGCGATAACCCACTAAAAGGAGTGAACTCGCTTAAAATTATCTCGTTTTCTTTGCGGTCCGGAACATTATAATAACTGGGAAGACAAATTATTGTTTCTCTAATTTAGGGTTATAGTAATTGCTTTTATCTCTAATATAAATGTTATTTAATGAGACTGTGATGGTTTTGTTAGAATTGACATTTACTATCAGCAAGTCCCAAACAGTAAAACTGGCATTACTTCAATAACTGATTAATTTATGGACTCCTGTTTAAAGGGACTATATAAACATAATAATATCCTGGAAAAAATAAATAAAAGAATACAAAATGCTAAGGATTGCTATTTTCAGTAAATAAAGTATTTAAATTAAAAATATCCGACACGTGAAACAAAAACTACATTATACAAAACACTAGCTAACACTCGACGTGCACTGCTACGCCTAATTAAATGATGTGTTCTTATGTTTAGTTGAAAAATTGAAAAGAAAAATAATTATAAATTTATATCGAAATTATTTTTAATTACCACTTGCTGATTACCCAACATTGCCCGGGAATATACTTATCCCGATCTTCTTGGTATAAATGAGCTAGAAGACGAAAATTAACGTGTTCTTATGTTTAGTTGAATAAGAAAAGTGAAAAATGATTGTAAATTTATATCATATTTATTTTAAAATACCTCGTGTTGATCACCCGCCGTCGTTCGGTAATATAGTTAACCCGATCTTCTTAGCGTAAATGAGCTGAAAGACAAAATTTTTTATTGTCATTTATTCATAAGATAATTACGCGCCGTGCGCTGCTACGCTTGCCCAGAAATCTATTTATCCGATCTCCTTGGCAAATTAAAAATTTGTTATTGTGAGTTATCCGTAAAAGATAAACATGTGCTGTGCCGGACGTTTTTGTAGAGTTTTTTGAGATGTTCAATTCTGTGTAAATTAATTTTAATTTGTTATGGTTTAGGTAGCGTAAGCAACTTAAGTGTTAAAAAAGGGACTTTTTCACGTATATCACTACCCAGGGTGAATTTTGAAGGCGTAGGAGTTGAGTATCGCAACTCTCTTATAGCCTATGTTCATCCAGGGAATCTCCTGAATTTTGCAAAAAGCCCCATCAAAATCGGATGAACGGTATGGCAGCACATAAAATACGAACAAACAAACAAACATTAGACTATCCATCAATGAAAAATGCCAAATGATAATAGTTTTATGAATTCAGAAAACGATTAATTTCTATACCAAAAAGGAACGAAATAAAAACTTTTCTTAAATAGATAAAAAAAATTGTTTCAGTATGTCAGACTATACATTCATTTCTCTGTCTCATTATTCTTCATTCATTGGATAACATTTAGTTACATTCCTGTAATTTTAATAAATAATTATTATTGATTCACCTGTATGTCCTTCTCTCTTGTCCAAACATTTTTCAAAAATCTTTATCCTAAAGTTAGCTGTTGGTATAACTGATTATATATTATAGTTAGATCATCGGTTGATTAATGTCTTTGACATCGTCCGATTCCTAATAACCAATTTTGTCGGTCCATCCAATCTCCTGGTTGTAGATGTTTCTCCTTCATGTATAAACATAATGCCTGACTCCAGGAGGTTTTAGGTCTTTCTCTGCATCGTCTTCCCTCAGATTTCCATTCCAAAACACATTTTGGTATCCGATCCTCTTCCATTCACGGGACAAGTCCGTACCATCTTAATTGCTGAGTTTTAATATAATCTAAAATAGTGTCTTCAATCTTCATTTTCTCCATTATAACTGAGTTCCTAATTTTTCTCTTCTTGAAATTATTGCTGTCCTTCGTACAAAATTAATTTCCGTTGCCAAAATATACTTATTTGTTTTTGTTGTTAATGGCCAAAGTTCTGTTCCGTAAGTAATGATACTTTTAACAATTGAATGATATATATTCATTTTATTTTTATTATATTTTTATCCCACAATATTCCACTGAGACAAGCAATTGCAAATTTTCCTTTATTATTTCTATTTCTTATTTCCTCTTCATAACTCCCATTTTTATTTATTTTAATTCCTAAATATGTGATCTCACTACAAGATTTTATTGTTTCTCCAGTTCCAAAATTAAATTTTGTTCTGGTTCACCAATTGATAAATATTTTGTTTTTTTCATGTTCAAAATGAATCCCCATTTTTCGTATTCTTCAATAAATTTTCTAATCATATATTCTAAATCTTCATAATCTTGTGCAATTAACAATTGATCATCTGCTAAATGTAAGTTGTATAAAGTGTTGTTGTTTGAAATAGGAATTCCCTTGCTTGAACATTTTCTCCTCCAATTTCTTTAATATTTCATGTACATATAATTTAAACAGAGTCGGTGATAGACAACAACCTTGACAATGACCTTTATTTATCGTAAAAACATGTGACAATTTACTGTCAATTTTAATTTTAGATATGCAATTGTCACATAAATTTTGTATAGCTTTCATTAGTATAGCCTTAATTCCCATTCGTCTTAAAGCAATCCATAGTTTCTCTATAAGGACATTGTCGCTTTCTCAAGATATAGAAATAGTAGGTGCAAATGTTGTCCATATTGCATTTTCTTTTCAATTACCTAAGTAATGCAAAATAAATTGTCGGTTGTGGAACGATCTGCTCTAAATCCTGACTGTTCCTCTAATTCCATATCACTAGTTTTTTTTTTCCAAATAATATTTTAGTATACGTCCATAGAGTCTACTCATAGCACTTGTTACTGTTATACCTCTATAATTTTCACATTGTTTTTTTTTTCCTTTTTTATGGATTGTCGAAATGTATCCTAGTTTCCATTCTTCAGGAACTTTTTCACCATTCATAAATTTTGTAAATAATTTTCTCAGTTGTTCAAATAAATGGTCGGATCCATGTTTTAATAGTTCCGCTGGCATTCCTCCTGGAGCACTAGCTCTTATTTTTTAACGATTGAATATTCATTTTAATACATCTATGTCCAATTGTATATGTTCATCTTCATTTATTTCTGGAATATTTTGAACGTTATCTAAATTAAATACCCTGTTTTCTGATAGTAATGTTTTAAAATAATCCCTATCAGGTTCGTCTTCCGGGCATATAGGCCGTGGTCCAGTCGTTCTTCTACTCGACGTTTCGTCTACTGCTGCGGTAGACATCTTCAGGAGATACTGCGTGCTCTCTGTGAACTCCTCAACAGTCGGCTGCAGACTGGCTGGTCGTTGGAAACTCCCTCCCTATTTATAGGCACGCCCCTGGTGGAGAGGCGGTTTTCTGCGCGGTCCGTGTTGCGTGCTGTTTTGTCCAGGCTGTCGCTAGCAGATGTCATAGGCTTCGTTGTCGTATTGTGCAGTGCCGGGATCCAGATTTTGTTTATCTTCATGGTTTCTTCTTTTTGTTAAAGGAATTTTTGTGTTTATATATTTCAATGGCTTCTCTGTACAGTCTGGTGTAATAATGTGATGTTTGGGACAATACCTGTGTTTCTTCGAATCTTATTATATGTTCTTGGTTGTTCATCCAGTGTTCCGCTACGGCTGATTTTTCCTTTTGTTTTAGTCTGCAATGCCTCTTGTGTTTCTTGCAATCTTGTGGTAACCATTCTTTTTGTTGTGCCGATATAAACCTGTCCACAACTGCAAGGGATGCGATATATACCGGCAGTACTTAACGGATCTCTTGTATCTTTGGCTGGGCGCAGTATATTGCTGATTTTTTGTGTTGGCTTGTAGGTTGTAGATATGTTTATATTTATTTAATATTCGACCAATTCTCTCCGTTATTGTCTTGATATATGGTAGGTACACCTTACCCTTAGCCTCCTCCTTGTTCCCGTTTTCGGATTTGTATTTATTGGGATTTATGGCTCGGCGAAAATCTGTTTTGCTGAACCCATTGGATTGAAACGCTGCTTGGAGATGATTAATTTCTTCTTGTAGATACTGTGGTTCCGAAATCCTTTTGGCTCGTTCCACCAGGGTTTTAATTATCCCGCGTTTTTGTCTGGGATGATGGTTGGACTGCTTATGTAGGTATCTGTCTGTGTGAGTCTTTTTCCTGTATACCTTGTGTCCAAGTGTCATGTCTTGGTTTCGAATTACTAAAACATCCAAAAAACGGTAGGCTGTTGTTCTCTTCTCTTTCCAGGGTGAATTGGATGCTGGGACAAATACCATTTAAATGTTGCCTGAAGTTATCAAGTTCTTCTTCACCATGCTCCCAAATGACGAATGTGTCGTCCACATATCTCAGCCAAACTGAAGGTCTTAATGTAGCATTCTCCAAGGCCTGTTTTTTCAAATTGTTCCATGTAAAAATTGGCTATTACGGGGCTTAATGGACTTCCCATGGCCACGCCATCTATTTGCTCGTAGAATATTCCTCCCCATTGGAAATACGTTTCTGTGAGGCATATGTTATACAGCGCTACTATGTCTGGGGGAAAGAGTTCTTGCAAGTATGTCATAGTGTCTGGGATACGTAACTTTGAGTGGTAGACAAGGCCTTAAGGCCTTAACTCTGCCAGGTAAAATAAAGCTATTATTATTATTATTATTATCTTAGTAAATAAAGAAACCACATCGAAGCTTATTATTTTATCGTTTGGCTTGAGTTTCAGAGCGTCTATTTTTTCTATGAAGTGCGTGGAGTTTTTTACAAACGTGTCAGTTTTTCCAATATACGGTTTCAATAGTGAGGCGAGAAACTTGACGAGTTCATATGTAGGTGATCCAATGGCCGAAACAATAGGTCTGAGTGGTGTTCCTTCCTTGTGTATCTTTGGTAATCCATACAATCTTGGTGGCAGTGCTTCTGATTTGTACAATCCTCGTTTAGTGTCTTCATCAAGTGTGGAGCTCTTGATAAGTTTATTGGATTTACGTAGAACTCTTGCTGTAGGATCAGTTTTAAGAATCTTGTATGTCTCTGGATCTAAAAGCTGTTGCATTTTCTGGTTGTATTGTTCTGTTTCCATGATGACGGTGGCATTTCCTTTATCTGCAGGAAGAACGATGATGTCTTTGTCTTCGTTTAGATTATGTAAAGCTACTTTTTCTTTTCGTGATAAATTACTCACCGGTGGTTTGGTTTTACGGAGAATGCGAGACACTTCGCCCCTTATTTCCTCACTCTGATGAATAGGCAGCTGCCTTATTCCGGCTTCTACATTGGCTATGATGTCTTCAATAGGTACTGTTTTAGGTGTTACAGCAAAATTTCCTCCTTTGGCAAGTACCGATATTTCTTCTTCGTTGAGTTGCCGGTCTGTCAAATTTACTACCGCTCTTGAGTTGGGTGGTTTATTTCTGTTTTCTTGATGATTTTTTATGTATTTTTGTTTCTGTCGTTCCGTGTTTTTTTTCTATGGTTCGGCAAAAGCTGTGGTATGTGATGTTGCCCACCTTCTCCCAGTCTCTCTTACTGAGAATATTGCTAATCTTCAGATGTAAGTAAAAACGTTCTTGATCATTCATCCCTAGGGTTCGTCTAGTATCATGAATTCGTTCTCTAAGAAGAGCCCGTTCCGTTCGTCCATATATCCTCTTAGCCTTTGTCGTTTTGAAGATTTGTTTGCATCGCAGAAATTGAGGGATAGTTCCCGTGTCTCTGCACCGTAGAAGAAAGCTTAAATTGCACAGAAAGCGTCCTTTTTTCTTTCTTAATTCTTCAAATTTCCGAATAGAAAGAAATACATCCTTCCCGTAAAGGCTGCTTATGTATAACTGTAGGCTTTCACGGCCGGCGTCTTGATCCCTATTAGGTTCGTCTTCCGGGCATATAGGCCGTGGTCCAGTCGTTCTTCTACTCGACGTTTCGTCTACTGCTGCGGTAGACATCTTCAGGAGATACTGCGTGCTCTCTGTGAACTCCTCAACAGTCGGCTGCAGACTGGCTGGTCGTTGGTTTTTTACTTACATCTGAAGATTAGCAATATTCTCAGTAAGAGAGACTGGGAGAAGGTGGGCAACATCACATACCACAGCTTTTGCCGAACCATAGAAAAAAACACGGAACGACAGAAACAAAAATACATAAAAAATCATCAAGAAAACAGAAATAAACCACCCAACTCAAGAGCGGTAGTAAATTTGACAGACCGGCAACTCAACGAAGAAGAAATATCGGTACTTGCCAAAGGAGGAAATTTTGCTGTAACACCTAAAACAGTACCTATTGAAGACATCATAGCCAATGTAGAAGCCGGAATAAGGCAGCTGCCTATTCATCAGAGTGAGGAAATAAGGGGCGAAGTGTCTCGCATTCTCCGTAAAACCAAACCACCGGTGAGTAATTTATCACGAAAAGAAAAAATAGCTTTACATAATCTAAACGAAGACAAAGACATCATCGTTCTTCCTGCAGATAAAGGAAATGCCACCGTCATCATGGAAACAGAACAATACAACCAGAAAATGCAACAGCTTTTAGATCCAGAGACATACAAGATTCTTAAAACTGATCCTACAGCAAGAGTTCTACGTAAATCCAATAAACTTATCAAGAGCTCCACACTTGATGAAGACACTAAACGAGGATTGTACAAATCAGAAGCACTGCCACCAAGATTGTATGGATTACCAAAGATACACAAGGAAGGAACACCACTCAGACCTATTGTTTCGGCCATTGGATCACCTACATATGAACTCGTCAAGTTTCTCGCCTCACTATTGAAACCGTATATTGGAAAAACTGACACGTTTGTAAAAAACTCCACGCACTTCATAGAAAAAATAGACGCTCTGAAACTCAAGCCAAACGATAAAATAATAAGCTTCGATGTGGTTTCTTTATTTACTAAGATACGTATCCCAGACACTATGACATACTTGCAAGAACTCTTTCCCCCAGACATAGTAGCGCTGTATAACATATGCCTCACAGAAACGTATTTCCAATGGGGAGGAATATTCTACGAGCAAATAGATGGCGTGGCCATGGAAGTCCATTAAGCCCCGTAATAGCCAATTTTTACATGGAACAATTTGAAAAACAGGCCTTGGAGAATGCTACATTAAGACCTTCAGTTTGGCTGAGATATGTGGACGACACATTCGTCATTTGGGAGCATGGTGAAGAAGAACTTGATAACTTCAGGCAACATTTAAATGGTATTTGTCCCAGCATCCAATTCACCCTGGAAAGAGAAGAGAACAACAGCCTACCGTTTTTGGATGTTTTAGTAATTCGAAACCAAGACATGACACTTGGACACAAGGTATACAGGAAAAAGACTCACACAGACAGATACCTACATAAGCAGTCCAACCATCATCCCAGACAAAAACGCGGGATAATTAAAACCCTGGTGGAACGAGCCAAAAGGATTTCGGAACCACAGTATCTACAAGAAGAAATTAATCATCTCCAAGCAGCGTTTCAATCCAATGGGTTCAGCAAAACAGATTTTCGCCGAGCCATAAATCCCAATAAATACAAATCCGAAAACGGGAACAAGGAGGAGGCTAAGGGTAAGGTGTACCTACCATATATCAAGACAATAACGGAGAGAATTGGTCGAATATTAAATAAATATAACATATCTACAACCTACAAGCCAACACAAAAAATCAGCAATATACTGCGCCCAGCCAAAGATACAAGAGATCCGTTAAGTACTGCCGGTATATATCGCATCCCTTGCAGTTGTGGACAGGTTTATATCGGCACAACAAAAAGAATGGTTACCACAAGATTGCAAGAACACAAGAGGCATTGCAGACTAAAACAAAAGGAAAAATCAGCCGTAGCGGAACACTGGATGAACAACCAAGAACATATAATAAGATTCGAAGAAACACAGGTATTGTCCCAAACATCACATTATTACACCAGACTGTACAGAGAAGCCATTGAAATATATAAACACAAAAATTCCTTTAACAAAAAAGAAGAAACCATGAAGATAAACAAAATCTGGATCCCGGCACTGCACAATACGACAACGAAGCCTATGACATCTGCTAGCGACAGCCTGGACAAAACAGCACGCAACACGGACCGCGCAGAAAACCGCCTCTCCACCAGGGGCGTGCCTATAAATAGGGAGGGAGTTTCCAACGACCAGCCAGTCTGCAGCCGACTGTTGAGGAGTTCACAGAGAGCACGCAGTATCTCCTGAAGATGTCTACCGCAGCAGTAGACGAAACGTCGAGTAGAAGAACGACTGGACCACGGCCTATATGCCCGGAAGACGAACCTAATAGGGATCAAGACGCCGGCCGTGAAAGCCTACAGTTATACATTTTAAAATAATGTTCCCATTCAGTCATAGGTATTGTTTGTACATTTGTTTGTCCACTTCTTTTATTTCTGAACTTTTTTTTAAATTCTCCAAGATTCAGTACTTCGTTTTCCTCCAATACATATTTGAAATTTTAAATAATTTTGTTCCCATCTCTGATGTTTAGCTTCCGTAATTTTCTTTCTAACTCTTGCTTGAGCTACTTTATATTTTGATTGCTATTTCTTTTGCCGAGCCCTTATTCCAAAAATATTTGAATTTATTTATTTCTCTATTTACTTCTCCTAAAGCTATAAAACGTTGGCAGTTCCTGCATTACTTTATGAGAGTGAAACTTGGGTAACGAACAAAAAATTACAAAGTAGGATACAAGGCGTAGAAATGAACTTCCTTAGAAGAACAAAATGCTAAATAACAATGTATCGGATAAAGAATGAAGATATAAGAACAGAGTTTAAAATATATACATATACACACACATTGAATGATAAAATCAAAGAATATAGAGAAAATGGTTTAGACATATAGAAAGAATTAATGTAACAAGATTACCAAAAGCAGCATTTAACTACAAGCCAAGAGGTTCAAGGAATGTAGGAAGGCCAGTGCAAAGATGGACAGAACAACTCTGAGGCGGAACAGGCAACTTGCCTAGCCTTTGAAGTGAAGAAGGTGATAACGAGAAGATAATAAGGACCAACACGCATATTATATTGAGTAACACTAAGAATATGGGGCTGAAAGTAAATATCAGTAAAAAATAAATACGTGGTCACACGTAGAAATGCATTATATAATGTAAAAGGACAGTTAATGACAAACGATGGAAATTTTGAAAAAGCAGCTGAATTAAAATACTTATGAACAACAATTACAAAGCACGAATGAAGTCCAGAAACAAATTAAACATAGTTAAATTGTGCAAACGCATCCTATTATACATTACAGGGACTCTTGTTATCCAAATGTCTCTAAAAAAAGTTAAAAAATACATAAAATTGATATTCTTCCAGTTATATTATATGGACGCGAAACGTAGCCTCTTTCGTGACAATGAAGTACTTAGGAAAATAATTGGACCAAAGAGATATGAACAGACTGTTGGTATAGGAAACTAGATGTGATAAAAACAGTTACGTATCTTAGATTGGGACGGCCAAGACATGTGTCACAAATGAATAATCAAAGAATGACATAGAAACATATTTTAGAAATCCCAAGGTGACATGACTACCAAATATGAGGAGGAGGAGCCATTTGAAGCAAGTTAAACTGGAATGATTATAAATTATTATCCTAGGATAGGGATGTATGGAGAGCTTATGATAAAGCGGCCATGAATCTCCGGTTCATTAATGTCAGTGAGTTAGTGTGTTGTTTTGAGAGAGTAGAGAGTAGAGAGACGAGAAGGTACAAATACTGAGGTTTTTGAAATGTTCAAAGTTTTTAAGGAAGAAATCTCATTTAGTCTGGAGAAGAATCAAGTTATAAAAAGCAGCTGGCAACTCGTTAATGGATATTTCATTGCGAGAAAAAGGAAAACAAATCGAGAAATTAATTAGTTCGCAGACAGGGAGATATTTCATCAGACTCAGGGAAATAAATTTATTCTCGTCTTGAGTTGGCAGAAAAAAGAACATCGCATTGCAAGACATTTAGAGGTTTATAATATCGTGCAAACAGTGGGGAAAGAGAGGCGTTTGTGAACGATGAATGACCTAAACAGGTGTTATAATATTTCATTCATAAAACACCAGAAAAAAACAAACAAATGTCGACATGTACAGCCTGCCTACCAAGCTTCTAAATTTTATTTCTCTACAAATGTTTCTTTTAGGAAATTCCGAAAGAACGAAACTATTGAAGTTGTTCACATGAAACGATTTTCGAATACGTTTACAGATCTTCTCTGTGCCAAAATTCATATAATGCTCAAAGGACGGAATTTTTTCAGAAACAAACTTGGCAAACTATTGCTAAAAGTAAAGCTGAGAAAGCTAACCAGCAAAATATTGCCATTATGAGAATTGTAATATAATGTACGGTTAAAAACTAGTCCCATCATCAGCAGAATCCCGAAAGGCCTACAGAGTTTTAAAACAACTTAAGTTGAGGAGACGGACCTACAAGATAACTATTTTATATTATTATTGATTTCGTACATCTCAATGATGGATAAATCATATTTGAAGAGAAAATGTATATAGAGAAAGATTTGCGTTTAGATCGGTACTTGCTAAGGTAGCTCAGTTGGTAGAGCACTTGGTCTAGAGAACCAAGGGTCCCGGGTTCAAGTCCCGGTCTGAGCGTATAATTTTTCTCTTCAAACTATTTTATAGTTTTTAACCGTACGTTATATTACTTTGAACTAATACCTCAACGGAAACTTACCATGAGTTTTACTAGTATCGATTAGGAGAATGATTTCACCTGAAAAGGAAACTTAGAAAATCACTCCAGAGGTCATATTTTATTTATTTTTCGTAACGAAGTTCAGTGAGTGCTATTGAAATAAAACGAGACATGTATTCTCCTAAAATCAGCGAAATATGACCGATAGAAGTGGGAGTAAACGTGAAAACCGAAATTAAAAAATCGCATTAGGCGACTCCATGTTCTCTTTGTCGCAATGTATCTGTAAAATTACAATTTAATTATAACGCTTAAATAGCCAATGTGTCTTACAATATTGATTTAATTTATTTTTAATATCTTTTTTTAAATCTTATATATAAAAATTAATGTTTGTTTGTTTGTTTGTATGTTTGTTCGTACTTTATGCGCGGCCACACCGTTGATCCGACTGTGATGGGGTGTTTTTGCAAAATGTTCAGGAGATTCCCGGGATGAACATAGGCTATAAGAGAGTTGTGATACTCAACTCCTACACCCTTAAAATCGCCCTTTGTAGTGGAAAACGTGAAAAAGTAGCTCTTTGGACGCTTAAATGGCTTACGCTGCCTAAACCATAAGACATACATAAAATTAATGTACACAGAACTGAATATCTCAAAAAGCTCTACAAAAAAGTCCGCGACAGCATATGTTTATCTCTTACGGATAACTCACAAAAACCATTTTTGTCTTTCATTGATACCAAGAGTCCCTTATCTCTTACGGATAACTCACAATAACCATTTTTGTCTTTAATTTATACGGAAAGTCTCGCGCCGTAGCCGAGTGGTTAAGGCAAGAAGTCTTGGCGCAGAACTACGGGACTTACGCTGGTTCGAGTCTCTACGGGGGAAGAAATTTTTCTCGTGGAATTTCGGCCAGTATGGGACCGGTACACAGTGGGTCAAAAATGAAATCTAGCTGGGGGGGGGAAGCTGTTTTGACTCACTCTCATCAATTTGTTTTTTTTTCACTCTAATATAATTGGTATATGACGGTTCTTAACTTATCTGCAAAGGAGAGTACAATTATAATGTTCATGACTATGTGACGTCATCATTCATACTTCTTGAGCCACAACAGAAGGCTGTACGTGGTTTTCTTGCGAACTTATTTAATAAGATCTAATTATGTCCTAATTGCTGAATTTTATGGTAAAAAAGTAACATTTTTATCGTCCGCCCATGACATGAGAATTGAACGTTCGGGCAAAACAACGTCAGCCGGGTACGCTAGTAAAACAATACAAAAGAATTATTAGAAAGTATTTAAATTTGTGTTAAATTATACAACAATAAGAAAATCGGTATAACTTAGGTTATGTATGGGTTGTTTTCACAGCATTCCGATACATTTAAATAAGCTGCAATTTAACAAAATTTAACAAAAATTTATTCAGTAAACCTAAATTTGCTGAGGAATTAGCTTAGTATATACAGTTTCTGGGCGAATGACATTTTCCATTCCAAATGGCCATAGTCAGATTACCAACCTTTGAAAAATACCTTAAAAATCTCCGTTTACATATTTTGCTTCCATTACTGAAGACAATCTTCCATGAACGCTATTTTTTTTTATTTATTGATTTAAGTAATAGGTCCACCGTTGTGGTCTCGAGGTAGCGTTCTGCCTTGTCACGCAGCGGGCCCGGGTTCGATTCCGGTCGGGGTAGTTTTTCTGGGTGAGGTTTTTATCGGGGTTTTTCCCCACCTGTAAGACAAATGTCAGGAAAACTAAGGCCCAAACGGTCCCCGAAATCATATGGCCATCATCAGCATCATCCTTGTCGTTATCATCGTTATCATCATCATCATCCTTGATCGGCGCGGTGGACTAGTGGTTATGCTCCTTGCCTCTAGTCCCGAGGGTCGCGGGTCCAAACCCGGCGGGGTGATGGATTTTTGAGGACGGAAAAATCCAAGGAACAAGTCCTCCGGGAGGGACTTTAAGCCGTGGATCCCGAGTCTGAATATTTTCAGGCTCGTAAAAAATTCTTAAGCCTGAATGAAAAGACCTCTAAGCAAACTTTACCGAATTTTCCCGTCCTAGTACTACCTTGGTTTCCTAGATATCAGTATGAGCCGGAACACTGACCACGGACCATTCAAATGACATCTATAAGAAAACAAGTGTAACTATATTTAGTATGGTTCAAATTCTTCCCTGTAGGGGGAGTGCGCCTAAATCTCTGTTAAGGGAAACATGGGCTTACAAAAAAAAATCATCATCCTTCACCGGTGTGGAAAGCAACGGGAAGCTATCACACCTACAATTCCCTAGTAAAGCTGCAAGTATAGCATGAAAATGCTATGATTGCAGTGAAAGACCTGCCCTCTGACAGAATTAGTATGGATGGATTAAATAATAGTTATTTATACGACTACACTCTATTTCAAACATCTACGCAAGCAAGAGTACACACAGTTGTCTAGCCTTGAGGATGGCGTTCGACTCTCATTGGCTGTTTCCCCTCATTATCTCACCAAACAGCCAATGAGAGTCCAACGCCAGCCTCAAGGCTAGACAAATGTATGTACTCTTGCTGCGTAGACTTTTGAAATAGAGTGAAGTTACTAAACCTTATTTTGTAACGTGTTCACTACAATTTTTAACTACGTTCAGTATTTTAGCGTATGTTGTATATTTGGTATATTTAATGAAATTTATTTATTATGGAAACTATACGTTTAGAGCAAGAGTAATGTGGGCTTTGACAAAAAAAGACACGATCAATAAACAATCAATGTTGTTACATATATCAATCATCATTAAAGTGTATTTTACTTTTTTTTGAAGCTGTATTTTATGTTTTGATAGCGTGTTTTGTTAGAATATAAAGTATAGGTTTTGTTGCCTAGTAACTACGAACCAAAGCGTCACTGATTGTTATAATTATAAATAAAAAGTGTTTTAATACCCATGTGTTATAATTATAAATAAAAAGTGTTTTTATACGCTTTATATTAGCTTGACCTGTATCTATCTATCTATCTATCTATCTATCTATCTATCTACGTAACAGAATTTTTGAACACGTTTTCACCCACTTAGAAACATTGGATCGACTTGAAACTTTGTATACGTGTAAAGGACCCGTGATAATATAATAATTTCATACTTATTTTCTAAAATCCTGGCCAGAATCATCAAAAAATAAAAAAAACGTGTCTTTGTATCTATGTAACGGAATCTTTGAACACGATTTTCACCCACTTAGAAACATTGGGTCGACTTGAAACTTTGTGTACTTGTAAAGGATCCGTGACAATGCAATAATTTCATATTTTGTTTCTAAAATCCTGGTCAGAATCATCAGAAAATAAAAAAAAATGAAAACTGGTATAATAGGTTGCGGACTTGTCGACTTTTTAGTCAATCGTTGTAAGAGCTCACTTGGTAGAGCGGTGGACTCTAGTGGTGTATAATTTCAGTAATCGATAGGTCGCTGGTTCAAATCCGGCTGGGAAGTTTTTTTAGAAGAGTATTACTTTTAGCTCATACTACAATAGTATCGAATTTAAAGATATTTACATTTTTATCTTATTCTGTAAAATATTAAAACTAAAAAATAAAAAATAAATAATAGTTTTAAAAAACTAAAACAACACGCTTTATTAGAAAACCGAACTAAAAAAATGAAAAATAATTTTAATTTCCAACACGCTTGGGATAAATAATTTTACCATCAAAAGCGTGGGGTGCTTTTATGATTTTTACATTTTCTTCTTAGAGACTTTACTTTTACCAATATCTGTTTATTATCAAATATATTAATTGATAAAGAGCACCGCACGCTTTTGATGGTAAAATTATTTATCCCAAGCGTGTTGGAAATTAAAATTATTTTTCATTTTTTTAGTTCGGTTTTCTAATAAAGCGTGTTGTTTTAGTTTTTTAAAACTATTATTTATTAATACACATGTTGCACACGTAACTCATGAAATATCGTCATTTATTCTTGGAGACTTATAGAGAACATGTGACGTAGGTAAAAGTAATTTAATGTGTTGTAATAAAACAATTAGCTCTTTAATACGAGACAAGGTGAAATAAAAGAGCAAAACTTGAGGAAAAACTAATTAAAACTTCGTACAACTTGCCAAGAGCTTAGGATGACAAAGATCTCGAAGACAATTGTAAGTAAAAAATCCATTAGTCTAGTGACGTCATCGCCTACCCTACCTTGAATACAGCGTGATTTAATTAATGGCCCTATACTTTTAAGTCACCTATCTTCACGCCTCAGCCCTTAAGACAACAGAATGGTTACTCCAGAACTCACTTTCTAAGCAAGTTAGATACCAAAACAATATGACATGATGTAATTAAAATAGAGGCGCTTCTGAAGACGTGAAAAAAAATGATTCGTAATAAATAAATATATAAACAAATAAATAAATAAATAAATATATATATATATATATATATATCCGGTGTGCGCTGCTACGCCTAAATAAATGAAAATTAATGTGCTTTTATGTTTACGTGAATAAGTAAATGCAAAAATAATTATGAATTTATACTTATTTAGATATCCCGTTCTGATTACCCGGCGTTGCCCGGTAATCTACTTATCCCGATCTTCTTGACAATAAATGAGCTGAAATACGAAACTTAATGTTACATGTTTAGTTAAATAAGTGAACGGAAAAAGTTATATCGTAATTATTTTTAGACACCTCGTGCTGTTTACCCGGCGTTGTCCGGGAATATACTCATCCCGGTCTTCTTGGCATAAATGAGCTGAAAGACCAAAATTAATGTACTTCTTATGATTAGTTGAATAAGTAAAATGAAAAATAATTATAAATGTATATCGTAATTATTTTAAGATTCCCCTGGTGATTACCCGGTGTAGCCCGGGAATTTACTTATCTCCATCTTCTTGGCATAAATGAGCTAAAACACAAAACTCGTTATTTGAATTATCCGTAAATACCCGCCATGTGCTGCTATGCTTACACAGGAATCTACGTACTTGTCTCGATCTTCTTGGCATCAATGAAAGGCAAAAATAGTTATTGTGAATTATCCGTAAGAGATAAACATATGCTGTCACTGACTTTTTTGTAGAGTTTTTTGAGATATTCAATTCAGTATACACTAATTTCGTGTATTTGTTAAGGTTTAGGCGGCGTAAGCCATTAAACGTCCAAAGAGCTACCTTTTTTTCACGTTTTCCACTACAAAGGGCGATTTTAATAATAATTATAATAATAATAAGAATAATAATAATAATAATAATAATAATAATAATGTTTTATTTCAGCTGGCAGAGGTAAGGCCATGAGGCCTTCTCTTCCACTCAACCAGCGAATAGTTGATTTATACAAAAATTACATACATATTACAATTTTAAGATATTATTAGAATACAAACTATACAAAATACAATGATAATGTAATCTAATACTAGCTAATACTAACAAAAACATAGAATATAATAAAATTAAAATGATATAAAATAAAGCAATGCTCTATATAGTGTAGGAGTTGAATATCACAACTCTCTCATAGCCTATGTTCGTCCCAGGAACTCTGGAACATTTTGAAAAAAGCCCCATCAAAATCGAATCTACGGTATAGCCGCGCATAAAGTACGGACAAACAAACAAACATTTTTATATATTAGATATATATTTGCAGCGAGTACAAATATTTCATTGTTGATACATGATAATATATCCGCGTTGCATATACCTCTTCCGGGCTAATTCCCAGTTGTAACGTAAACAAACCGGATGTATGACTCAATATTCATTGGTCGAGGTTATACTTTTAAGCGTGTTAATATATGCAGTTCGGTCTCTAACACTCAAAATAAAGGAAATAAAAATAATAAAAAATATATATTATCTATCACATATGTAGGTTATACAAGTTATACGGGAAATTTTAAAATATATAATTACAATTTTAATGGGTTAAATAACCATTGTTATATTCTTACGCACGCACAAAGCAGAACATGGTAGGATTTCAAGTTGTTTCAAAATACCCGCCTTGTATAGAAAAGGAAACAATTTGGAAAGGTGAGGAAAACAAAGAATGTGGTGGGAGAATAACATTAACTATGATTTGAGGGAAGTAGATTATACAGGGGATGATTGGAAAACATTGGCTCAGAATAGGGATGTATGGAGAGCTTATGTCCACGCGGTATGAACCTAGGGGTTCGATAATGCCAGTGAGTTAGTTATTTTCAATGTTTTCAGACAATTTAGTGAAAATTATCCATTGAGGATGTGGTGAAAATAACAGCAGAATTTACAGATGAGTCAGCACAAAGAATATATTCTGCTCATAATGAAACTGTAAATAGGCTATAGGATATCAATCGACATCATGGAAAAGTGTAAACGTCTCATTAGGTAGGCCCATATATAATTTTCTGTTATAAATAAATACGAAATGGAAGTTCCAAATTATTGGTACCATCTTACCCTGTATTTAGTCTTACTTCTCGTAAAATACCATGTTCCCTAAGAACAATATTTCTATCGAAGACAGATCCTTACACAATACAGTCACATGGTGGTTAAAAGCACCACCACGGTTCCCCCAATATACGGAGTCAGCGGTGTAATATTTTATGCAAATTTGTTTACAGTACAACTGGAACTTACCTCGGAATTGGTGTATAGAGCAGCGGTGAACTAGTGATTATGCTCCTTGCCTCTGGTCTCGAGGGTCGCGGGTTCAAACCCGGCCGGGGTCGATGGATTTTTTAAGGATGAAAAATCCAAGGAGCAAGTCCTCCGAGAGGGACTTTAAGCCGTGGGTCCCGAGTCTGAAGATTTTCAGGCTCATAAAAGATCCTTAAGCCTGAATTAAATGGCCTCTAAGCAAAATTTACCGAATTTTCCAGTTCTAGTACTAGCTTGGTTTCCTAGATGTCAGTATGAGGCGGAACGCTGACCACGGGCCAATCAAATGATATCTATACGAAAACAAGTGTAACTAAATTAATATGGTTCAAATTCTTCCCTGTAGGGGGAGAGCGCCTAAATATCTTAAGAGAAACATTGGCTTACAAGATTACAAGAAGATAGAATATCCTTCACGAGTTGTACCCGACATAATTCAGATACCAAAAAGGTAAACAAAAGGAACAGGGGTGTGTAAGAAACCTAATTCAGAATAATACAAGTGCATTTTTTTTTTATTTCGAGAAAAATTTTGTGATATATTTTTCAGTGACCTTAGAGGTTATTAGGAATTTAGATCCTCTGGCGAATGTAGGTCTACTCCCACAGCTACTTTCCCAGCAAACCTCCGGACAGAATCCTGGGTTTCATGCATGAAAGTCCAAACTTTATTTTCAATCACACATTGACGTATTTGCAACATAACTTTACTAACGTAATATTGAAATTAATGTACGTAGGATTTTTGTTCGTATGCAACAGTTAATACAAACGGACGAGAACATGTTCTACCCAAAACAGGGTATTTGAACCCAACACCACTCACTATTGCGCACTGATACACTAAGCCATGGTGCTGCCCAGGGCAAGGCAGGAAAATATAATTAGTTTTTTATTTCGTATTTAAAATGACAGTGAACTTCTATGTAAAAAAACCCAGAGTCACTTATATTAAGACGACATTAGTGCTAGGTTTCTATTCAGATTCGTACATAGTAACACAGACTTTGATAGAAAATAAATAGCATTGTTGTTCCTTCAGGAAGTTCGTATGTTTATGTACACCCTTAATCGCACAAACTTACTCGATCAGATAACGTAGATAACACCCCTAATTTCAACCAATTGTAATATTTATGCAAACATTTTGCTGCAGAAGTGTACTATAAATGTCAGTCAGTCACATATTGAATTGTTCAATAATAATCATAATAATAATCATAATAATAATCATCCTGCCCGAGGGAAGGTCTTTCACTGCAATCATAGCATTTTCATGCTATGCTTTGCAGCTTTCCTAGGGATTTATAGGTGTGGTAGCTTCCCGTTGCTTTCCACACCGGTGAAGGATGATGATGGCCGGATGATTTTCGGGGACCGTTGGGCTCTAAGCTTCCCGACACTTGTCTTACAGGTGAGGAAAAAAACGAAAAAACCTCACCCAGGAAGCTTGTCCCGACCGGGGATCGAACCCGGGCCCGCTGCGTGACAAGAAATCACGCTACCTCGAGACCACAGCGAGACATAACTAATAATAAAAGTGTAGGTGGAAGTGAAAACTGTAAAAAAATATTCAGAAGAAAGGAAAGAAATATTAAACAAATAATGTGAGTTTTTCGTGTGTGTAAATAAATATAATAATATTCGATTTAGATGGAACAGAGGACTTGAGAAAAAAATCAAGTGAGTTGGACGTGCTCTGACTTTACAAGTACATTTTTTTCAGTAAAGAAATTTAGGTTAAGAAAATGCATTTATAAAACGAATCATGAAATTGAATTTCTTCAAAATCTACATTCACATGACTGAACACTGGCAACGCCTTGCAATATAACAGGAACACCCGTGTAACACCCAAGTCAGAGAAGTTGCGCACGAATACGGCGTTGTGGAGCGAACACTAAAACCAAATCTCTCTCTTTGGACTAGCCTCATGATCTTGTGGTCTCCGCTTCTTACCACAGTTCATGAGGTCCTGGGTTTGATTCCCACTCAGACCCATTTATGTGATCGCCCATGGTCTGCAATTTAGATTAAGTTTAAGGACTCTCGTAGTGTTTCGGTTATTATTAATAACTAGAAAATGATTTAATACTACTACTACTACTACTACTACTACTACTACTACTACTACTACTACTACTACTACTACTAAAGTGATCCCACAACAGGCCCGGAGGCCCTTGGGGTAGGGGGAGGTTAAGGCTCCCACTTTTTTCTAGACAATCGGCACTTTATGTCAGCCGGGTTGTCAGCCCTGCGTGACGGCCGTCTTTACCCCCAGAACAAGCGTCTGGTACTCATTTCCGTTAGAGGCTGAGTCGACCCCAGGGCCATAGTGCCGCCAGAGGGTTTGGGTGAGTTTAAAAATCCTGACCCCAACGGGACTTGAACCCTCGACCCTCCGGCTTGTAGCTCAGTGCCTTAACCACTACGCTACGGCGTGCCACTACTACTACTACTATCAATAAAACTAAATATATGGTCACACATAGAAATACATTATATAATGGAAATGGACAGCTAATGACAAATGAGGGAATTTTCGAGGAAGTGGCTGAATTCAAATACCTAGGAACAATAATCACAAACAGGAATGAGATGCACAAAGAAATTAAACATAGGCTCAATTCTGGAAATGCATGCTATTATGCATTGCAGAGACTCTTGATGTCCCAACTCCTTTCAAAAAACGTTAAACTGAAAATATATAAAACTACTATTCTACCAGTTATATTATATGGTTGCGAAACATGGACTCTTACTTTAAGGGAGGAAAGGAGATTACAAGTATTTGAGAATAAAGTACTTAGGAAAATTTAGGGACCAAAGAGAGATGAACAAACAGGTGAATGGAGAAGACTACATAACAATGAACTACATGGTCTTTATAGGAAGCCAGATATAATAAGAACAGTTAAGTCTCGTAGACTGCGATGGACAGGACATGTTGCACGTATGGGGAACGAAAGACTTGCATGGAAGCTTCTTGTAGGAAAGCCTGAGGGAAAACGCCCAGTTGGTAGACCAATAATGAGGTGGGAGAATAACATTAACTATGATTTGAGGGAATTAGATTATACAGGGAATGATTGGAAAGCATTAGCTCAGAATAGGGATGTATGGAGAGCTTATGTCCGCGCGGTCATGAACCTACGGGTTCGATAGTGCCAGTAATTAAGTAAGTACTACTATTACTAATGCCTGAAGAAATATTGTCACAGGTACTATATTAAATATATATATGATCATATGTTATGAATAAGTTTCAATAAATGTCAGGCTCGAATTAATATCAATAAAACTAAATAAATGGTGACATTTAGAAATACAGTCTTAAGGGGAATATATACCCTACAATAAATGAGGGAGATTTTGAACAAGTGCCAAATTCAAATACCTAGGAATAATAATTGCAAACAGGAATTTGGGGAACAACTAAATTAAACATTGGCTCAACTCTGAAAACGCAGGATGTTATTCATTAACAGAGTCCATTGTCATCCTAACTTCTCTAAAACAATTAAATGAAATAAATAAAAAAATATTGAATTAAAACATATAGGGTGATTCACAATAAGTATTTCAGATTTCTAGGGGTTGTAGAAGGGACTTGGTAGATAAAGTTTTGGTGAGGAACCCACATCCGGAAACGTATCATTTTGATGTAAAATAAGTTTGAAGATCGAAACACAATAGACTGATATCGTGTGACTTGTGTTTCAGAATAAGTATTACAGACTTCTAGGGTTGTACTACACCTATCGAGTCGGAAGATCATCTTGCACAAATTCTGGCGGCAGCAAAAATTATTGAGCACACACCAGGTCTTGCAGTGCGCGTGTATGAAAACATATGTGGCAGGTACACTTTGTGCAACGAACAACAGAGTCGCCACATGGAACCACAATTGTAATACAACCCCTAAAAGTCTGTAATAGTTATTCTGAAACACAAGACACGCGATATCAACCCTTTTTGTTCAGATCTTCAATCCTATTTCACATCAAAATGGTACTTTCCGGACACGGGTTCCGTATCAAAACTTTATGTAGTGAGTCTCTTCTACAACCGTTAGAAGTTTGTAATACTTATTGGTGAATCACTCTGTATAAAACGGTTATTCTTCCAATTATACGAATGAGAATCACGGTCTCTAACTCTAAGAGATGAGAAAAGTTTACGATTATTTGAGAATAAAGTGTTTAGGAGAATTTTTGGACCATATAGGGGAAAAGGAGAATGGAGAAGGTTTCATAATAGTAATCCGATTGACGGTCTTTTCACTTTTCAGCGGTTGCCCTTTTACCAGCCGGCTGCTGGCCCTTCACATTCATAATAGTAATGCAACATAATATTTAAGGAAAAAAGATGTAATGTAAACAATAAATCTCGTAGACTGTAATTGGCAGGACATGTGAAACAAACGGGGAATGAAAATGAGGCACGAATACTTTTTATAGGCACGCCAGAAGCAAAATACCCAGTATGTATGCCAAGAATGAGGGAGGTCAATTATACAGGGAATGATTGGATAATATTTGTTCAAGATACGAATATATGGAGCGCGGCCATGAACTTCCGATACTAGTAGTTTTGTCCAACTTATTAGTTAGCGTGTCCCCATTACATTACATAAGTAATATTACAGGCCACGTCTATTTAATCTATATATAAATACATTATTACAAAAGTAACTTATAACTAGGGTTAGGATTTTTAGGTAATGAAAGATAAGATTGCAATTCAGATAGTATATATTATTCTACTGTTTGTGTGTGAAACCAAAACAAAAGATAGTCAGGAACCTAACTTCTCATTATACCATGTTGCAATCTTAACTTTTAGTACATAAAGATCCTAGCCCTATTTATAACAAAGAACTGAATATATCAACACTAATCATGTGGCGTAAACAATTATTTACAATGTTTTAAACCTATTGATTCGACTTAAAAAAATTGAAATAATGGTTCCATTGGTCATTTTTCAAGTTTTAAAATTATGGATTGTTTTATCTCTCTGATTCTTAACTGTTTTTTTTTTTTGCATCTATTAATTATATGATTCACAGTTTGTTCCTCCTGATGATAGGAACAAATTGGATCATTAACTACACTGATCAACATGATTTTTGTCTCATGAGTACCAATAGTTGTACTTAATTCAGTTTTTATCGTGTTTTCAAATATGTATTTGGAATTTCTCCATCACCCACAGTTTTTTTATTTCAATTTCAATTAATGGATTTAAATAATTATTTTTTAATAAACGTTTTTTCGTCCATTTGTCCATTGTAAAATAAAACCAAATGAGCTAACTCAGGAGATTTCAGCTATGGAAAAGAGATATCGAGGCAAATGGAATCCTAACATGCTGGCCGATTAGTGTTGGACCATCAAGAGAGATGCTCCACAGGCAAAATATAGTATAAAATCGTAAGTTCTTACTTTCTAGGTGAGTCCGAATGTTCGAATATTGCGTAGTTACGAATGTAGAAAATATTAAAGTGTTTGAAATTATAAATGCCTGTCTCTCGGAAACCTTGCGTGATGGAGAAAAACCTATAACATATTTGAATTCAGGAGAAAACATACTATCAGAATCACATTTTTGTTTCTTTCTGAGACAAAAAAAAAGTTTATTTTTTGTTGCTTAGTGTTATTGTAAATCTATAGAGGTAAGAATTTGGCAATCCATGTCCGATAATAATTGTGGTCATTGTAGGAGTCGCGATTATTTTCTGTTGTAGTCTCTGTCAAACAGATGAAAAGGGGGGGGGGAAGTCCCGCAGTTAACACAATTTGTTGAAGTGGTCCATTCTGTCTGCCATTTTTGTAGTCTTTCTTCTTTAATATATTTGATAAGAGCACAATACTAGTAGTTAGTTAGTTAGAAATGCTAAATTGAGTGCGGTGAGTTGAAATAAGTGCGAGTTAATAAACATTACAGAAGGTGTTTATGGCAAACAATAACGTCTCGAGTGTAATCAAAAGTTTCAGAGTGAATTTTAACGCTGGAGTAGAGCTCATTTCCCGAGCGACAAGCTAAACTCGTTTTAAAAACTCATAAAGCAACTTGTAACCAGATTCACTTTATGTCACACCCGCACAGCGTCCCTAGCGTCAATCAGTATTTATATTATTCTAAATGTCATAGAAAAATTAAAATATAAAATAGGTACCTGAGATCTCAGTCTATCTAAACTTTATAATGTAAAATATCAAGAAGGCCTTTCGGAACATATGCTTGTCTATTTGTACCAATACACATGCAGAAGATGGAACATATGTTCCGAAAGACCTTCTTGATATTTTACATTATAAATTTGAGAAAGACTGAGATCTCAGGTACCTATTTTATATTTAAATTAATGTTGGGATGTAAACATTATGAGGTTATATCATTAATATTGATTGGAGAACATATTTGTAATAACTCATCTCATACAATTTCAAATTTCTTTGAGATCATTGGTTTCAAATGATTTTCCTTCACCTTCATTCATTTTTTTTTTCGTTTAATGGAATATTTATTAATCTCTATAATAGGCTATTAAATATTACATGTTTATGTTCAATAGGATTGAAGCCTGATGATTTAATATAATTATCATAAGCAATGCCACGAGTGATTTCCAAATTATCGATAAATTCACGACTCACGAAGTGAGGAGTGAATTTATCTAGATAATTTGGAAATCAAGAGTGGCATTTGTTAGGACTATTTAACGAATAAAATTACGCTGTTTACTCAAAAGACATTATTTAAATACAGTTACTGATATTTTAAAATATTTATATATTTAATGTAAACGGCGATGTTTGAAAACAAATGAGAAACGATAGGTACGCTTCATCTGCTTCTTTTGTTTATCACTGCAACCAGATCATACTATTTATTGCCAAAGGAACACAATATAGTAAGAATGCTCTCTAGTGGAGAAAAAATGAAACACATCAAACTGTATATTAATTCATTTCTGATGTCGTATGATGTAAATATGACTATTTAACTCATGCCCCAAATGGGAGTCAATGACCAATCACGTTTCAATGATTTCTGTATTACAACCAATCAGAGACGTGTTTCACGAAATAATTATCAACGTTAGGATTATCATATATTAAGCAAAGCTCCTCCTTTTTAATATTCTGAACAGGTCTGACCGTTATTTTGCAGTGACTGAGCCTATAACAAATACGGCTACCAGATTGTATATAATAGTGCTTACATGTCAACATTTGTAGCAATTGATTATACCACCAAAAAAAGAAACCACTGTTTGCACTTTCTTAAATGTATACGACATCAAAAATGAATTAATATACAGATTGATGTGTTTCATTTTTTCTCCACTAGAGAGCATTCTTACAATATTGCGTTCCTTTGGCAATAAATAGTATGATCTGGTTGCAGTGATAAACAAAAGAAGCAGTAGAAGCGTAGGCTACCTATCGTTTCTCATTAGTTTTCAAACATCACCGTTTACTTTAAATATAAAAATATTTTTAAATAACTGTAGTTAAATAATGATTTGTGAGTAAACAGCTTTATTTTATTCGTTAAATAGTCCTAACAAATGCCACTCTTGATTTCCAAATTCTCTAGATAAATTCACTCCTCACTTCGTGAGTCGTGAATTTATCGATAATTTGGAAATCACTCGTGGCATTACTTATGACAATTATATTTTTCTGGATTATTACCTGGGAAAAAATACATATAAGAAAGTGTAAACAGTGGTTTGTTTTTTGGTGTATAATAAATTGCTGCAAATGTTTTTATATTAACTCCTGCAAGCGCTATGTGTTGACATCTATGCACTATATATACAATCTGGTAGCCGTGTTTCTTATACGCTCAGTCACTGCAAAATAATGGTCAGACCTGTTCAGAATATTACAAAGGAGGAGCTCTCTTTAATATGGTAAATATAACACTGATAAATATTTCGTGAAAGACGACTCTGATTGGTTATAAAACAGAAATCATTGAAACGTGATTGGTCATTGACTCCCATTTGGGGCATGAGTTAAATAGTCAGTATGGGTATCTTTTCTGTATCAAATTCAATTTCCTGGGTTTTTCATTCCAGATATAATAAAAACAGTTTAAGTCTCGTAGACTACGTTGGGAAGGACATGTGGCACGAGAGGGAAATGAAAGATGTGCATGGAGGCTTCTTGTAGAAAAACCAGACGCAATACGCCCTGTTACAAAAATGAACTTGGAGAGTAACATTAACCATAATTTGAGGGAAGTAGATTATACAAGGAATGATTGGTAAACATTAGCTCAAGATAGATATGTATGGAGAGCTAGCTTATGTCCGCGCGGTCATGAATCTATGGGTCCGATAGTACGAGTGAGTTAGTTAGCGATGATTGTCAATCGTCTAAACGCTTGCGCCACGAAACCACCAAAATAATACACCTCCGATTGAGGGTCTTTCCACTTTTCAGCGGTTGCCCTTTTACCAGCCGGCTGCTGGCCCTTCACATCCACATGTGTCAATCACAGAGGTAGATGATCAACAGCCAGTGTAGGGGTGACATGTAGTTAGCATGTCGAGTCCCCCAGCCGTTACAGCTGGTTCCTCAACCTGGAGCCGCTACTTAATGTAGCTACCCAATTGCCTCACGATGCTGGGTGGGCACCGGTCCCATACTGGCCGAAATACCATGAGAAAATTTCTTCCCCATGGAGACTCGAACCAGCGCAAGTCCCGTAGCTCTGCGCCAAGGCTTCCTACCTTAACCGCTCGGCTACGGCGCGGGACAAATAATACACCTCTGTTAGCTAATTTGATTCAACATTTAGGGCACTCTGTATATTAGATTGGTTGAGCGAAGAGAACTTTGGTACCAAGTAGGGTTTATAATTTGAATAAGGTCGTACTTCAGCCATTACAAGTTTGACAACAAACGCCAAGTTTGTACAAGTTTGTGCCGGACTCAGTGGTTAGTTAATATCTATGGGCAGCCTTCAATTTTGTTAAAATCCAACCACATCACAAATTACTGACAAACAAGTTATTAATTATAATCAACACTGATATTATCAAACAACACAAACACAACCTAAGATAAATACTTATTTATCCTTTATTTTCCAGGCCTATTTAACTCATGCCCCAAATGGGAGTCAATGACCAATCACATTTCAATGATTTTTCATTTACAACCAATCACAATCGTGTTTCGCATAGAATTTACCAACTAAAGTTTATTATAATAAAGAAAGCACCTCCTTTTTAACATTCTGAATAGGTCATAGCATTATTTTGCAGTGACTGAATCTCTCGGCTACCAGATTGTATATATAGTGCATGAATTTCAACACATAGCGCATGCGGGAATTAATATAAAAACATTTGTAGCAATTAATTCACGTAGACTCACGTAGTCTCAAGACAGCCCTTGAGGATGCCAGACGCAGTCTCTGACGAATCGTCGGGAAACTACAAGCCTCACGACCACGGCCTACAGCCCGAAAATCTTCTTCAAGATCATCATTTGTAGCAATTGTTTATACCACCAAAACAAAAAAAAGAATCCACAGTTTGCACTTTCTTAAATGTATTTTTTTCCCAGGTAATAACATTCCATAAAAATATAATTGTTATATTTACATTATAGGACGTCAGAAATTAATTAATACCTATAACGTTGGTTATACATTTCTCCACTAGGGTGCTTTCTTACAACATTGCGATCCTTTGGCAATACATAATATGATCTGGTTGCAGTGATGAACAAAAGAAGCGTACCAATCGTTTCTCATTCGTTTTCAAACATCGCCGTTTACATTAAATATATGAATATGTTTAAATAACTACAGTTAAATAATGATTTGTGAGTAAACAGCTTAATTTTATTCGTTAAATAGTCCTAATAAATGCCACTCTTGATTTCCAAATTATCTAGATAAATTCCGATAATTCGGAAATCACTCGTGGCAGTACTTATGAATATTACAACACCATCCAGCAAATGTTTGTCATAGTCACCATTACATCTGTTCTTGGTGCAGACCTACAGAATATAGCCTACATGGTGGGCGCAACTTAGTTAACCACTGCACATGGTTGCAAGGGGAAAAAAACAAATTGGTTCAAACTAGGTTTTTGAATATGGGATCTTCAGAATATAATCTCAAACACTACTGCTTCAGGTAATTTGCTAACACTTTGAACAATTTTGGTAATTTTTTTTGTATTGACGCTGTAAGCTACACAAAATAATAGGCCTACTTACTTACTGGCACTATCGAACCCGTAGGTTCATGGCCACGCGGACATAAGTTCTCCCTACACCCCTATCCTGAGCTAATGGTTTCCAATCATTCCTTGTATAATCTACTTCCATGAAATCATAGTTAAAGTTATTCTCCCACCTCATTCTTGGTCTACCAACTGGGCGTTTTCCCTCTAGTTTTCCTACAAGAAGCTTCCATGCATGTCTTTCATTCCCCATACGTGCCACATGTCCTGCCCATCGCAGTCTACGAGACTTAACTGTTCTTGTTATATCTGGCTTCCTATAAAGACATTGCAGTTCATTGTTAAATAGACATCTCCATTCACCTGTCTGTTCATCTCTCTTTGGTACAAAAAATTCCCTAAGAACTTTATTCTCAAAAACTCGTAATCTCATTTCCTCCCTTAAAATAGGAGCCCATGTTTCGCATCCATATAATATAACTGGTAGAATAATAGTTTTATATATTTTCAGTTTAACGTTTTTTGAAAGGAGTTGGGACATCAAAAGTTCTGCAGTGCATAATAGCATGCATTTCCAGAATTGAGCCTTTGTTTAATTTCTTTGTGCATCTCATTCCTATTTGTGACTATTGTTCCTAGGTATTTGAATTCGGCCACTTCCTCAAAATTTCCCTCATTTGTCATTAGCTGCCCATTTCCATTATATAAAGCATTTCTACGTGTGACCATATATTTAGTTTTATTGATATTTACTTCCAGTCCTAATTCCTTAAGTGTTACTGAATAGTGTGTGCGTGTTGTCCTTTAGTATCTCCTCGCTATCGGCCAATTGTACTACATCATCAGCATAAACTAACAGCTTATTAATACCATTGAGTTGTACTCCTCCTGCATCTTCTAAATATTTTATGGCATGCTCTAGTACAAAATTAAATAGTAGAGAAGATAGTGCATCTCCTTGTTTCAACCCATTCTGGATTGCAAAAGTGTCCGAAAACTGTATGCCTACACGCACCCTACTCTTTGTGCCGTTTAGACACATTCGTATAAGTCTGTCGGCAGCAATGCTACCGCCGGCAAAGCTCTCGGGATCTTTTAAGCATGCAAGCCACTCCACCACGACAAGGTAGAGATACCATGGAGGGTAACAAGGTTGGAATACTAAGAATAATGAAGTACTTATTGAGATTACAAGGAATGGGGTGGATATAGCAGTTCTGACAGAAACGAAAAGGAAAGGGAAAGGTCAAGAAATTATTGGCGAATACATTCATGTATGGAGTGGGGTGGAAAAATCGGTGAGAGCTAAAGGAGGAATATCAATTTTAATTAACAAGAAATGGAAGTTATCAATAAAACAAGTAAAAGAATTTGATGAAATATTTATAGTCATGGAAATAACAATGTATGGGAAAGAATTAGTAATAATAGGTACATATGCCCCAACAAACGAGTAATAAGTAATAAAGGAACAATGTTTTGAAAATTTTACCGATTTGATAGAAATTATCTCTAAAAAGAAGGAATTAATAAATATGGGAGATTTGAATAGCAGAGTTGTAAAGGGGACAGGTGTCATACTTGGGCCATATGGAGAAGGTATTGGGAATGGAATGGACAACATTTCAAACAGGAATGTAAAGTGAACGACCTAATTATTAGGCCTACATGTGAGAACTACACTTAACTCAATTTTCATAAGAATTGTCACTTATACAGTTAAGGTTCTCATCCATTCAATTGTTCAGCAATTTAGTGATGATACTAGACATACAGTGAACAAAGTCACACAGGATTTGCGTCAACTACGCGAATTCGACCGCAAGTCGAATTAAAATCCCAGTTTGGTGGTTTACAAATTGCAGAAACTCAATTTCTGATGTCAGCTTATTTAAAATGTCGGACTACAGTGAAAACAAATCATCTATAAGAGTCCTCATCCTTCCTTGTTTCAGCCACCCGACTCTGGAATTCCCTCCCCTCGTATATCAAGGAACTCCCGACTCAAAACAGTTTAAAAAGAAACTACAAAATGTATTTCCTTAAACAAGGTAATATATAGGCCTAACTGTGTTCCATGTATACTTTTATTATTCCTTTATATTTTATACTTTTTTACCGAGCCATTTACTTAATCTAATTATACGTTATTATTTTTGTTATTATTATTGTCATCACCATTATTGTCATTACTATTTTTCATTCTTTCCCTTGTCAACTTTATATTGTGTAGTCTGCAATTATCTATTATGTATCATTAATAAGGCTAGGATTTTTATGTAATAAATAATAATAGATAAGTTTGCAATACAGGTAGTGTATATTATTCAACTGTTGTGTGTAAAACCAAGAAAAAAGACAGAAGTGTAACTTCTCATTAGACCTATATTATTCAACTGTTTGTGCGTAAAACCAAGGAAAAAATAATCAGAAGTCTAACTTATCATTATACCAATTCAACTGTTTGTGTGTGAAACCAAGATAAAAGACAGAAGTATAACTTCTATAATAATAATAATAATAATAATAATAATAATAATAATAATAATAATAATAATAATAATAATAATAATAATAATAATAATAATAGCTTTATTTTACCTGGCAGAGTTAAGGCATTAAGACCTTGTCTGCCATTCAACCAGGTTTTTAAAAAATACAAAATACAAAAAAAAAATAGTCTTACAACTACATAAACAATTACATGTTATTAAACAATACAATACAATCAATATTTATAATCTATTTTCATTTACTCTAAATTTAACGAGTTAAATATATAATATGTACAAGATATAAAAAAAGAGAAAAAAAAATTTAACATAGTATAAATTTAAATAAATAAAGAGAAATTAATTATTAGACAACAGGTAACTTTATAGCCTAAGCGTGACTTAAAGGTGCCAAGTGTGCGGCAACCTTATACTGTGTTGTAATCTTACATTTTAGTACATAAAAATCCTAGCCCTAATCATTAATCATAATTCTTATCGTATGTATAATTTAACCTGGTGAAGTGGAAGAGAAGACCTTACGGCCTTAACACCATCAGGTAAAATAAATAAATAAGTTATACCTATTTGCATATTGTTGTACAATTTAATGCCAATTTAAATAATATCTACCGATTCATTTTGCCATTACTTTATTAAAAAATAAAGTAGTAATAAGAATATAAAATAAACCATTGTATCTTATAGAATACATCGTCAATTTAATGGTTAATTAAATGGTACGGCACTGTATACATTGCGACAAACTAAATATGGCAGTTGCTAAAGTCAATTTTTAATTTCGGTTTTAAGGTCAACTTCCGCTTTTAATCGTCGGATTTAGTTGCCTTTATTTAGAATACCTTCGTCGGTCTCTTTTAATATCATATACTGAAAATCGTTGTGAAATGTCGAAAATTGCGAACCGTTAGATAGCGATTTTCAAATTTTCGTTTCAGGTAAACTCTTACACCCATTGGTCTGAATTTGATGGTTAACGAACTTGACATTTCATTTTTTAATTGCAATACCGGTATGTCAATTTGGACAAAAATTTCTGTCTCTAGAGCATTTTTGGACACCCCCCCCCACACACACACACACATACATACATATATATGTGATAAGAAAAATAAATGCTTGGACGGAATTTGAACCCTGACCTCTGGACTGATACTCTAGTGTGTTACCAATTACGCTACCACGCAAATCTAGTACAAACATTTTTCTTCATATATATATATACACACACTATTACGAGAGGAAGTGAGAACTCTGTCTCCACTGCCATCTAGTAGCTCCTATAACAAGTATATATATATATATATATATATATATATATTGGTCATTGTGTCTACTACATTACATGACAGGATCGATGACGATCTGTATAAATTTTAAAAAAGTAGATTTTCACTGAAACAACCTCAATAGCTTCATTCCCTCGGAATTCACTAAAAGAAGTGAATCAAGAGCATTGTTAAATGGAATATTATGGAATAAGAAAATGTTTAAACAAACTAAAATAAAATCTATATCAGTGCATAGTTGGGCTACATGTGGAGCGGAAACTTTAAAATTTAATCAAAATGTGATTAAAAATGTTAGTACTATAAATAGATTTCTTACGACGTGATACTCAGCCAGACATTTTAAACTGGACAGAATAAGAAATTAATTTATTAGATATCATATGAATTAACAACATAGGTTCAATTCTCGAAATGCATGCAATTATGCATTATAGGGACTCTTGTCGTCCCACCTCCTTTCAAAAAAAATGTTAAACTGAAAATATATATAAAAAACAGTTATTCTCCCAGCTATACGCTATTATATGGATGCGAAACATGGACTCTTACCTTAAGGAAGGAAAGAAGATTACGAGTATTTGAGAATAAAGTTCTTAGGAAAATGTTTGTTTCAAAAAGAGATGAACAGACAGGTGAATAGAGAAAACTATATACTAGTGAGCTACATGATATGTATAGGAAGCCAGATATAATAATAACAGTTAAATCTCGTAGACTGCGATGGGCAGAACATGATTCGTATAGAGGATGAAAGTGATGCATAGAAGCTGTTTTTTAGGAAAACAGAGGGAATACGCCCAGATAGTAGACAAAAAATAAGGTGAAAAAATAATATTAACCATAATTTTAGGGAAGAAGCCTATACAGGGAAAGATTGGAAAACGTTAGTTCAGGATAGGGATGTATGGAGAGCATATGTCCGCGCGGCCATGAACTTACGGATTCGATAGAGTCAGTGAATTAGTTAGTTAAGAAAATTAAATTATAAATTATTTAAAATACAGATAATTTCAGTGTTATAGACATGTAAAAAGAAAAAGATGATGAAAGGTTACCTACAAGAATTTTGGATTGGATTCCATCGGGAAGTATATAAGAATGCAGAACATCGGTTATAGAAAGATGTGATAATATCTTGCTCTCTATTTATGACGTTGATTATGACCAGGGAGCGGGGTTTAAGTAAGTAAACAGACGCTTGATATTGCCTGCCACACGGAGTATGTACTGCGCAGGACACTTCTTCTACAACAGAGAGACTGTTTCATTTATTCGCTGCACACAAAATAGTAAAGAACTGTGGAAACATGCATCATCATCATCATCAACAACAAGGATTAGGCCCAATGGTCTGTTCCGATCTCATTATAGGTCGAATTGGTCTTCTCTTACCATCTCTTCAATGGTCTTCCCAACATTCTTCTCCCTTTTGGTTTATAATTATACATTCTTCTTGGTATGTGCTGTTCATTCATTCGTAATACGTGCTGAAGATAAGCATTTTGGTAATATGTTATTCTTTCACAGAGATTAAATATATTAAGTTCTGTTCTTATATCTTCTTTTTTTCTTTTTATCGGTCCTTTGGTATCCTGCTATTGCTCACAACATCTTCATTTCAGCAGCCACTATTTGTTTACTATCTGCCTTTGTTAATGTCCAGGTTTCACATCCATATATAAGAGATGGAACTGCCAATACTTTGTAAAACTTCAAAATAGTTTCTTTTCTAGTCTTATTCAATAAAGTGGTTTAATTGTACCATGTAGATAACTGAATCGTTGTATTTTAGTGTGTTTATCCAAATTTCTGTCATTGTCATGGAAACATGCCTAAAGTAAAATAGTGTAATACCCCAAAATCATCATCATCACAATTAGCATCGATTGTAGAGGAATTTGGCACAAATGGCGCAACCATTAAATGTAAGGTGTGTCACATGGAGCTCAAAGAAAGTTTCAAATATGTTAAACAACACTGTACCGGTACTTCAAGAAAACGCCAGGAATATGTTGTATTATTTGAAAAAAACAGAAGAGAAAGTCTAGCTTCAACCTCCGCAAACCCAAACTACAGATCAGAATTTTTCGATGATGTGTGGCATGCATTATTGGAGCCGAAATTCCTTTAAAATAAGTACAGCATCCTTGTTTCGTAAACAAATATACTATCAGAAAAATGCCTTCAGAAACACAATTATGAAAAACATATCTACCAACAGCCTCTGAAAAATCCCTAAATTACTTAAGAGATAGAGCAGCAGATAAAACGATTTTTGTGTTTATAGACGAAACAATAGCTTCCGCTCATAGGTCAATCGCCAATGTTATTGTAGGTACCCTAACGCCTGATGGTCCATCTAAAACATTTATCTTAACATCCGAAGAGATGGAAGAGGTCAACCACTCTATAATTACTCGCTTATTTAATTATTCATTGTCCCTCCTGTGACCTGCCGGTATTAAGAAAGGAAATGTTTTATTTGTTACGGATGGGGCTGCATATATGAGAAATGCTGCTACAACAATCATATCCAAAATTAATACATTTAAAATGCCTAGCACATGGGCTCCGCCGAGTTGCGGACGAAATTAGAGCACGTTTTCCGGATGTTGATACATTTCTAAACAACATGAAAAAGATTTTTCTGAAGGGACCATCAAGAATTAAAATACTTAAATATATGGCACCTTGAATTCCCCTGCCTCCACAGTCAATTGTAACTCGGTGAAGAACATGGCTACAGGCTACACTATACTATGTCCAGTATTACAACAAAATTGTAAGCGTAATTAATGTATTTGACGATACAAAAAATCTCACTATACGTGCAGTGAAGCAAATATTCCACCAGGTTTATTTGAAGACCTTTCTTATATTCCAAATAATTTCAGTAAGGTTGCAACAATACAAAATTTACAATAATCTAAACTAACTGCGATGGGCAGGACATGTTGCACGTATGGGGAATGAAAGACTTGCATTGAAGCTTCTTGTAGGAAAGCCGGAGGGAAAACGTCCAGTTGGTAGACCAAGAATGAGGTGGGAGAATAACATTAACTATGATTTGAGGGAAGTAGATTACACAGGGAATGATTGGAAAGCATTGCCTCAGGATAGGGATGTATAGAGAGCTTATGTCCGCGCGGCCATGAACCTACGGGTTCGATAGTGCCAGTGAGTAAGTAAGTAAGTAACAATGCCGGAAGCTTTGGAGGCAATAGAACAAGTTTCAGAAACACTGAATGAAGTAAAAGTAGGAACTGTCAAAGAAAGAGTAGCAAATATACTTAAAAGTGTCTTAAAGAAGAATACTAGATACGCATAAATGTGCAAAATGAGGGACGTGTTGCTCAGTCAGGAAATCTCAAGCAACCCTCATACTTCGATTTTTATTTCTTCCTATTACGTCGTGAGACGTGGAACGTAGTTTTTTCAAAATATACAAATTGACTACATGCTAATCGTATGAGATTTACTTTCGTGTATTTCGGAAGTACATTATTGTACATTGCAATAATTGTAATAATGATGTATAAGAAAATATTTCTGTACTTTAAACCCTTATTCAAAATGAAGTAGTTTTATTGTACACTAAAAATAACTAAACATACGATTGTTTGCTTCCTTCTGTAATTCCTTATCTTGGTATAAATCTTTTTGAACCAAAGTGTAATGCCTTCAACCAAACATTTTTTTATACTGAACATTGCAAGGTCACAGGTACGTCATCTCTTCTTAGGCCTATATTCCGAGCATTCTTAACTTCATTGAATATTTACTAGAATCCCGACCCCTGATTTTGATACTCAGTAATTTAAATATTTGGGTAGAATTATAAGTAGATACCGGAAATTCAGGCATTTATTTTGTATAAAATGTTCAGGTAAGTGGGCACATAAAACTCAGGAAATAGGCAGAAACTCCATGGCCCGTCAGGACTAGAAGACCTTGGTATACCAGCCAGCTGCTGGCCCTAAATCCACATGTTGGAAACAAAGAGATGCTCTGAGACAGCAACCCTGTCATTATCCTTACCCTGCACAGCGCTCGTAACGCGGTCAGGGGACATTTATTATTACGTACTGATTCATCTCAAAGCAAAGGCCGGATTGGATTTCAGGATACGACCACAGCAAGAAATAAGGACAAACTTATATTTTATAAAAACTTTAATTCCGAATTATTCAGTTTACAAATGCTATGATACTAAAATGCCTTATATTTTTTTCTTTAAATCCGGTAAATCTGGAGTTGGCCTACCTTGTTGTATGAGGTCATTTTTCTTGTTGAAAGGTCTGCTGCACGAAAATGGTCTCGTTTGTAAATTATACAGTCACTTACATTCATTTTTACTAAATTGAGAAATCACATTCATCAGTATCTCGTAAAAATATAATAAAAATGCGTTTCAACGAACTCAGTGTCGATATTAAATTCAACTGTTAAAATTAAAGTAATCTCACTACAGGCCTCAGGAGGCCCTTGGGGTAGTAGGAGGTTAGGGCTCCCACTTTTCTGGACAATCGGCACTTGATGTCAGCCGGGTTGTCAGCCCTGTGTGACGGCCGCCTTTACCCCAGAACAAGCGTCTGGTACTCATTTTCGTTAGAGGCTGAGTCGAACCCAGGGCCATAGGGCCGCCAGAAGGTTTGGGTCAGTTTAAAAATCCTGACCCCACCAGGACTCCAACTCTCGACCTTCCAGCTTGTAGCACAGTGCCTTAACTACTACGCTGTTGCTTTTCACAAATAATATATACACGTTTGTAATAATCCAATTGTTATTCAGTTATACAATATAAATAAAGCTTCTTAAATTAACAGGTTGCTACAGCTGACAAAACGTACCGCATAATTTTATTTATTCATTTTTTTGTATTTTGTAAAAATATAACTGTCATAAATTAAATATTATAAATTAAGAAATGTTATTTCAAAAATTCTATTATCAAGGAATTGGCGCTTCCCAAATCAGCCAATCACGTTTTTTTCATCAAATGTATTCTTATTCGAGCTGTGACGTGAACTGGGTACAGCTAGCTAGTATTCAATAAAAAGTCAATGGAACAATGGAATAAGACACAACCTTCGTCTAGTGGATTACCGCTGGATGTAGCTTGCAATGATACAATTCACTTGCACGAGGCGTGCACGGATTCATCTGTAGAGCAATAGCTTGTATTGGTGGGGATAACAGAGGGAAAACGATGTGCTTCTCTGTGGAGATAATATGAATACGTAGATGCGATACATGTCTGCTGGCGCGGCGGGAATTTTGAATTTTTAAGTTCACGCATAATTGATTTGAATGGAATTTGGCAAATATATTATTTTTTCAATTCAAAATTATTAATACATTAATTACCTAGCAGTACGGGGTAGCTGGGGTTGAATGCACGCCACTGGTTAATTCTTATAACAATCTTTTGCGTTTGCTATCATCCGCAAATAATAACTAATTCACTGGAACTATCGAAAACGTAGCTTCATGGCGGCACGGACATAAGCTCAACAAGAGTCCCTTCCTGAGCTAATGTTTTCCAATCAATTCCTGTATAATAAACTTCCCCCAAATAATGCTTAATGTTATTCTCCCAATACTCATCCTTCATTATTTTGAGAAGAGATTCAAGTTGAGTTCTAACTAGAAACAAAAATGAATTAGACTCCGTTGTTATCTTATTTCCGCCTTTCTTGGCTTATGTACTTGGCGCTTTCCTTCTGGTTTACATAAAAGGATTTTCCACGCCCTATTTTATTCTCCATTTATGCCAAATATCCTGCCCATCGCAGGATGTGAGACATAACTGTTCTTATTATAGCTGGTTTCCCACAAAGATCATGTAGCTCATTGTTTGCAGTCTTCTCCATTCTCCTGTCTGTTCACTCAATTTGTTCTGAAAATGTTCCTAATAACTTTATTGTCAAATACACGTAATGTTTTCTCCTCCCTTAAAGTAGAGTCCATGTTTCGCAACCATATAATATAACTGGGAGAAAAACAGTTTTATATGTTTTCAGTTTAATGTTTCTCGAGAGAAGTTGGGACGACAAGAGTCCCTGTAATGCTTAATAGTATGCATTTCCAGCCTGCGTTTAATATCTTTGTGCTTATTATTTTTTTGTTTTTTATCTTATCATTGTAGTTAGGCATTTGAATTGAACCACTACTCAACATTTCCCTTTCCATGATGTGTGTTTCTATGTGTGACCATACATTTAGTTTTATTAATGTTTGCTTCCAGCCCCAATTTCTTAGTGTTGCTCAATAGTCTGTGCGTTTTGGCCCGAGCTATCGCCTATATGTGTATATTTAAATTTCTGTTGAAATAAATGTTGATGTAATGTTCCTGCCTCCATTCCATTAAAACAAATTTGGTGAAATAAAATCTAAACCACCTTGTACACATATATGTTAAGGTTTGTGCTTACATATAGTAGTGTAAGTTCGACATTCTCGAAAAGTAATTAAAACTCTTGGTATTTTTAGAAGAAAGTCTTCGGGACGATAATTGGATCAAGTGGGAAAAAAAATTGAATAAGGTGAATAAAATTCATTATTCACAGATCTTGACTTTTTTTAAGTTTATAAAGACTATTTAACTCATGCCACAAATGCTAGTCAATGACCAATCACGTTTCAATGAATGTTGTTTTACAACCAATGACAGTCGTGATTCACCTCGCTCTTTATCTATTTCTCTTTATCAGCTCCTGCTTTTTTGATAAAGAAAGCTCCTCCCTTTTTAATGTTCAGAACAGGTCAAAGCATTATTTTTCTCCAACAAATACGTTGAATATAGCAAACAATGAAAAGATTTCTTGATTTTACTGAGTTGTTTACAAAAAATGAATAACCCTTAATGTTGATTATGATATATAGTTTTATGTGTTTCATTATTTCTCGACTTGGGTACACTCTTACAATATTGCGATCTTATTTGGCAATAAATAATATGATCAAGGTGCAGTGAATGAACATAACCTCACATTTCTGATTTGTTTTCAAACATCGCCGTTTACATTAAACATATAAATATTTTAAAAAACTATAGTTAAACAATGATTTGTGAGTAAACAGCTTAATTTTATTCGTTAAATAGTCCTAACAAATGCCACTCTTGATTTCCAAATTCTCTACATAAATTCACTCCTCACTTCGTGAGTCTTGGAAATCACTCGTGGCATTACTTATGATAAATACATTTTCGGCCGCAGTGGACTAGTGATTATGTTCGTTCTCTGTGGTTCGGAGGGTCGCGGGTTCAAACCCGGCTGGGCTCGATGGATTTTTAGGGTGGAAAAATCCAAGGAGAAGTCCTCCGGGAGGGACTTTAAACCGTGGGTACCTAGTCTGAAGATTTTTAGGCTCATAAAAATACCTTAAGAGTGAATAAAGAGGCATCTAAGCAAAATGTGTCGGTCTTTTTCATCATAGTAATACCTTAGCCTATTAAATGTCTTACTGGGTCGATATGTTGACCATATACCATTCATGACATCTGTAGGGAAATAAGCATAATTAAATTAACTTGAAGTAGGGACTCTTAATAAAAGATAGGCTAAGGCTCAACAAGGGGCTATCACGCCACTGTAGATAGAAAGATAACTAAATTATATTGCTTTGACCATATTATCACAAGGTCTTAGAATACTCCTATTAAAAAACATTATTTAAACCTGAAGGAAAAACAAGAATAGGCAGACCAAAACAAAGACAAAATACAAGATCTTAAGAAGTTTAGTGTTAGAGTAAGGAGAAAGAAAGCATTTAACAGGTATGAATGGAGGAAGATCTTATTACCAGGCTGTACTACTGTTTATGATTAAGATATCTCAGAATACTCGTCCTTTATATCCCTCCTCATCAGACTGTGTACTACTCATTATGTTTTACAGTTTCACTTGCTATAACGTGGAATTCTCTTCCGCCTTATGTCAGAGATTGTCAAACTATAACATCGTTAAAAAAAACAAACTCAAGAATTATTATATTTAATTAATGTTGGGAAGTAAACATTATGAGGTATAATCATTAAAATTCATCGGAGAACATATTGTTTAAACAACTCACCTCATAGGATTCATGCTTCCATGATATCGCGATTTTAAACATAATCATGTTCATCGTCAGCCATAACTCCGACTGATGAAATTCTTCGGCCGTCAACTATTCTATTGTCGCCATCTTCAGTGCTGCCATCTATGGTTGTATTTATGAACTTCGAAATCAATGTAATTTCGTTAGGGATATCAAAATTCATTGATCTATTTTTGTTTTTCTGAATGTATATTTTTTCCCAAACTGTCAATTCCAAAGGTTTCTCTACTTGTTTTTAAAAGTTTAGCTTCTCTTCCAATTTTATGATGTTCTAATAAACTATGTGCAGCAATTGCAGATTTTTAAATTTCACAATTTTTAATATTTCTGAAATGTTCTTTTGTCCGAATTTCCAAATTCCTTTTTGAACATTTCAGAAATATTAAAAATTGTGAAATTTAAAAATCTGCAATTGCTGCACATAGTTTATTAGAACATCATCAAATTGGAAGAGAAGCTAAACTTTTAAAACAAGTAGAGAAACCTTTGGAATTGACAGTTTGGGAAAAAATATACATTCAGAAAAACAAAAATAGATCAATGAATTTTGATATCCCTAACGAAATTACATTGATTTCGAAGTTCATAAATACAACCATAGATGGCAGCACTGAAGATGGCGACAATAGAATAGGTTGACGGCCGAAGAATTTCATCAGTCGGAGTTATGGCTGACGATGAACATGATTATGTTTGAAATCGCGATATCATGGAAGCATGAATCCTATGAGGTGAGTTGTTTAAACAATATGTTCTCCGATGAATTTCAAGAATTATTATTTAATAAGAAACTAAATTATTCATCTCACTTGTAATATTATTTTAGCAATTAATAACAATTTGATTTATTTTATTTTATTTTATAAAAATTTAATTTGAAGTTATATATACTGTATGACCGATAAATTAGTTTGTTACTTTTAATTACTTTTTACTTGTAAATTGTTTACTATAGAATAGATAGGGACAGTCTACAGAATCATGGTGAATTTTACGTAGAAGTAGCATGCCACTTAAGAACTAAAGTTTTGTCCCTGGTTTCCGAAGTGAAACAGCCACATTGTCCTTATTCGTCACAGTCTTCAATTTCAATTGTTTTATCGCTTCAACTGTTTTATTTTCATAATCGCGATTTGTTCTCATTGTGAATGGCAATGCAAATCTTGTGCACATGTCATCGGATTAATATTAGTGTTTTCGTGTCAATGGGTCTTTAGATTTTTGCAAAACAAGCAAGCAAATATTGTTGAAGGTATCCATGGAAACCATTAATTATAAATAAACTTCAAAATTGAATTTTCTCCACACAAATAAAACATAATATTGGTAAGATGGATCCGCAATGTAGCTCTAAAAGTGAAATCGACTGCAAGACATCTAAAAAATTAAGATCTAATTCAAGACCTAGATCACGTGGAAGATGTGGTAAGGCCAAAAAGAAAACGTCCCGTGGAAAATATGATAAAAATTTGATTCCTTTATTCGACTTTTTGAAGACTCTCAGAGCGAAGTGTAATGTTTGTAGAGCGAACCTAATTGCGAAGAACGGAGCACTATTTTGGAGATCCATAGGTTATGAAGAAAAGCGCCAATATATAAGGGAAGTTTGCCACGTTCTGCAGAAATGCAGAAGGGTGAAAAAGGAAAACGGTATTGCAGTTCCAGTAGCAACAAATTTCTCAAAATATTGAAATACGTATTTAGGTAAAATAGCATAATTATTTTATATGACAAATTAAATTTAAAAAATATATTGTATTTTTTAAATTTCAAATTATAAAATTCATTAAGAATTCGTAAAGTAAAAATTATTGTATTATAATATTATGAATTTAATTGGCAAAACACTAATTTCTCGTTCCAGTTATTTAAATGTAGTGGATTGCACTGAAATCAAAGTCACGCATGACTTACTAGGTTTATTGTGTAATTCGACACATATTTAAGTAATTACTAGGGAAAGGGTTTTGAGGTGTAGAACCTTTTCAAAAATATAGCTGTTTTATACCAATAGTTAAATATATGTGTTTGGGGGGATGACGTGAAGCGAAATGAACACAATTTGTTGCACCTTTTTCCACCTTTTCGTGAGATTATTACATTTCGCCCCTTATTTATGCTTCAGCACCTTTTCTTCCACGTTTTTTTAAAAGATAGAACAGAAAAATGTATATTTTTCTTCTTGAACAGATTTTTAAAATCTCAATCAGAAGTCAACAATATTAAATAAAAATTAAAATATAATTTATGTGATTTATACCCCAGTAACAATGGTCAATTTGCAGTGTGAAGTCAACAATAGTAAATAATAAATATGTTGTTGTTGTGTTGTTGTTTTCAAATGCTGGGCCTTGGCACCGAAGCCATTAGCGTTCTTGCTCTCCAATATTTCTCTATTGTGGATCCAACAGGTAATACTTCACAGGTTTGTAGGTGTTCTTCATTCATTTCTTCGTCTTTATTGCATAGAGGACAATGTGGATTCGTGTAAATTCCTATTTTATATAAATGTTTGGCTAAATAGTCATGTTCTGTAAGCAGTCTAAATGTTGCTACTGTAGTTTTACGTGGAAATTCTGGAATAATATCTGGCTTCTTTACTAAAATATTCCATTTTTTGTCTTTGGCTTTATTACATAGGTCTTGGTTTTGTTTGATTTTATATTGTTTTTAACTATTCTTTTTATGGATGTGAAAGGTAAGCTTTTAGTAGTATTCTGAATTAAATTGGAGCCTTTTTTGGCAAGAAAATCAGCAGTGTCATTTCCAGCAATTCCACAATGTGCAGGTATCCATTGCAATTGAATTCTTTTCTGTAGTTTTTGGAGTTGTTGAATCATTTTGTAGCACTCTTTAATTTGTATTGACTTCATTTTGTGTGAATTTATTGCATATATTGCTGCCTTAGAATCAGAGAGTATGACCGCATTTTGGAATTTATTTATTCTGTATAGTAATTGTTGGAGTGAAATATGAATAGCCGTTACTTCTGCATCAAAATTTGTTGTGTGGTATCCTGCTGGTTGATAAAATGAAAATAATGCACATGTAATTCCTGATCCTGAGTTGTTATCAATAGTAGATCCATCTGTGTAGACATGTAACCATTCTTCTGGTGGATATCTCTTATTCACAACTTCTAATGCTAGAGCTTTTAGTACAAGTGTGGGAGTTTCAGATTTTGTAACTGGTTCTTCTAGATTTAGCTGAATGTTAATTGGTTCAAAAGTAAGAGGGTTATCTCTGATCAAAATATTTTCTTTAGATTTAGGAAGATTCAAATCTGTTTTTATTTCCATTACTTTGGACAAGAAACTTGTTTGTGTTTTCAACTTGCTTGGTTGTAACTGTCTTTTTTCCCATTTTGTTGTTGTTAATCGTAACATTTTCTCATGTTGTGTTATTGCCTGTTCCTCTAAAGTTAGACATATTGGAGGGTTCTGAGTTAGTGCTTGCATTGCTGCGATTGGAGTTGATTTTGCTGCGCCAGTTATAAGCCGTAAAGCCTGATTTTGGCATACTTCTAGGCGATTCAGGTTCGAGTTATTTGCTGTGATTATTACCTCCCCATTGTATAGTAGTATTGGCTTGATGAATGTTTTGTATGTGGTGTTCAGAGTCTGGCGATTACTGCCCCACTTTGCTCCGGCTAATCTTTTTAAGATTGAGAATCTTTTCGTTGCTTTGTTTACTACTGCTTCAATGTGTTTTTTCCATGATAATTTTGAATCAAAAATTGTTCCTAGATATTTTGTTTCATTTGTTTGTCTCAGATTTGTTTTCTTGAACTGTAGATTTAGTTTTGGAATTTTTTTCTTCAAGCTAAATATTTGAAACGTTGTTTTGTCTGTATTAATGGCCATGTAAATAATAAATATTAAAAAATAATTTATGTAAACCGCAAGTAATTTATATCCTAGTAACAATGGCCAATCTGCAGCTGTGAAGTCAAACTTAAATTCCAACAGTGTTGCTGTAACAATTTAATATACATTCAGTTAGTTCTGGCAATACAATTTAACAGTTTTCTATGTACCGACTTTTTGTTGGCTGTGTTTTACTAGTCAGAACCACGATGTATTCTTATTAGTATTACAACTAGGTTTTGACAACAATAACCTGGCGAATGTTAAAAAGGATAAGTTGTATGCACATTCAGAATTGAAAACGCTATTTATCGAAACTGATTGCTTCATTCTCCGATGTTCCATGTGCGAAGTAAATATTGCAATAAACTATGAATTGCCTCTTATGGAATCTATAAAGAAGAACAATTCGGTGCAAAATTGTTCATGTAACTAGTTTAAACCTTAATTCAATTATGATGATCTTGTAGAAGATTTCCGGGCTGTTGGCCGTGGTCTTGGGGCTTGTAGTTCCCCGACGTTTCGCCAGAGACTGCGTCCGGCATCCTCAAGGGTTGTAAGGGTTGTCGAAAACAACCATTGAGGATGCCGGACGCAGTCTCTGGCGAAACGTCGGGGAACTACAAGCCCCAAGACCACGGCCAACAGCCCGAAAATCTTTTACAAGATCATCATAGTAACTCCGGCCGTGAAAGCCTAATTTAATTCAATTGTTTCAGCAGCACCTTTTTTTTTTTGCACCTTTTTGTATGTATTTTCAGAACCTTTTTACGCCATTTTACGACCAAAATTTGCACCTTAAAATCCATGCCCTAGTTATTACTACTCATTCGTTTTCTTTAACAATACTAAATAAAAGGAACCAATTGATGAATCCAGTAGGATACATTGTCAATTGAAGGGTTAGTATCGACTGAGCATTTTTATATTTAATAAAATTATAGCATTATTTTATTTTCAATTTAAACTAATTTCTATCTTAAATTTTAAATACAAGAAAAGGTATTTTTTAGGAATTTGCAGTTCATATCTAATTCCTATAATTTTAAAAATCAGCGAAAAGAGATGTAATGCTGCTACAGATATAAAGAAAAAGTTAGGATATGTTGAATGAAAGTCGGAAAATGAGTAAAAACGTTTAATACAGCAATGTATGGAATGAAAAAATAGGGCGACCAAGAAGTAAGTGGATTATTGGAGAAGAGAAGGAGATAATTATGAACTGTATAACAATATATTCATTAATTGCTTTGCCTCATTTTAAAAATGGCGCCGACTCTACTTAATATTTACATGCATTTTGTGATTTGTTGAGCAATTTGGGAGGTTGAGGGTTGTGAAGCCGCCTTTCATTTAGACATTTAATGCACGAAAATATCCTAATATTAAACCATGTACCTTTCAATATGCCATTATTATGCATTTGTATTATGTAGTAATGAAGCTTGAATCGAGTAGTAATGTATAGCATAAGTATAATTGAGTTATAATTGGAATATAAAATAGCAAAAAAGGAGCAGAAATGGAGAGACAGATCTTGTAGCAGCAGGTGGAATTACTTGTATCTAAAAGAACTAAGTTCATGTTAGAGAGAAATATATAGTAGTTCATTTATGGTTCCTTTATTATTTCATCATTCACACAACGTTTAATCATAATAACCATATTTTCGAGGGAAAATATAAGCACGTTTTTGAATGATGCTCCTGATGATGGCCGTGGATTCATTATGTAGTTTTTTGGTACCGACGATCTTACGGAATCACGACCCTGTCATCTGGTGTTTGTAAATGTTTGCGTAAGTTGTGTGTTAGCTAAGAGAATTTACTTCTCTTAGCTGTTTCTGTATGTTTGTAGGTATGTTGGGAAGTTTTTTCGGCGTTAAATTTCCTTAGTTAAGTGATAGTTTGTGTTGTGTATAAAGGAGTTCTATATTGAAGTGTTGTATGCATAATCTATTAACGAAAGTGACATGGTAAGTTATGAGTTTTGGAATTGCTGGAGCTGACCGTAGAGAGAAGCTCGTGAAATAGAAATATTCATGCATAGGTAATGATATCAAATGTATTACAACTTTTCTCAACCAATAAGAATTTCCCTAAACAAAGCATCACTATAGTCCAGCTGCTGATTCTCCGGCTCTGACGTTTTCATGACAGTGTTGCCGATATGAATATTCAGTGGGAGGGGCCGCTTTATGTATGCGGTTAGCAGAAATACAGCTGACAACATCCAGCAATTTCAAGACTTACTAGCCCGTTATAGAGGCGTCAAGAGCAGTTGTGGCAGACGTTCACTCCCACTTCTACTACTCCCTTATTGGCAGTAGAGGATGAGTTTCTCCCCTTACCCCTCGTACAAACTAAATGTCAGGGCCGGAGATCCAGCGGCTGGACTTAGTATTAACTATTATGATTTATAATGCATTGTTACGATCCATGACGCAACATTCGTAAGTACGAAAATTGTTTATTCAGCCCACAAAAATTAATCTATAATTTTCCGACATTAGAGATAATTCAACGAAAGATTATAATACATTACCGAAATACATCGAGCAAATACATTTGATACTACATTCTAAATTGGGGCCTTAAGTATCATAATAGTACACCTGATGTCACGTTTACACAAAGTTATTTAATTGATGGTGTTATGCATCAACGGCTTATGCGCCATTATACTATTTTTGAGAAAAACACATTTAAAGTTCTTCACTATTTATTGTAGCGCCAAACTAACAATATTGGATATTGCAAGTTATTTCCTTGCTTGATATACAGTTAGTGCAGAAAATATTGATGCACTTAAAAATAACACAGACAGAAATAAATAATTTCATTATTTCTTCACCATATAAAAAAACAAAAATGTACACCTTTAAATTAAACTCTATGAAGTTAAATACACGCTGTTTCCTCTGTTTAAACTTGACAATTGACGAGTAAAAAAATAAGTTGTACATGAAGAACAAAAATTAACAAACACAAAAGTGTTGATACAGTACAAAGATTTCGCCAACAGAATGTTCACATGAAGTCGGTGGTGGTGGGTCTGGTAACGTTGTTATTCACTCTAGCATTGCGTACTTTGTCGTGTAGTTTGTGTTCTGGCTGCAGATTAACGCTGGAACGGAGTGCAAAGGTAGAAAGACTACAGTAGAAGGAAGGAATTAATTATTGGTTTGCATAATCAGCGTATATCACTAAATGGAATTAGTGAAATAATTGGAATTATTCTACCAGTTATATTGTATGGGTGCGAAACATGGGCTCTTACTTTAAGGGAGGAAAGGAGATTATGAGTATTTGAGAATAAAGTATTTAGGAAAATTTTTGGACCAAAGAGAGATGAACAGACAGGTGAATGGAGAAGACTACATAACAATGAACTACATGGTCTTTATAGGAAGCCAGATATAATAAGAACAGTTAAGTCTCGTAGACTGCAATGGGCAGGACATGTTGCGCGTATGGGGAATGAAAGACGTGCATGGAAGCTTCTTGTAGGAAAGCCAGAGGGAAAACTGCCAGTTGGTAGATCAAGAATGAGCTGGGAGAATAACTATGATTTGAGGGAATTAGATTATACAGGGAATGATTGGCAAGCATTAGCTCAGGATATGGATGTATGGAGAGCTTATGTCCGCGCGGCCATGAACCTACGTGTTCGATAGTGCCAGCGAGTAAGTAAGTAAGTAAGTATTGGAAGTCCAACACCAAACATTCAGCATATACCGTAATTGATAGAGTTGGCGAACGAAAATCTTTCGAAAATAGCCACAGATCAGGACGTCCTAGAAATCTGTATGTTAACGTTCATAGAGCATTAATAACAAAAATAAAGCAAAAACCTAAAAGTAGTGCCCCTAAATTAGCAGCTAGTATCAAAACTTACTTCAATATTAGTATTTCTGCTAGCAATCAATGTTCGTAACTGTCTATGGGCTAACGAACTACATGGGAAAACAGTCCGTTAAAAATGATTAGTAAGTGAAGAAAACTGAAAGAGAAATTTGAACTTCGCTAAAACACATATAAACAGCCCAAAGAATTTTGTAAAAAAGTAATTTATACTGACGAGCCCAAAATCACAATTTCCTGTTCAGATGGAAGACGAAAAGTCTGGAGGAATTAAAATACAGAGCTACAAAAGCAAAATTCCCAACCCACTGTGAAACGTAGTGGTGTGATGGATCACCAACAGTATATGAACATACCGAAAACCAATCTTCATACATCTGCAAAGGAAATGTGGATTACACAAGATTTTGTATTTATGCAAGATAATGATACCAAACACACCGGTTTCAATACGCGTTTATGGATTTTGTGTAACATACCAAAATATATGGAAACGCCTCCACAGTCTCCGGACATAAACTCCATTGGGGATTTATGGGAACATCTGAAAAGGAGAATTCGTTCAAGGCAGGTTTCCAACAAAGCAGGACCTGAGAAACGCTTTGGAAGAAGAATGGAGAAATGTACCTTCTGTAACTCCAAATTTAGTCGGGTCGATGCTAAGTCGTCCTCAAGCCAACTTGGCATCAAAAGGGCTCCCACCTAAGCATTGAACTCAAAACGTAGACTCACAACAGCTATAATATGAGACTGTATCAATACTTTTTGTGTGTTAATTTTTGTTATTCGTGTATAAATTATTTTTTTACTCGTTAATTGTTATGTCAAAATAGGGAAAACTGCGTTTATTCAACTTAATCGAGTGCAATTTAAAGGTGTATAATTTTGTTTTTGTATATAGTGAAGAAATAATTAAATTATTTATTTCTCTCGGCGATATTTTTAAGTGTATAAATACTTTCTGCACTAACTGTATATGCATCAACAATCTAACACCAGGGACATTTGGCGCTTAGCTGCATGATGCAATATTTGCATTAGCATTTATTAAGATCAGTTTCATAGCCGTTCGTTGCGACGTATGGAATCTCTAATATGACTGATGGCGTTTATATTTTTCCTTAATAATAAGGCAATATTTAAAGAATTGGCGCAAAAGTGTGTATACACTTATTTCATGAGCCGGTGCAACAGATAACATCAAAATATTGTTAAATGGCTCTTAGCCGGTTAACGCATAACATAGTCCAATTAAAGGTAAGACATTCAACATAGTATAAAATACAGTACGATATAAGAATGAAAGAGTTTATACATATTAGTTGAAATATTATGCATTTCAACTCATACGTTAAAAAAAAAGACTGTCTTCCATCTTGTATCGCAATATATTATTACAAACCAGAAATAAATGAAATCATTGAAATCCAGCATGCATTTACAATAAATTTACATTCAACTCACCATTCCAGCCTAAGCAGCGATGCCGTCTTGTTGACAACTGTAACAAAAATAAATATTGTTTAGATCAGTTGGAACACAATTCATAATTTGTTAACATATCAGAAGAAGGTACAGTGTACTGAAACAGCTGTCACTGAATTATATAATAAATATGAAAATCAAATAAAACTACGTTTTATTTTTATTTAATTAAAAAATAATTATGTCTAAGTTACTAAAATAATAATATTAAAAAGTTAAAAGTGAGGTTTCAAGGAAGACTATTTAACTCATGCCCCAAATGAGAGTCAATGACCAATCACATTTCAATGAATTTTGATTTACAACCGATCACAGTCATTTTTCACCTCGATTTTATCAATTTAATTTTATCATATTAAAATCAAGCTCCTCCTATTTAACATTCTGAATAGGTCAGAGCTTTTTTTCAGTGACTGACTCTGTAAGAAACACGTTGAATATAACAATTTATATATTAAGCTGTAATATTCCGATAATGCAACAGGCCCTCAGATTTTATATATAGTTCATGAATTTAACCAGATACTGCTTGCGAGACATATAGAAAAATATTTGTAGCAATTGGTTATATCACAAAAAAACACTGTTTGCACTTTCTTAAACGTATTATTTCCCTGGTATTTACGTTCCAGAAAAATATAATTGACATATTCACATCATAGGACATCAGAAATGAATTAATAACCTATAATGTTAGTTATGAACAGTTTGGTATGTTTCATTTTTTCTCCACTAGGGTGCATTCTACAATATTGCGATCCTTTGTCAATAAATAATATGATCTGGATGCAGTGATGAACAAATGAAACAACAAACGTTTCTCACTTGTTTTCAAACATCGCCGTTTACATTAAATATATAAATATTTTAAAAAGTAAGTATATTTAAATAATGGTTTCTGAGTAAACAGCTTAAATGTATTCGTTAAATAGGCCTGACATATGCCACTCTTGATTTTCAAATTATCTAGATAAATTTACTCCTCACTTCGTGACATCGTGAATTTGTCGATAATTTGGGAATCACTCGTGGTATTACTTATGATAAATATTAGGATACGTAATTATTTGACACAATCGCCTACAATAACTAGCCAATTTCATACCGTAACACAATACTTTACCATCTGTAAAAGAGCAAAGCCAATGTTATCACTATGGCCTGAATTTCTATGTAAATAAATTGTTTTACTCAATACAGAAGAAATCAAGCCACCGATCCTATTTGGTAAACACCTAAAATTACCATAACCGATACATGTGTGTGTGTGTGTGTGTGTGTGTGTGTGTGTGTCTCAACGCTCTACGGCCACTTTTTTTCGGAATCAAACTCGGTATATGGCAATAAATTAAAACAGTAAAATCGAGTTCGTTAACTAGCAAGATTTAACCAAGGAGTAAGGGTGCACATAAAACGAAAACTAAAAATCGCACTAGCGTTGGCAATTATCGATTTTTTGCAACGAAACTCAGTGTATGCTTTTCAAATAAAACGAGACAGGTAAGAGCAAAAAATCATCGAAATCCGGTCATTAAAATGTTTTTATTACAAGGATTTTCCATGTCCCTCTTTCATTCCCCATTCACGTCACATGTCCTGCCCATCGCATAAGGGTCATGTGGCTAACTCGTAATGGTTTATTTGTTATCATATTTGGCGGAGAGGTCCTTTGAAGATGCAACAATAATAGTGATATCTGTAGTAACATTATACTACTAGCTGCGAATTTCCTATTCATCTTTTATCATTCTAGGGAGCTTACAGTTACGTAGTGTTCTCTATTTACCTGCCTGCTTCTTCGTCCCCCTTTAATAAAAATGACTAATAACTTTATTCTCAAATATTAGAAATCTTATCTCCCGCATTTGAGTAAGAGACCATGGTTCGTATCCATATAATGTAACTGGTAGAATAACAGTTTTATATATTTTCAGTTTAACGTTTTTTTTAGAGAAATTGGATAACAAAACAGTTAAAATGAAAGTATATAAAATTGTTATTTTCTCAGTTATATTATTGATACGAAACATTGCCTCTTACTTTAAAAAAATACTTTACATTATTTAAACATTGTATGATCCTTGCCGGAAGTGACAGGTCTCGGGTCTGGTCGCTAATTCCACAGAGTTGCCAAGTAAGCACCCAAGTCAAACTGAGTGCGCGCTTGGCTGACCGGGAGAGAGCGTGTATGGGTACGTAAAGAGTGGTCCTGCACTTCCAATACCAACGTCTATTCTATTTAGTCTGAAGACGTTTCAATTTATACTAGTGGTCGTCCAACAGTCGAAATTCGATCACAATTCTTTAAATTTTTACGTTTGTCACAAACACGTCATTGTGCATTAATATTCGATTTATTTTAAAATGCGAACAATAGGAAATATGTGGTATAGCTTAGCTAAGCCATATTTAAAAAACAATAACGCGTCATTTGACATTTGTATACTATTTAAATTTGCCCTTGGCCTATTATTATGTGTACGGGAATATATATATATATATATATATATATATATATATATATATCATTTTTTTGTTTCTCACTCCAACCCATCAATGTTCTATGTTGAGGCATAATAGAAGTAGGTGCGAATATGTAGATATCAAATAAATATATGTAATGAAATTACTGAAACAAATATTAAACATAGTTTAATTTAAATGTATATAATAAAACGTACTCACTTTTTAAATCACTAATAATAAACCACTAATAATAAATAGTCGAGAGTAAGTCAATTCACATTGCTGCTGCACGATTTTCTTTTTGCAACAATGCACTTTCAGTATGAACGCAAACAAATGAATGACTAATAGACATAAATTCCTTAGAGACAATTTATTTTATTTCGTTTAATTTAATTTATTGGTAACATATATTATACATAAATTTTATTTTTCTGCACTCCTCTATATGAACTTTACTTCTGCCAAATGTCACTCTCCTCCGTGCGCGCAATCTGCTTAAAAAGTAGTACAAAGATTTCTCTTCGCGTATTAATATATAGCTATCAATTTTGTACTAAAATATACAATAACATCTTTAGAGGAGGAAGGTCTACATCTCAATGGCATTAATGAGATATTACTTTATGCTGATTTATTATTAAGGCCTATTGCGCGATAGCGTGGAGATACTAGTGGTCAACACGTACACACTATTGAGTAACACTATGAGATTGGGGCAGGAAGACACATCATTAAAACTAAAAATATTATCACACATATAAATACATTATATAATGGAAATGGACAGTTAATGACAATCGTGAAAAGTTTTGAGGAAGTGCCTGAATTCAAGTAATTAGGAGCAATATTTACAAACAGGAATGAGGTGCAGAATGAAATTAAACGTACGCTCAATTCTGGAATCACATGCTGTTTTGTATTATAGGGACTCTTGTCATCCCAACTTGTCAAAAAAAATACTAAAAAATATATAACTGTTATTATCCTGGTTATATTATATGGATGCGAAACATAGGCTTCTACTTTAAGGGAGGATAAATATTACGAGTTTTGAGAATAAAGTTCATAGGGAGTAATTTTATTTGTAGAAAATTGGAGAGACTTGTGCCATTTTTATTGTGTATAGATAGGAAAGGTAGCCCGCCCCCATAAAAAAATCCTCCCCTTTTTTCTTTCAGTCGATCATTTCACAAAGAGCGAATCTGTTCAAAGTAAACGCCAGTCCACTTTCCTAATTTACTCTGCAAGAACGCTTTCTATAAAGCAGACCGATCAATTCAGCATCCAAACCAGACCAAGTGTTCAGTATCCATCTACACAAAAACTTTATCTAAAATGTATGTTATTCTCATTGACAGTTGTTAAATCTTAAGAAATTACATAAAATTATACACATGAGTAACAAACTAATTTATAGGAAACAGGTTCAGAGACGTGTGGACGTAAGCTCTCACTAGATCCTTATCTCAAGCCAATGTTTTCCAATCTTTTCCTGGATAATTTACATCACTCAAAATCATGATCAATATTATTCTCCCACCTCATTCTTGGTCTATCTACTGGCCTACTTCCCTATGGATTTTTCATCCGCATTAGTGCCCCACGCCCTACCCACTGGAATCTACAAGACTCGACTCTTCTTATTATATCTGGTTTTCCATAAAGATCATGCAGCTCACTGTTATGTTGTGTCCTTCAATCACATATATGTTCGTCCCTCTTTCCTTCAAAGATTATATATATATATATATATATATATGTGTGTGTGTGTGTGTGTGTGTGTGTGTGTGTGTGTGTGTGTGTCTTTTGTTAAATGGAGAAAATCGAATTCTGATGCCAGCTAAATTTAAAAGTGTCTGACTGCAGCGAAAACAAAGCATATATAACCGTAAGATAATACCTATTTTCATATTGTATAACTTGACATCAATTTAAATAATAGAGGCCTATCTTGGGATTCATTTATCCATTAGAATACTAAAAATATTAAATAAATTAAACTAATGTATATAATAGGATATATTGTCAATCTAGGGGTTAATTTACTTATATATGTTACGACATGGGTGTCGAGTTCAATTTTTAATTTCGGGTTTCAGCTAAAACTGAATGCTCAGATTTTGCTAATCGTTGAACACTTTCCTCTGTTTAATTCAATAACGTATACTGAGTTTCGTTGCAAAATGTCGAATATTGTGACAGCTAGAGCGATGTTTAAGGTGAACTCCTATACCTAATGATCCGATTTTCCTAGTTAACTCTAAGTATTATTTATATTAAACATATTTGCGACCGCTAGAGCACGTTAACAGACACACAACATATACAAAGGGCTAAAATTTTGGTTATGGTCAACACACATGACATAGTCGACCCACACCAATCGGGTTTTTGGACAGGCCATAGTACAGCAACCGCTCTTCTTAAAGTTGCTGAAGATACGTGGGGAAGCAATGGACAATGATCACATGACAATATTAACACTTTCGACCCTGCTGACACTGACATACTAATAACAAAATTATGCGCTCTGAATCTTTCGGATAATGCTGTTAACTGGCTTGGATCCTACCTTCATGATTGCCAGCAATATGTATCCAATGCTGAACATTCCTCATCCTGGCTAATCCTGAATGGTGTCCAACAAGGTTCAGTGTTAGGACCACTACTGTTCTCCATCTATATTAACGACATACCCACTAGTCTTACTTATTGTTGACATCATCTATACGCTGATGATTTGCAAATTTACATTCACTTCCATCCCGACAATTTACATGACACACTAGACACACAAATAGTGACATAGTCTCAATTTCCCAATGGTCGAGGAAACATGGACTTAATCTTAATGCTTACAAGCCACAGTGAATAATTACACGACATCGACGAATCCAAAGCATTAAAAATTATGAAAATATTCCTACCATTCCCCTAAATGACAAAAACATCCCCTATAGCTCAGTGGTAAAAACATCTGGTTTTCTACATGGATCTACACCTAGACTGGACAATCTAGGTGAATAATACCGCAAGAAAGTATCCTCAATTCTTCGCTCCCTAAATAAGTTTAAAAACTTCCTTTCCACGAAATTAAAACTCTTCTAATACCGCACTTCGATTTCTGCCATGTATTACTGACTAATCTGACAACTGATCTATCTGACAGACTACAGTGTGCTCCAAATGCGTACATTCGTTTTGTATTCAATATCCGTCGATATGACCACGTGTCTCCTTCATTTCAGGCATTATCATGCCTACGCCTAAATGACAGAAATATTTGCATTCACATGTTTTACTTATCCAAATTCTGCACATATTTACCAAGCTATTTATCAACGCGTTTTCGAAATTTATCGTCGGCTCATTACAATTTAAGAACAAGATCACAAGACACTTCTTTACTTTTGATACCACAGCACAGGACATGTCTATACTCTGAATCTTATAAAATATGCATGACTAGAGCATGGAACTCACTTCCCAGTCATGCCAGGGACTGTCAATCTCTATCATTATTTAAATCCAAATTGAATGATATCTTAATTTCGACACAATTAAAACATTATAACAACTATATTCAGTATTTTGTAAATATTCATCTAGGAAGCTTCATTTGCTTAATTTTATTTTACATTATCTTAATTTTATTATATTCCATGTGTTGTTAGTATTAGATAGGATTAGATCGCATCACCATCGTCTTTTATTTAGTCAAAATTTTAACAATATTTTAAAATTGTAATAAGTATGTAATTTTTGTACAAACTTCACTATTTGCTGATTGAGTGGAAGAATAGGCCTCATGACCGTAACTCTGCCAACTAAAAAAATCATTATTATTATTATGATTATTATTATTATTATTATTGTGTTTACGATATGGAATCGATGGAGATCTGTAACGATTTTTTAAACATTTTACCATGAGAACAACCGCAATGGCTTCAAAATTCTCTAAAACAAGGGAGAAAGAGAGTAGTAAGGGACTTTTGGATAACAAACACAGTACTTCATTACTTCTAAGTGTTTTCGACAAGAAACTCTCACCTTTGCTCTTGTTGTGCGAGTCCCAATGATTTACACTTCATTACATGAGGTAGAAACCGACCGCGTCCCCTCTCATAATTCTCAGATACAAACTGCGGATAATTTTCCTAATGGAACCGATTCCAAGTCCCTCACAGATAATCCCAGTATCCCACAAACGATAGCCAGAATACTCATATGTCACAGCTACAAATTAATTAACTTATCGACATTATCAGATCCAGAGGTTCACGGCCTTGCGGACATAAACTCTCAATACAACCCTTTACTGAGCTAATGTTTTCCCTTCATGTCTCTCAAATCATAGTGAATGTTATTCTCTTACTTCGTTCGTACCTACAGAGTGTCTTCCCTCTCACTTTCCAACAATACGTTTCAATCCTCTCCTATCATTTCTCATATGTGCCACATGCACAGAATCCAAATCATATTACTTCTGGTTTATCATTAAGAACATGTAGTTCAAAGTTATGTAGTTTTCTCCATTCATTTTTCTGTTGATAATTAACTAATTTAGGGCACCCAGTACTAATTTCCTTGAAATTTGGTTTAAAAATATGCAACATACAAAACATTTTTTTTCTGCTTGTTCCTAAGTTACGTCAATGAAAGTATGTCACTAATTAAACAAGTCTTCCTGATCACAATGACACTCTAGTTGACTTTTTAGACATATTTCTTCATGAGTAATTTAAAATACAAAAAATAAATAAAATAAAAAATCCAACTTCTTAAAAGTATTGTCATGGTACAATTTTCTCAAAAACTATTTATCCAAATGTTTCCAAAATGTAGTATGTTATTGTCCATAGTTCATTTGACAATAATAAGGTTTGCTTGTGTTCGGATGTGGTTTGTCATTTATTTTTAAAAAATTCAATTTTTTTGTTAAAAATTTTGAATCCAAAGGTAATTAATCATATTACATCAGGTTTCTCATTAAGATCATGTAGTTCAAAGTTATATCGTTTTCTCCAATCATTTCTCTGTTTATAACTAACTAATTAACTCACTGGAATTATCAAATACGGATAGTCTGAGCCGCGCTTACAAAATATTTTGAAGAACTCTACATTTTTTAAGAAAAATAATACTTTGGTAATAATTAATGTGTTAGTTGATCGATGGATTTTTTTAGGACGGAAAACTCCTAGGAGCAAGTCTCCGGGAGCACGAGTCTGAACATTTTCAGGCTCCTAAAAGATCCTTAAGCCTAAATAAAGATGCATCAAAGCATAATTTACAGACATCAACGTCCTAGTATTACCGCCTCACTATGATGCTTAACAAGCGGCTCGCTTTGTTTCCCCGCAGCTGTTATATGCTATTAACCCATTCGCTTCAGTTATAAATGTCCAATGTATTTCCCCAGAAACCGGATTTAAGTTACTGTAAATTTTATTGTCACATTTTCAGATATTTGAACAAACAAAAGCTAACGATACTTGAGATCACAATAAGGGTGAAAGCTAAAATGCATTCCTCTGCTATTCATAAATGTTAACAAAAGATTACCCTGCCAAGGGATATACAAAATATTGCAAAATATATAACAGCTGAGTTAAGCCAGTGTACCTCGTCTTCTGAGTTGAAAGCCAATTAACTGCCAGCAAATCTACCTCGTCTTTTGAGGCGAATGGGTTAAAATACAAAGATCTCGACTGCCGTGACTACGACGATGTTGCCACATTCCTATTCTTCCCTCAGTTTCAATTAAAACTCGGAACGATGTGGAACATTCATTCCAGTTATAAAATTGTATACCTAATTAATTGTATAATTATTAATGATTTATTATGATATGTAGCTAGAATAATAATACCATATCTACATATTATATTAGTTTATATAAAAGTGATTTCAACATGCGTCGGTCATGGGAAACAATTTCAGACCGAATAGTTAATAATAATAATAATAATAATAATAATAATAATAATAATAATAATAATAATAATAAATATATTTTCAGCATGATTTTGTATGGATATTAAAATTATGTAATAAGGTTGGAATTAAATTATTTAATAAATAAATACGTATATAATTTTAATTTTAAAACTTAAACAATACCTAATAATAACATAAAAATTAAATAACATGAATAATCAGTAATAAATGCCCAAAGCGCGATGAGAAACGTGACAGCACCGCATGTCAAGCATTGCCACGCGGCACCCGCTTTTATATAAACTGTTAACCATCAGAATGAGGCTATAATAACAACTTAATTGCCTGTTGAATGTCTCATTGGATTTACCGACATCAATATCCTAGTAATACCATAGTTGCCTGTTAGATGTCTCATTGGGTCGGTATGTAGACCGCATGACATTCATGATATATATCAGCAGATAAGGTAACTAAATACATTAACTTGGTGTAGTAATTGCTTACAAAGAATAGGCAATGGCTCAACAATGGGCTATGTCATTATACATAGATAGATAGCATTAATGTGTTAGGAATGTAACGTTAGACAGAGAATCGTTTGGGATTGCAGTAAATTACATTACTTGTTAGCTAGCTAATGTGTCGGATTTCACGTTGACAATAATATGGTGTGTGTTTCTTCGACTATTTAACTCATGTCCCAAATGGGAGTCAATGACCAATCACATTTCAATGACTTTTTATTTACAATCGCAGTCATGCTTCGCCTAAAATTTACCAACTAAAGTTTATCATAATAAAGAAAGCACCTCCTTTTAACATTCTGAATAGGTCATAACATTACTTTGCAGTGACTGACTCCCCAAGAAATACGGCTACCAGATTGTATATATAGTGCATGAATATCAACAGAAAGCGAATGCGGGAGATAATATAAAAATATTTGTAACATTTGATTATACCACAAAAAATAAAAAGAAACCACTGTTTGCACTTTCTTAAACGAATTATCTTCCAGGAAATGACGTTGCAGAAAAATAGAATTGACATGTTTACATCATAGGACATCAGAAATTAATTAATATATATAATGTTGGTTATAAATTTCTCTACTAGGGTGCATTCTTACAATATTCGATCCTTTGCCAATAAATAATAAGATCTGGTTGCAGTGAGAACAAAAGAAACAAATGAAGCATACCAATCGTTTCTCATTTGTTTTCAAACATCGCCTTTTACATTAAATATATAAATATTTTAAAATAACTATAGTTAAATAAATGTCCACCGCTGTGGTCTCGAGGTAGCGTGCTGCCTTGTCACGCAGCGGGCCAGGGTTCGATCCCGGTCGGGGCAGTTTTTCTGGGTGAGGTTTTTATCGGGGTTTTTCCTCACCTGTAAGACAAATGTCAGGAAAACTTTAAGGCCCAAACGGTCCCCGAAATCATATGGCCATCACCATCATCAAACACCCTTATCATTATCATCATCATCATCATCCTTCACAGGTGTAGAAAGCAACGAGAAGCTACCACACCTACACAATTCCCTAGTAAAGCTGCAAGCATAGCATGAAAATGCTATGATTGCAGTGAAGGACCTGCCTTCGGGCAGAATTACTATGGATGGATGGATGGATGGATGGATAGTTAAATAATGATTTGTGAGTAAAGAGCTTAATTTTATTCGTTAAGTAGTCCTAACAAATGTCACTCTTGATTTCCAAATTCTCTAGATAAATTCAATCCTCACTTCGTGAGTCGTGAATTTATCGGTAATTTGGAATCACTCGTGGCATTAGTTATGATAAATCTATTGTTTCATTGTCAATGGGCGCTGTTGTACTAGTAGAGACTATCTTGCAAATCTTAAATTTTCATATCAGATGTTGCGTGGAAGGAGGGCGTCTTGAAACTTGTTATTACTCGTACCTAAAGGGCGTCTTCCCTCTCACTTTCCTACAATAAGTTTCCAAGCTCCTGTTTCATTCCTCATAAGCGCCACATGTCCTGTGTACAAAAGCCAACTGGAATTAATTAATCATATTACACCTAGTTTCTCATTAAGATCATGTAGCTCGATATTATGTGTTTTCTCTATTCATATCTCCGTTTTCAAGTAATTACTCGCTGCCATTATCAAACAGGGACGATCTTAGCCCCGCTTACATTATAATAATAAAGTTGAGGACGACGGCACCCGCCAACAGGTACATTTTTAATATTTTAATTTTTAGCTTATAAATCCTAGTTCTCTGTCAATGTTTTCCAATCATGTTCTGAATATTTCATCTCCTTCATATCACGGTTAATATTATTTAACTCTAACAGATAAAATAAATAAATTGAATAAATAATAAATATATATTCTCCCATCTCATTATAGGCCAACCTACAGGGCGTGTTCCATCTGACTTTCATACAAGAAGCTTCTCAATCTCCATTCGTGTCACATGTCCTACCTGCCGTAGTCTATAAAACTTAACAGCTCTTGTTATGTGTGATTTCCCATACTGGTTATGTGGCTGACTTAATGCAATTTTATCCGTTTAATCCGTCTTCTCTTTTTGGCCCAAAAAAAATTCCAACCATTATATTCTCAAATACTTGTAATATTTTCTTCTGTCTTAAACTAAGAATCTATATTTCGCACCTATATAATATAAATAGGAGCTAACAGTTTTATATGTTTTAGTTTAAGATTTATTCTGAGAGACGTTAAGATTACAAGTGTATATGTAATTCGTAACATCATGCATATCCAGAATTGAACTTATGTTTAATATCTTTCTAAACCTCATTCCTGTTATTAATAATTGTCCTTACGAAAGGAAGAGGGGCATGTAAAGTTCTTGTAGGAAACTTAGAGGGAAGACGACAAGTAGGTAAGTCAATATATAAGTGGGGAAAAAAAACAATGAGTCGAGGAAAATAAATTATACAGGGGAAGATTGGATAAAAATTACTCAGATTAGGGATGTATGGAGAATTTATGTCCTAGCGGCCATAAACGTACGTGTTCGATAATGCTAATAAGATATTTAGTTAGATATTTGAATTAACCCACTTCTTCAAAATTTCCCTCATTTGTCATTTAATTACCCATGTATCCATTATGTAATATATTTCTACCTGTGTCCGTACATTTAGTTGTTATGTATTATGTTTGCTGCCAACCCCAATTTCTTAATTTAGTCAAGAATGTGGGTGTTGGCCCTTAATATCTCCTCGTTATCGACTAATATTCATAATATTACATAGTCACCATATATCAACAGCTCATTAATACCATTGAGTTCTACGCCTTATTTATCATCAAGAATCTTGCTGGCCTACCCATACTAATTCTTGAATAAATGTCATCTTCATGATTCCCGTATTTAGTTACGAGTACTTTGATCCCAGAATATAAACAGATTCAACACATATTTATAGTCCTTGTTAAATAAGTAAAAGAAACTAATCCAAAAATCAGTACCACAAAAAAAACAATATAGGCCTATTACATATTTCAAGACATTCTAATAACAAGAATGTTTTGAAAATAGTTACTTTGAATTTTGAAAAAAAGTTAACAATTAAAAGATTTCGGAACCATTTTTAATGGGGAAAAAAGTACCTCGGTTATCCAGTACCAATAGAAGTTACCATAGTCTGAATACGTGTCTGATCTCGAAGCTCTTAAATAGAGCAACAAAGGTTACCTCAATTTAATAAAACTTATGGTGGAAAATAATAATATGAAGCTTTCAAATTAATAAAATTGAAATTAATCGTAAACCATATCACCTCACTCACTCTGTTTTTCACAGCACAGGACCGCGGTTTCAGGAACAGTTCTTATCTTCAGCCATATTTTTGAAAACATGGCTAATGATAGGAACGACTGATCCTGAACTGCCGGTCCTGTGCCGTGAAAAACACGGAGCGTACGGGGCGATATGATTTACGATTCATTTCAATTTCATTAAAATGTTAGCTCTATATTTTTATCAACATTTTTGTATACAGCTGAAGCTTTTGCATACTCACAAAGAAGTCCAAAAGTAAAAATATCTATTAATTTTTAATTTTTTTCAAATAAAGTATTTCACGCAGGAACACCGTAAACTATGTCAATTCTTCAGTAATTCGAATTTATGATCCAAATGTGCTGGTTTAAGAAATATATATTAATTTTGTTAAACTGGAGAAATTCGATTTCTGATGCCAGCTTACTTGAAAGTGTCAGACACCAGAGAAATCAAATCGTTGTTAACCTAAGTACACTGCTCAAAAAAATTAGGGGATATTGTAGAATAACCTATTAAGACTATGTTTTTAGGAACTCCAAAAGAATGTCAACAAGAGTTTCAAGTCATTGCGTAACCTCTGTACCACACCAGATGTCAAAGAGATCCTGATTAGGAATATGGCAAACAAACAAAGCAACATTAACATGGGTGAAAATGTTTCTTTAGTATGGTGTATGGTCTACTCGAACGGCCAGCACTGCCTCACACCTGTGTGGCATTGATGCAATGAGGTTAGCAATGAGTTCTTGGGGTATACGTGGCCACTCTTCCATAAGAGCAATGTGCAGCTCTGGGGAGGTGCTGGTCTGCCTGCAATGCGCCTGCCTAATGCATCCTACACATGCTCAATCGGATTTAAGTCCGGGAAGGAAGCTGGCCATTGCATACGCTCGATACCCTCCACTTCCAGCATGTCGTCCACCAAGCCAGCTCTGTGGCGTCGTGCATTATCGTCCATAAAAAGAAAAGAATCACCTATGGCACCAGCATAAGGCACGACAAAAGGTCGGAGAATCTCATCTATATACCTTACCGCACTCAAAGTACCACCTTGGATGACGTAGAGGTCCGTACGTCCACCACTACTGACTCCTGCCCACACCACCAATCCACCGCCACCATATGGGGATCTTTCACGTACAAAACCTGGATTGTTTCGTGTCCCTTTTTCTCTCCAGATGAATACACGCCGACTATCACATTCCATGTTGAATCGCGACTCATCAGAAAAAAGAACTGATCTCCATTCAGCATGCCTCCACCCACGATGTTCTTCCGCCCAGTTTCTGCGATCTCTACGGTGTTGTGGAGTTAACCTGGTACACACCATGGGCCTACGGGCATAGAGACCACTTCCATGCAGTCGATTAGGGACAGTTTGAGTTGACACCCTGCGTCCTGTTGCTGTTTGAAGTGTATTTCGCAGTTGAGTTGCATTCTGCTGTCTATTCCGACAGGCTGTTAACAAGAGGTAACGGTCATCCCTTGCTGTTGTTGCCCGTGGTCGACCTTGTCCGGCTCTTCTGTGAACAGTATGTTCTTTGAAAATGATTCCAAAGTCTCGAAATCACGCTTTGATACACCCCAATGGCTTGTGCCACCTCTTGTTGTGTCTGTCCAGCTTCCATCCTTCCTATGACCCTCCAAGCCATTGGTTCAGGTAAATCACATTGTCGAGGCATCACTGTCCCTAAGGCAATTCATTCACTAACTGAAAACTGGACTGGATTTAAAAACAGCAACAAAACATTCACCCCCATACCACCCTTTCACATCAACAGTACAAACACTGCCCTATGGTGTGGTACCGAGGTTACGTAACAACTTCAAACTCTTATTTACATTATCTTGGAGTAAGAGAAAGGGATTGCATTTAATACTATTCCAAAAAACATAGTCTTAATAGGTTATTCTACAATATCCCCTAATTGTTTTGAGCAGTGTAATTACATAATTTGACCCCAGGCAAGGGAGGCTTTCCTTATCGAGGACCTGAAAACAACATACCTACTACCAACCAAGGAACCCTATGAACATGCTCTACAAAGTCTATGCACGAAAAGGGAGGAAGTATGACCGGAATTCTTCAGCACGGAGCGATGATAGACAGGAACTGGACAGAAGCAAATTTCCAGATAAGACACGTCATCACAAGACTAAGCGTACATGGATTCCACCACCTAATGTGTAAAGATAAAACATTCCATGACCCGAAGATGTCATGCATATGCGACGTATGTGAACAGAAATGCGAAAGATATCACATCGAAAAATGTACACAAAGAACAAAAACAATTTGTGATTACGCAAGACAAAGTTAAAGTGTTGGTGATTATTGTGTTATCATCTTTGCACATTTGTGCGCAATCCATTCATATATAATTTGACCCCAATTTAAATAATATACATCGATTTACCATTCCATTACTTTATTAAAAATACCAAGTAAATTAAACTAATGTACCTTATAGGATGCATTACCAACTTAAGGGTTAACTAAATTGCATGGTATAGATTGCGAAAAACAAAACACGGCGATTCCTAGAGCCCATTTTTAATTTCGGGTTTATTATAAACCCCAACTTCTAATAGTCAGATTTCGCTGATTTTTTTAGAATACCTTATTCTAATATAATACATTAAGCTTCGTTGTGAAACAACAAAATCTGCGACCATTGGAGCGATTATTCAATTGGTTTTGTTTCAAGTGACCTCTTACACTTAATAGTCCGATTTTTTTGTTTAACGAACTTCGGTTAACTTTTTTAATTAATTGTTATGTACCAAGTTTGGTTTCGATTAAACGAAAATTGCGGCCCATAGAGCGTTAACACACACACGCACACACATGTATATATGATACAGTAGGCCTACTAGCTAATACCCGGCGTGCCCTCCTATGCATAAAAATTATGTGTTTTCGCATTTAGTTGAATAAGTAGAATAAAAATTATTATAAATGTATATCGTTATAGTTTTTAGATATCTCGTGCCGATTACCCAGCATTGCCCGAGAATCTACGTATTCCGATGTACTTGGCAGAAATGAGCTTAAAGACAAAAATTCGTTATTTTGAGTTATCCGTAAAAGAGTGCCCGCCGTTCGCTGCTATGCTTGCATGGGAATCTACTTATCCCGATCTTCTTGGCATTAATGAAAGACTAAATTGGTTATTGTGAGTTATCCGTAAAAGATAGACATATGCTGTCGCGGACTTTTTTGTAGAGTTTTCTGAGATGTTCAATGCTGTGTATATTAATTTTGTGTATTTGTTATGGTTTAGGCAACGTAAGCCATTTAAGCATAAAAAGGGACTTTTGTCATGTTTTTCACTTCAAAGGGAGATTTTTAAGGGTGTAGGAGTTACGTATCAGAACTTTCTTACAGCCTATGTTCATCCCAGGAATCTTCTGAACATTTTGCGAAAAACCATCAAAATGGATGAACGGTATGGCAGCGCATAAAATACGAACAAACAAACATTCATTTTATATATTAGATATATAGTATCATGATCACTTTCTGTGTCTGCTAGATAGGATCGGTGAAGATCTGTAAAAAAAATACAAATATTTTCATGAGAACAACCTCGGTAGATTCATTCATTCGAAATTCGCTAAAAAGCAGATAATTAGGTAAGGTTGTACCATGAGTAGGATGTGACAGCAATAATGAAAAGTAGAAGACTACGATGGTTTGGTCACATTATTACAAAGAACAAAATACTAACGATAGAGCTATGTGCAACTATCCACGAGGTAAATGGTTATTAGGTACACCAAAACTATGATGGAATAAATAATAGTTTAAAAAAACTAAAACAACACGCTTTATTAGAAAACCGAACTAAAAGTGAAAAATAATTTTAATTTCCAACGCGCTTGGGATACAATTAAAGTGGTCAACAAAAAAATCATCTCCAACACATCTAGAATAAAACTAGAGTTATATAAAAAAAATTACCATCAAAAGCGTGGGGTGCTCTATATCATCAATTAATACATTTGATAATAAACATATATTGGTAAAAGTAAAGTCTCTAAGAAGAAAACGTAAAAACCATAAAAAGCACCCCACGCTTTTGATGGTAAAATCATTTTTTTGTAGATAACTCTAGTTTTATTCTAGATGTGATGGAGATGATTTTTTTTGTTGACCACTTTAATTTTATCCCAAGCGTGTTGGAAATTAAAATTATTTTTCATTTTTTAGTTCGGTTTTCGAATAAAGCGTGTTGTTTTAGTTTTTTTTAACTATTATTTATTTTTTAGTTTGGTTTTCTAATAAAGCGTGTTGTTTTAGTATTTTTAAACTATTATTTATTTTTTAATTTTTAGTTTGATTCTCATAAACCGGAATCCCATGAAAATTTTATTGTTTACGATATTTTTAGTGTCTAGGCCCATCCCGCCCGCCCGCCCGGTACTAACTGATCGTTTTGTAGTTCCAATATAAAACTTTCCACAACTGCATGGGATATGATATACAGCACCGAACAGTTTAGAATCTCTGATATCTTTGGTAGATTTATACTCCTGAAGGTTTTTAGTAGGTCTATATAGGGTTTTAATTTGATGTTTTTGAAAGAGTTTACCTATACGAACTGTAACTTTATAGATATAAGGCAAAAAGATGTTTCATTTAATACCTTTGTTCTCAGAAACTCCATTAACTTTCTTTTTATAATTTGGACGTATGAAAACCGAAATAGTATATTACGATGCAAGGTTGGGAAGTGACTTTTACAGAATTGAGGGAAAATGTTTAAAAACCGAGCGACAGCGAGGTTTCTAATTTCCGAGATTCTGTAAAACACTTCACAAACGTGCGTTGTACATTATTTTTTGCACGATGGTATTTTCAAAACAATACATAATAGTAAAATAATAATATCTTTGATGGAAATATTTGCGTTCATTATAAACAATTGACTAACGTTAACAATGTGGGCAATGTTTGTTAGTTGAAATAACAGGAGGTCTTGAGAACAATTATTGATAACATGGCCGTAAGTACGTATTTATTGTTTTATATTGTTTCAAATAAAGTTCAGTTCAAATGCATTGATTTGTTTCGTATAATGTATATTAACACTACCTTTTGGATATTTTATGTATATTCATTGTACGTAATATACATACAGGGCAATGGTTTTACTTCCCGCACATGGGTGTGAAAATAATATTACAGTATAGTTATTTAGGTTGGCAATTCCGAAATGTCGGAAGTTAAACTTTCAATCATGGTCGCCATTGCTGGGAAGTACGACAAAACGCACTATCCGCAAAAAGGTATTTCACTAGCTATACATAACGAAAGCCTTGATAGTCTTAACCTATTTACTTTCTATGTTTAAATATTAATTTTGCCATATAAAATCTGCTCCACCGCTGTGGTCTCGAGGTAGCGTGCTACCTTGTCACGCAGCGGGCCCAGGTTCAATTCCCGGTCGGGACAGACTCCTGGGTCAGTTTTTTTACGGGTTTTTTCCTCGCCTGTAAGACAAATGTCAGGAAGCGTAAGGTCCAACGGTCCCTGAAAATCATCTGGCCATCATCATCACCCTTATTATCATCATCATCATCATCCTTCATCGGTGTGGAAAGCAACGGGAAGCTACCACACCTATAATTCCCTAGTAAAGCTGCAAAGCATAGCATGAAAATGCTATGATTGCAGTGAAAGACCTGCCCACGGGCAGAATTACTATGGAACGAAAAATAAGAAATATAAAATCTTGCAAGTTTCCTGATATTCTCGATGCTTTGAAAACCTGAGATCTTACTTCATCAATCAATTTACGAGAAGTAGAAATGTGTATTCCAAGATAGATAAAACATAAAAAAATAATGTTATGAAAGAATAAGCCTAATTATTAGACACCGAATTATATGTAACATGAAAGGCTCGAAATATCCATGCAAATATGTTTAAAATATGCATAAAAATATCAATATATGCAATACCAAATACTAAAAAAAAATAATTATTAGTTTATTAGATATTTTATTTCTAAATTAGCATAATAATTAGTATTTTTATTATGTATTTATTAATATTAGCATTTATCACTGATAACTGATAATTTGTCAATCAGTATCAGGCAAAAGTATTGTTCACAAATTAAAATACTATTCTACGTTTTGCTAATATTGTAAACAGAAAAGACCAGGTAAAATAAAGTAAAGTGATCCCACAACAGGCCCGGAGGCCCTTGGGGTAGTAGGAGGTTAAGGCGCCCACTTTTTCTAGACAATCGGCACTTTACGTCAGCCGGGTTGTCAGCCCTGCGTGACGGCCCCCTTTACCCCCAGAACAAGTGTCTGGTACTCATTTCCGTTAGAGGCTGAGTCGACCCCAGGGCCATAGTGCCGCCAGAGGGTTTGGGTCAGTTTAAAAATCCTGACCCCAACGGGACTTGAACCCTCGACCCTCCGGCTTGTAGCTCAGTGCCTTAACCACTACGGTACGGACCAGGTACTCTTCTAAATGTTCGATAGTAAGGTTGTGTCTTCGATCGATCAAAATAAGTTCATAAACAGAAAAGGATCGTTCTACGTCAACTGAAGTATTATAATTGGGCAGTATTTGAATTTGGGTGCTATGTTCGTACTTATTACTTCTGGCAAAAGCTCGCCCGTCCCATTGTGTCTCATTTATAAAACTATTTATTTGACACAAAGGTTCAAAGCCTGGGTTAGGTTCAAAATGTTTTCAAACTTTTCCTTAAATTTGCTTACGAATACCTCCGGCAATAAGGAGTTCAGTTGACGGATTTCTTTCCATTAACTGAATATATTCAATCAACACCAAACCTTGAGTTTCAAGCTTTGTAATAGTTACAGGTGTATGGCAAAAATAAGAATCACAGCTATGTTTTTTTTTTTAAACTGGAATCGTTAAATGCTTCCTTGCGCTGACAAACTGCTAAAATCTCTGCACTATCGAAATTGTTTACTACAATTTTAATGGCCTCAAAATGTTCATTGTAGAACAACACATATTTTTAAAATGTTGCAAATATATCGCAAAAATATTGGTTATCGCTAGTTTTTGGTTAGCATATGCAATAACACGTGACAAAGGTCTAAATATTCAAATGTACATGCAACATGCAAATGCATATAATTCGGTCTCTACTAATTAATTATGAAAGAAGGGTACTTAAATGCATTTTAAAAGATAGGCTTTATCATCTTGTTTATTAATCGCAAGATAAAAATGGAGTAAGAAAGAAAATAATATAAAACGAAAGAAGGCTGAGATATTATGAAATGGTGTCAAAGAGTATATTAAGACTGATTTTGATTAACGCTAGAGTATTATCAATGTCACTAAGGGAGTGAGTACAGATTCGATTCCCAGACAAGTTAAATTTTCAGGCAAGAACTGTAAGAAAAATGACAGGTAATTTAACAACTTCACTAAAAAACACAAACCTCTTAATTAACTTAAATAATATTAATAAAAACTATGTAAAGACAACAAAGGCATCTACTTCGGAAAGATGTTTACAAAAATAAGCATACAAAATGTCATTCGATTAAATTAGTTTAATCTCTCGCCATTAAAGCCGGATATTTAATCACACCCTAATAATCATTAGGGATTATTTAATTTTAATATAAATAGTTTATATTTTCATTAGAATATAAGAAAATATTATTTAGGGCTGTTTATTAAGAAAATGGACAGAAGTAATTTTTTACATTATAAATAATTCAAAGCAGGTTATTGTTATTAAAATAGTAAAACTTTATAACCGTCTACGAAGTGGTTAGATACCCATATGAAATATTTAAATATTTACTGGATGTTTTATGGCCTTTTGAGGGAAATATCCTATATCTAGCAAAATTGTTTTGGACGATGAAATTTTAGAATGAACAAATTAATTTTATTATTTGTGTTATAATTTTACATTTCAAGATGAAGCTGATATAGCTAAGAAATCACATATTTCACAAAAAACAACAGGGATAATTAATAGTATTATGAAACCATCTTTAGTACAAAGGAACATAAGATTACAGCTTTATAAGGTTCTTGCAAGACCAGTATTAAGGTATGGTAGTGAAGCATGGACAATATGAAGAAGAGATGAAAGCCGAATAACAGCAAATGAGATGCAATATATGCGCGTACAGCAGGCTATACAAAGTGGGACCATTAAAAGAAATGAGGAAATTATGGAAGAGTTGAATGTAGAACCCATTCTCCATCATAAGTTAAAAATAACTACCAGAACGACTGGGAGTCCTCACAGAATTCCAAAAGCCATGCTTCATTACTACTCCTAAGACAAAAGATCGCTGGGACGTCCAAAAAGCGCTGGATGGAAAATTCCTCTTTGAGACCGTAACAGGCCACACGGCCTAATAATTGCTTGGATGATGATACATATTTTTATTTTATAGTGATTGGGTAATCGGGAAGTGACACCATTTTTGAGGTTGGTAGCATTGATATGAATTCTGTCATGACATGTCCCGAGCGAATCAACCAGAAGAAGAGACAAATAAATACATTAGCTCGAGAAAAAGTGTTTATGATATCAAAAGTTACTAAAGTCATGATATCATGCTAGGTATGATCCATTGTGAGCGGAATATCAACTCTTTGTAGATGGGAGGGGGTTTATACATTTTTGTAATCAGCACCTCAAACATTTTCATACAAACCAAAATGTTTTTGCAATTGCGATCGTAAGTTCACGATATAGACTATCCAAAAGATAATTACATAAATTATATTTATTTTAAAAAAATACTTTTTAATTATAATGTTCGTGCCCAGGTGGTAAACCAGTCTTACATACTCTACGGATGACAAAGAAGATTACTTCAATTTGACACGTCGCATATTTTATTGATATAATGTTTTGTTTCTAAGTTATAACATTACAAACGACGCGACCCGACAACAATTCTACCCTGATCACAACAGGAATTGTTAATTTCATGCGACTGTTATTGTAACACAGTTGCTATGAAACTGCACAATTAAATTTAAATTAAGTTATTTCAGATAACACTTATAAATATTCTCTAAATTCTGCGCAAATAAAATGAAATCAGACAGAATGAAAACGATAAATTCTACAGACGTAAGTTAAAAGAGATTTCTTACAATAATTGAGCATAAAGAAAGTAGGCCATACATGTTATTTAGTCAACGAACTGAGAATGATATAAAAATAGTAGTAAACTAATACAATTAAAAATTATTAGTCACAAATAAGTTAGTATAGAGAATGTACGGAACCCTGATATGCATTTGCTTCTTAAAACGGTATTGTAAACTCATAGATTAAACAACTGCTATGAAAACTGTGAACAATGAAATTATATAAAAATAAATTCCAGTAAGTTACATAAAAAATTAATGTAATCAAAAAAGTGAACAAACCAACGATAAAAATGCACAAGACTGACTGCCTCAAGTTATAAATAATTTGTTACAGTAAATGAGAATATAGTAAGTAATGCGTGACTAAATTACTGAAATAAACAAATGCATATTAAACTGTGGACAATAATGAAAAATCAAATGTTAGCAAGCTACACAATTATAACGTGAACTTCATCGACAAGGAAAAAATGTGTTCAAGTACAGAAAGAAACTAAGTAAAAAAGAATTAAAGAAATCCTAAACAAATATTTGACCAAAAATGAAGCTCTAAATTATAATTAAAACAATAAAAATTAAAGCACAAGGAATATAGGAGATTAATTATGTTATTCGGTACCACAGCAATCAAAAGTAACATGAAAAATAATGATATTAATGTCGCTCTGAATAATGAGGGAGCATGTATAACTGTAGGCTTTCACGGCCGGCGTCTTGATCCCTATTAGGTTCGTCTTCCGGGCATATAGGCCGTGGTCCAGTCGTTCTTCTACTCGACGTTTCGTCTACTGCTGCGGTAGACATCTTCAGGAGATACTGCGTGCTCTCTGTGAACTCCTCAACAGTCGGCTGCAGACTGGCTGGTCGTTGGAAACTCCCTCCCTATTTATAGGCACGCCCCTGGTGGAGAGGCGGTTTTCTGCGCGGTCCGTGTTGCGTGCTGTTTTGTCCAGGCTGTCGCTAGCAGAAGTCATAGGCTTCGTTGTCGTATTGTGCAATGCCGGGATCCAGATTTTGTTTATCTTCATGGTTTCTTCTTTTTTTTAAAGGAATTTTTGTGTTTATATATTTCAATGGCTTCTCTGTACAGTCTGGTGTAATAATGTGATGTTTGGGACAATACCTGTGTTTCTTCGAATCTTATTATATGTTCTTGGTTGTTCATCCAGTGTTCCGCTACGGCTGATTTTTCCTTTTGTTTTAGTCTGCAATGCCTCTTGTGTTCTTGCAATCTTGTGGTAACCATTCTTTTTGTTGTGCCGATATAAACTTCTCCACAACTGCAAGGGATGCGATATATACCGGCAGTACTTAACGGATCTCTTGTATATTTGGCTGGGCGCAGTATATTGCTGATTTTTTGTGTTGGCTTGTAGGTTGTAGATATGTTATATTTATTTAATATTCGACCAATTCTCTCCGTTATTGTCTTGATATATGGTAGGTACACCTACCCTTAGCCTCCTCCTTGTTCCCGTTTTCGGATTTGTATTTATTGGGATTTATGGCTCGGCGAAAATCTGTTTTGCTGTATCCATTGGATTGAAACGCTGCTTGGAGATGATTAATTTCTTCTTGTAGATACTGTGGTTCCGAAATCCTTTGGCTCGTTCCACCAGGGTTTTAATTATTCCGCGTTTTGTCTGGGATGATGGTTGGACTGCTTATGTAGGTATCTGTCTGTGTGAGTCTTTTTCCTGTATACCTTGTGTCCAAGTGTCATGTCTTGGTTTCGAATTACTAAAACATCCAAAAACGGTAGACTGTGTGTTCTCTTCTCTTTCCAGGGTGAATTGGATGCTGGGACAAATACCATTTAAATGTTGCCTGAAGTTATCAAGTTCTTCTTCACCATGCTCCCAAATGACGAATGTGTCGTCCACATATCTCAGCCAAACTGAAGGTCTTAATGTGGCATTCTCCAAGGCCTGTTTTTCAAATTGTTCCATGTAAAAATTGGCTATTACGGGCTTAATGGACTTCCCATGGCCACGCCATCTATTTGCTCGTAGAATATTCCTCCCCATTGGAAATACGTTTCTGTGAGGCATATGTTATACAGCGCTACTATATCTGGGGGAAAGAGTTCTTGCAAGTATGTCATAGTGTCTGGGATAGGTATCTTAGTAAATAAAGAAACCACATCGAAGCTTATTATTTTATCGTTTGGCTTGAGTTTCAGAGTGTCTATTTTTTCTATGAAGTGCGTGGAGTTTTTTACAAACGTGTCAGTTTTTCCAATATACGGTTTCAATAGTGAGGCGAGAAACTTGGCGAGTTCATATGTAGGTGATCCAATGGCCGAAACAATAGGTCTGAGTGGTGTTCCTTCCTTGTGTATCTTTGGTAATCCATACAATCTTGGTGGCAGTGCTTTTGATTTGTACAATCTCGTTTAGTGTCTTCATCAAGTGTGGAGCTCTTGATAAGTTTATTGGATTTACGTAGAACTCTTGCTGTAGGATCAGTTTTAAGAATCTTGTATGTCTCTGGATCTAAAAGCTGTTGCATTTTCTGGTTGTATTGTTCTGTTTCCATGATGACGGTGGCATTTCCTTTATCTGCAGGAAGAACGATGATGTCTTTGTCTTCGTTTAGATTATGTAAAGCTACTTTTTCTTTTCGTGATAAATTACTCACCGGTGGTTTGGTTTTACGGAGAATGCGAGACACTTCGCCCCTTATTTCCTCACTCTGATGAATAGGCAGCTGCCTTATTCCGGCTTCTACATTGGCTATGATGTCTTCAATAGGTACTGTTTTAGGTGTTACAGCAAAATTTCCTCCTTTGGCAAGTACCGATATTTCTTCTTCGTTGAGTTGCCGGTCTGTCAAATTTACTACCGCTCTTGAGTTGGGTGGTTTATTTCTGTTTTCTTGATGATTTTTTATGTATTTTGTTTCTGTCGTTCCGTGTTTTTTCTCTATGGTTCGGCAAAAGCTGTGGTATGTGATGTTGTCCACCTTCTCCCAGTCTCTCTTACTGAGAATATTGCTAATCTTCAGATGTAAGTAAAAAAGTTCTTGATCATTCATCCCTAGGGTTCGTCTTGTATCATGAATTCGTTCTCTAAGAAGAGCCCGTTCCGTTCGTCCATATATCCTCTTAGCCTTTGTCGTTTTGAAGATCTGTTTGCATCGTAGAAATTGAGGGATAGTTCCCGTGTCTCTGCACCGTAGAAGAAAGCTTAAATTGCACAGAAAGCGTCCTTTTTTCTTTCTTAATTCTTCAAATTTCCGAATATAAAGAAATACATCCTTCCCGTAGAGGTTGCTTATGTATAACTGTAGGCTTTCACGGCCGGCGTCTTGATCCCTATTAGGTCCCCTATTATTTTCCCCGACTCCCGAGGGAGAATCAACATCGGGATCCTCCAGTGGGAGAAGATGCGAAAACATCCCACAACATTTTCCCCGACTCCCGAGGGAGAAACAAGAACAATATCGGAATCCTCCAGTGGGAGAAGAGGCTAAAACATCCCACAACATTTTCCCCGACTCCCGAGGGAGAAACAAGAACAATATCGGGATCCTCCAGTGGGAGAAGAGGCTACAACATCCCACAACATTTTCCCCGACTCCCGAGGGAGAAACAATAATATCGGGATCCTCCAGTGGGAGAAGAGGCGAAAACATCCCACAACATTTTCCCCGACTCCCGAGGGAGAAACAAGAACAATATCGGGATCCTCCAGTGGGAGAAGAGGCTACACAATCCCACAACATTTTCCCCGACTCCCGAGGGAGAAACAAGAATACTATCGGGATCCTCCAGTGGGAGAAGAGGCGAAAACATCCCACAACATTTTCCCCGACTCCCGAGGGAGAAACAATATCGGGATCCTCCAGTGGGAGAGAGGCGAAAAACATCCCACAACATTTTCCCCGATCCCGAGGGAGAAAACAAGAACAATCTCGGGATCCTCCAGTGGGAGAAGAGGCTAAAACATCCCACAACATTTTCCCCGACTCCCGAGGGAGAAACAATAATAATATCGGGATCCTCCAGTGGGAGAAGAGGCGAAAACATCCCACAACATTTTCCCCGACTCCCGAGGGAGAAACAAGAACAATATCGGGATCCTCCAGTGGGAGAAGAGGCTAAAACATCCCACAAGAATTTCCCCGACTCCCGAGGGAGAAACAAGAATACTATCGGGATCCTCCAGTGGGAGAAGAGGCGAAAACATCCCACAACATTTTCCCCGACTCCCGAGGGAGAATCAACATCGGGATCCTCCAGTGGGAGAAGAGGCGAAAACATCCCACAACATTTTCCCCGACTCCCGAGGGAGAAACAAGAATACTATCGGGATCCTCCAGTGGGAGAAGAGGCGAAAACATCCCACAACATTTTCCCCGACTCCCGAGGGAGAAACAAGAACAATATCGGGATCCTCCAGTGGGAGAAGAGGCGAAAACATCCAACAACATTTTCCCCGACTCCCGAGGGAGAAACAAGAACAATATCGGGATCCTCCAGTGGGAGAAGAGGCGAAAACATCCCACAACATTTTCCCCGACTGCCGAGGGAGAAACGAGAATAATATCGGGATCCTCCAGTGGGAGAAGAGGCGAAAATGTCCCACATTGTGCTCCTGACTCTCATGAGAACAACTTCATAGGCTATGAAATGGCTCCTCCATTGTAGTAGAGGTGTGAGCTTCTCACAATATTTTCTTCCACTCAAGTGCGTTCTTAGTGAAGATTTCTGCACTTCCTGTGGGATCACAATAATTCGGATCTTCTACATCAATAGTGTATACGATATGCAATACATTCTTCTATTCGCGATATTTTACTTATGACAACGTTATACATTTCTCTCTGTGAAAGTAACTATGTTGAAAAAAGTTGATCTTTATATCAGATTTATCAGTGTTATCGCTATCATTAGGTCCCTGAGAGATTAGATCGTACCATAGGTCTATTCTTATAATTTTAAGCAACATATTCAAATAGTGTAAATATATATCCTGTTTTGAACTGTTAGTTCTGTTGTCTTCAAACATTGTAAATATATCTTCTGTGGTGAACTACTAACTTAATGATAATAATTTTAAATAGCAACCATAACTTGTGTAAATATATCTTAACATATTGCGTAATTAGGTTTAATTGTATAACTTTATTATAGTTAATGCATTTCTGTATAATGTCGATTCTTTATCATTAATGTTATCTTAGCTTGTAAATATATTAATATTACAAAATCGTTTTTGTTTTCTTTTATGAAAAATATTTTCATTTGTTTGTGTTGTTCATAATTTTCTAACAACACAGAAATGTCTTTTAAAAAACAAGTTATTTTTTTAATCGAGCGGAATACTCCATTTTCTAAAATGCAGAAAAGATCCGGATTGTTTATGGATGTTGCAAGTGTTGTTTTTTTTTTAATACAAGTAACCCATGGACTCCGGTGACTCACTAGGAAAGAAAGTATTAGACATGTATCATATTGTCGCGGATGGCGGTAAGGTAGGAAACAGATGTCATTTGTTTAATTTAAGTTCACAAATGTTTACGTAGAGTTTCTTTTCTTTTCTTTTTTTCGATACTTCGGTCTATAAGTCAATATGCAAGAATACTGACCTGATGGTTGGTGTATTTGAACGGAAGATATTGTAAAGGGATTGAGTGCAAGATGAGACTATTTGGAGAATTAGAATGATCGTGAGTTGTATATAAAGTATAGAGGTGCTGACCAGGTTACATCAAATTGAGAATATTATACCCGACTACGCACACCTTAAAGCCGGATATTTTATTCGTACCCTAATAATCAGAAGAGATTATTCAATTTTTATATAAATATGTTTAATTTAGATTTAAGAAATTATGATTCGTTATTGCGTGAGTTTTTTTTAGGGTTTTTCCACACCTGTAACACAAATATCAGGAAGCTTAGGGCCCAACGATCCACAAAAATCATCCGGCCATCATTACCATCAACCCTCACCGGTGTAAATTAACGGGCAGCTACCACACACATAATTTCTTAGTAAAGCTACACAGCATGAAATGAAAATGCTATGATTTTAGTGAAAGTCCTGCCCTCGGGTAGAATTACTACAGAATATAATTTTTTATAACGAAAATTAAAATAATTCATAGTTTTTATGTTATAAACTAGCTCTTACCGACGTCCGCTGTTACGCCTAAACAAATAAAAATTAATGTGTTTTTATGTTTAGTAAAAGGAAAAGTAATTATAAATTTATATTGTATTATGTTTTATACACCGTTGATTACTCCGTGTTGCCTAAGAATCTGACTTAACCCGATTTTCCTGGCATCAATGAAAAACAAAAATTGTTATTGTGAGTTATCCGTAAAAGATAGGCATATGCTGCCGCGGTCTTATTTGCAGACTTTCTGAGATATTCAATTCTGTGTACATTAATTTTATGTATTTGATATGGTTTAAGTCATTTAAGAGTCCAAAATGCTACATTTTTCACGTTTATCACTACAAAATATGACCTTTAGGGGTGAAGGGGCTCTACGCCTTCAGGTTTCTTATAGCCAAAACCTTCCCGGGAAATTCCTGAACATTTTTCAAAAATAAATAATGGTTTTAAAAAAAGTAAAACAACACGCTTTATTAGAAAACCGAACTAAAAAATGAAAAATAGTTTTAATTTCCAACACACTTGGGATAAAATTAATGTGGTCAACAAAAAAATAATCTCCAACACATTTAGAATAAAACTAGAGTTATCTACAAAAAAATGCCATCAAAAGCGTGGGATTCTTTTTATGGTTTTTACATTTTCTTCTTAGAGACTTTACTATTACCAATATCTGTTTATTATCAAATATAATAATTGACATAGAGCACCCCACGCTTATTTTTTATAGATAAATCTACTTTTATTCTAAATATGTTGGAGATTATTTTTCTTTTGACCACATTAATTTCATCCCAAGCGTGTTGGAAATTAAAATTATTTTTCATTTTTTTGTTCGGTTTCCTAATAAAGCGTGTTGTTTTAGTTTTTTAAAAGTATTTTTATTTTTTAGTTTGGTTTTCTAACAAAGCGTGTTGTTTTGGTATTTTAAACTATTATTTATTTTAAACTATTGTTTATTTTTTAGTTTTAATATTTTACACAATAAGATAAAAATGTAAATATCATTAAATTCGATACTATTGTAGAATGAGCTAAAAGTAATACTCTACTAAAAAAAATCCTCCGGGCCGGATTTGAAGCAGCGACCTATGGATTACTGAAATTATATACCACTACAGTCAACCGCTCTACCAACTGAGCTCTTACAACGATTGAGTAAGAAGTTGGTAAGTCCACAATATATTATACCGGTTTTTATTATATTTGATTTTCTGCTGATTCTGAGCAGAATTTTTAGAAAACATTTTAGAAACTGTTGTATTGTCACTGGTCCTTTAAAAGTATACAAAGTTTCAAGTAGATCCAATGATTTTAAGTGGGTGAAAATCGTGTTGAAAGACTCCATTACATAATTACACAAACACTTTTATTTTCTGATGATTCTGGCCAGGATTGTGGATAAAAATTAATGAAATTATTGTATTATCATTTGTCCTTTACAAGTATACAAAGTTTCAAGTCTATCCAATGATTTTAAATGGGTGAAAATCGTGTTGAAATATTCTGTTACATAATTACACAGACAGGTTTTTTTTATTTTTTGATGATTCTGGCTATGATTTTACAAAAACATTTATAAAATAATTGTATTGTCATTCATCCTTTATAAATATACAAAGTTTCGAGTTGATCCAATGATTTTAAGTGGGTGAAAATCTTGCTGAAATATTCCGTTACATAATTACACAGACACTTTTTTTCTGATTCTGGCCTGGATTTTAGAAAAATTATGAAATTATTATATTGTCATTGGTCCTTTACAAGTATACAAAGTTTCAAGTCGATCCAATGATTTTAAGTGGGTGAAAATCGAGTTGAAAGATTCCGTTACATAGATAGATACAGGTCAAGCTAATATAAAGCGTGTAAAAACCAGATGCATCAGGATATCACACGAGTAGAAGCCACTTGAAAGTAGGCCTACTAGACACCAGGGAGTAGTGGTAGAAGATCTTTCTGAATGAACCAAACAACTTCGGTTTGAAGTAGGCAAAAATGGATTGATCCATTGAAATATAAATATTTTAATAATGTCAAATAATTAGAATAACTAACTGGCTGGAACATCGAACCCGTAGGTTCAAGGCCGCGCTGACTTAAGATCACTATCCTGAACTGTTTTGCAATCATCTAAAATATAAAATGAATGTTTGTTCTTTTATACTTTGTGCGCGACCATACCGTTGAACCGCTTGTGATGGGGCTTTTTGCAAAATGTTCAGGAGATTACCCGGATGAACATAGGCTATAAGAGTGTTGTGATACTCAACTCCTACACCCTTAAAAATTGCCCTTTGTAGTGGAAAACGTGAAAAAAGTAGTCTTTGGACGCTTAAATGGATTAAGCGACCTAAAACAATAACAAATACACAAAGTTAATACACACAGAATTGAATATCAAAAAGCTCTACAAAAAAGTCCGCGTTAGCATATGTTTATCTCTTACGGATAACTCACAATAGTCATTTTTATCTTTCATTGATGCCAAGAAAATCGAGACAAGTACGTAGATTCCTGTGCGAATGACGAATATTCTTTTACGGATAACAGAAGACTGGATGAGTAGATTCCCGGACAACGCCGAGTAAACAGCAAAAATAATTAGGATATAAATGTTTCGTGTTACTTGTTTAACTAAAAGCCCGGAAGACGAACCAAATATGGATCAAACGTAAAACACATTAATTTTTGTATTTCAGCTCATTTATGTCAAGGAGATTGGAATAAGTAGATTCCCGGGCAACGCCGGGTAATCAGCACGGGGTATCTAAAAATATAAATGTATAATTATTTTTCCTATTATTTATTCAACTAAACATAAAATCACATTAATTTCCATTTATTTAGGCGTAGCAGCGCACTAGGTAGTCCCCCTATAAAATTTACTTTTCTCAAATCATGGTTAATGTTATTCTTCCGCCTAATTCTTGGCCTACAACTGGATGCTTTCCTTCTGGTTTACCCACAAGGAGCTTTCATGCTCCTTTTTCATTTCTAATTTGTGCCACATGTCCTGCCCATTGCAGCCTTAAAGACATAACTATTCTCATTACATCTGGTTTCCTATAAAGATCAAGTAGCTCACTATTATGAAGTCTTCTCTATTCGCCTGTCTGTTCTTTTCTTTATTCTCAAATACTCCTAATATTATCTCCTTCCTTCAAGTAAGAATCCATTTCGCATCCATATAACTGGGAGAATAGCAATTTTATAATATTTTCAGTTTAATGTTTTCTAACAAAGTTGTGACATAAGTCCCTGTAATCCATATTAACATTCATTTCCAGAATTTAACCCACGTTTAGTAAATTTCTGGACAAAACGCGGATATAAGAACAAAACTCATTCATGAATAAATACATGTTATCAAAACGCAATACCATTAATTATTAATAATTATAATTAACTTAATTAGTGTATAATGCTATTGCATTATTATGTAATTGTAATATTATTGTTTTCTTTACGTAATTGTAATGTTATTGTTTTTTTTCTTTATACTATTACCAATTATTACTTGATTGTAACGGACTGTCAACAGCACGTACGGCTTACTGCCCGTGCGACCCATATTTGTAAATAATATTGTAAATATCTTACTTTTTGTCTAATAAAGTCCTACTACTAATACTACTTTGTAAACCTCTTTTTTGTTTGCAAATATTGTTTCCAGGAATTTGAATTCAGCAGCTTCTTCAAAATTTCCATCATTGCCATTAACTCTTCATTTCCAATATATAATGTATTTCTGTGTTTGACATATTTAATTTATTGATTACTTCCAGCCCCAATTTTTTAGGGTTATTGAGATACTTCTCAAATATACGATAGATTAAAGCAAGGAGATATATTATCTCCTCTATTATTCAATTTTGTATTAGAAAATGCCATCAAATCTTTAGAGGCTGAAGAAGGCCTAAAACTCAATGGTATGAATAAGCTCTTAATTTATATTGATTATGTATTATCAGGACATACCCAGGAGAGTATGAGGGCCAACATGTGCATCCTATTGAATAACAATAAGAAATTTAGATTGGAAATAAACACCAATAAAAATATGTGGTCACACATAGAAGTGTATTATATAATGTAAATTACTAAATGATATAGTTTTTTTAATTACGAATTACTTTTTTAACTCTCTTATCAATGCATTGCACTTATTTTATTCTTTCAGTAGAAATAGCCAGAGCATCGCTATACGTGCTATACGTTTGGATGGACAGAAGGGAAATTGTGGGGAAAATCAGATTGATAGGCTGCAGGAAACAATATCCATCGCTGTTATTCTTGCCTGTGATTGTTTGATATGGCAATTTCCCTTTGTATGTTTTCTTTGTCGATTTTGTAGGGTTATCTATATTTATTTCTCGTTGGAATTCGCTCGATTTGATTCAAAAGGGGCGTCTGTAGAGGAGGAAAACAGATTTATTTGTATCAGTGGTAATTTTGTTCTTCCGTTTGAACAACGTAACAATAGCGTTAAATAACAATAGCTCAATAGCAGGTGTGATTTTAGAAATAAACAGGATGAAATCCTACAAATTAAGTTTAAGAAGAAGAAGAGATCTCTTATTCTAGTCTTAAATTTATTTTACGAACATGAAAATTTACTAAATCGGGACACATGGTTAAGTCCCTCCCTGAGGACTTTTTCTTTAGATTTTTCTATCCCAAAAAAATCAATCGACCTCAGCCGAATTGAACCCTCGACCCTCCGGACAAGAGGCAAGGAATGTAACCACTTGATCGCCGCGGTCTATCTCTAATACATTATTTGTATTGCATTTAACTGCTAAGTACTCTATCTTTTATAGATAGAAATAAAATGCTGGATGCTATATTGCTCAGAAGTTAAAATGGTTCACCGCTGTGGTCTCGAGGTAGCGTGCTGCCTTATCACGCGGCGGGCCCGGGTTCGATCCCCGGTCGGGGCAGTTTTTCTGGGTGAGGTTTTTATCGGGGTTTTTCCTCGCCTATAAGACAAATGTCAGGAAAACTTTAGGGCCCAAACGGTCCCCGAAATCATATGACCATCATCATCATCATCATCCTCACCCTTATCATTATCATCACCATCCTTCACCGGTGTGGAAAGCAAGTGGGAAGCTACCACATCTACAATTCCCTAGTAAAGCTGCAGGCATAGCATGAAACTACTGTGATTGCAGTGGGAAACCTGTCTTCGGGCAGAATTACTATGGATGGATGGAAGTTAAAATGGATAATAATAATAATAATAATAATAATAATAATATCCTCATCCCGTGTCCAACTCAGGGTTGGGTCGAGGGATGAGATGAGGTAAGCCGTTTATATAGAGGTCCGTGAATGACAAGGGGCCGGCCGACCACGCCTGAGGCACCATCACAGGGGCAGATTAACGAAATTAAACGAAATGGACGAGATGAGTATAGAGAAATGGTGGAATGAAAGTGTGGTAGGGGAAAACAGGAGAAACGCTGAGAAAAACCTGCCCAAGCTCCGTTTCGTTCACAATGAAAGACACATGGAGTGACCCAGATTAGATCTCGGTACCCCAGCGGTGAGGAGCGTGCGATTAACCGTTTGCGCCACAGAGCCGCCAATAATAATAATTTGAATAATAATAATAATAATAATAATAATAATTAGCATAATAATAATAATAATAATAATAATAATAATTAGAATAATTAGAATGATAATAATAATAATAATTAGAATGATAATAATAATAATAATAATAATAATAATAATAATAATAATTAGAATGATAATAATAATAATAATAATAATAATAATAGAATGATAATAATAATAATAATAATTAGAATGATAATAATAATAATAATTAGAATGATAATAATAATAATAATTAGAATGATAATAATAATAATAATAATTAGAATGATAATAATAATAATAATTAGAATGATAATAATAATAATAATAATTAGAATGATAATAATAATAATAATAATTAGAATGATAATAATAATAATAATTAGAATGATAATAATAATAATAATAATTAGAATGATAATAATAATAATAATAATTAGAATGATGATAATAATAATAATTAGAATGATAATAATAATAATAATTAGAATGATAATAATAATAATAATAATAATTAGAATAATTAGAATAATTAGAATAATTAGAATTAGAATAATTAGAATAATAATTATTATTATTCTAATAATAATTAGAATAATAATAATTATTCTAATAATAATTAGAATAATAATAATTATTCTAATAATAATTAGAATAATAATAATTATTCTAATAATAATTATTCTAATAATAATTATTCTAATAATAATTATTCTAATAATAATTATTCTAATAATAATTAGAATAACAATAATTAGAATAACAATAATTAGAATAACAATAATTAGAATAACAATAATTAGAATAACAATAATTAGAATAACAATAATTAGAATAATAATAATTAGAATAATAATAATTAGAATAATAATAATTAGAATAATAATAATTAGAATAATAATAATTAGAATAATAATAATTAGAATAATAATAATTAGAATAATAATAATTAGAATAATAATAATTAGAATAATAATAATTAGAATAATAATAATTAGAATAATAATAATTAGAATAATAATAATTAGAATAATAATAATTAGAATAATAATAATTAGAATAATAATAATTAGAATAATAATAATTAGAATAATAATAATTAGAATAATAATAATTAGAATAATAATAATTAGAATAATAATAATTAGAATAATAATAATTAGAATAATAATAATTAGAATAATAATAATTAGAATAATAATAATTAGAATAATAATAATTAGAATAATAATAATTAGAATAATAATAATTAGAATAATAATAATTAGAATAATAATAATTAGAATAATAATAATTAGAATAATAATAATTAGAATAATAATAAGTAGAATAATAATAATTATTGGGGTTGTAAGGGGTAGTGACGTGTGTATAACCTCTCCTACCCAATTCTCATCCTCACCTTCTCGTGGTACAACCTGTTTTCACAAACGAGGCTCTGAGGACCGAGTCACGGCGGTATAACCGTTCCATCAGGTACTGAGTAAATGCGGTATCCTAATGTCTGTCCAGAGACTAAAAGGTAGCAGCCCTACCACTGGACTACTTAGCGTCGGGCCAGTAACCTGTCCTAAGGAACTTCAAAACTACTTTCAAGTCTCAACACGAAAAAAGCCAGAAGGAATTGAAATATGACGACCCACAGCAAAGAAATATGGTTAGGATGCAATATCTCATATGAAGAAGAAAAGGATGTAAATGCAAAAATATCTAAATTTTTAAGAATTTTAGGGTTAATAAATTCTATCTTCAAGCCACAGTTAGTCCAAAAGCATTCAAGACTGAAAGTGTATAAAACACTGGCTCTTCCAACTCTTTTGTATGGTAGCGAAGTATGGACGTTGAAACAGAAGGATATACAGAGACTTAGATCTGCTGAAATGAGATATCTTCGGAGGACTGCAGGATACACACTACTAGATCACAAAAAAAATGAAGACATCTTAGAAGAATTACACATGGAATCTTTAGAAAACAAAATTTCTGATTATAAGTCAAGATGGATACATGTTCATCGAATGGAAGATCACAGAATACCCAAACTAATGTTAAGATATCAACCTGCAGGAAGAAGAAGACCAGGACGTCCACTCAAAAGACTTCTGGATGGTGTTTCTCTTGAGGCCGAAACAGGTCAACAAATGGCCTAAATTCGTGAATGTACTATGATGATGATAATTAGAATAATAATAATAATTAGAATAATAATAATAATTAGAATAATAATAATTAGAATAATAATAATTAGAATAATAATAATAATAATTAGAATAATAATAATAATAATTAGAATAATAATAATTAGAATAATAATAATTAGAATAATAATAATAATAATAACAATAATAATAGTAATAATAATAATTTTATATACACAGATTTTCAATGTTTGCACATCTTTCTGTGCCTAAAGTTTTATTTTCCATCTCCACTCGTCTCTATCCATCCACTCCATGTCCTTCAGTCCTCTTGTTCTCATTCCAGTTATTTCTTGCATCCACGAGTTTCGAGGTCTTCCTTTCCTCCTTCTTCCAGGTGGACACCATTCCAATGTTTTTTTCTGGGTAACCTTTCTTCTTGCATTCGTCGTTCTTGCCCATAACAATTCAATTGTTTGTATCTTATATAATCTACTATTGAATATTTAATAATCATTTTTTTCTCGTATGACAGTATTTCGTAATTTATTCTATCTAATATTAATAATAATGTTAATAATAATAATAACAATAATAATAATAATAATAAAAATAATATGTATACCCAGTGAAATTCTAATAAATCCTGGCTATATCTCTGATCTCTTGGGCATGTCAGTGAAGTTGCACACTCCACAGAATGTATGCACTGGGAACAGTAATCCCCGAGGCTCCCAACTATCAAAAGAACAGCTTTTCCTCACCAAAAAAAATATCGACATATTCTACATTTTTATTTGTGTAAGAAACAGGACGGCTATGCGGGATCAATACCGCCTTATATTGCATACCATATACCCTCGTGGTTTCCTGTCAGTATAGGCTACCCGCCACGCCTACCGGAGAGAGAAAGACAGATAGAGATGAGTATTATCTTTCCAATATTTCTGTATAAAATCTCAGGTCAACGCGTATCTAGACGTTTCGGAAATAATCCTGCATTTGAAAAACAAGCTCCTACATGTCCGTCACTGCGTAAGCTAAGCGAATTTCTCAGCAAGTCGAATTTAGGATCCGGTTTTGCTGGTTTATAGAATATATCTTTTGTTAACCACTTAATTAGTGAAACACTCATTTCTCGTCTCAGTTATTTAAATGTGTCAAATCGCAGTGAAAACAAGGAACGGTTTTTTAATTACGGATTTCTGGTAAACCCCCACTTCTGAATGTCGGACTTCGCCAATTTTTTTTTTTTTTTTGGAGAATATTATAGTCAATCTTTTTAAATAGCATATACTGAGGTTCATTGCGAAAAGCCGAAAATTGTAGCAGCTAAAGAGATTTTTTTTATTTACTTTTAAATGTTTGAAATGGTTAGATTTTTCTAGTTAACGAATTCGACCTTTCTTTCTTAACTGATCACTATAAGGTGACTTTTGTCAGGAAAAATAAAAATTGCAGCAGCTAGATCATTTACACACACACACACACACACGTTATATATATATATATATATATATATATATATATATATATATATATGAAAAGAAAAATGAATGCTTGAGTCGGGATTTGAACCCGAGTCTGTAAACTCGGTACGTTTAGCGCTCTAACTCCCTGAGCTACCCAAGTATTCCAATTCAAACATACATTTTTCTTATATATGTAGTATTTTCAATTCACACAAGAGGTACCTGAAATTCGTTCCGACTGACATCTAGTGGCTAACATAACAGTTAAGCAAATTTTTAATTTAATATGTTTGATAAGATTGAGTAGTCATGTCCACATATTGTGTTTGCCTCCATTTATGTCCAACGCAATTATCCACCACGCGCTGTACCGAACTGAAGTCTATTTAATTATATCGTTCACCGATAGAAAGTTTTTAATTTGAACTAATAATAATAATAATAATAATAATAATAATAATGTATTTTTAATCGGGCAGAATTAAGGCCATTAGTCCTTCTCTTCCACTCAACCAGCGAATGATAAAATTATACAAAAATAAAGTATTTATTACAATTTTTTTTAAATATTATTATTAAAACATAAACTGAAAAAAGGACAATGCAGATGTGGTCTAATATTAGCTAACACTAACAAAACATAGAGCGCACGCCGTAGCCTACTGGTTAAGACAGTGAGCTACAAACCGGAAGGTCGAGGGTTCGAGTCCCGGTGGGGTCAGGATTTTTAAACTAACCAAACCTTCTGGTGGCACCACGGCCCTGGGTTCGACTCAGCCTCTAACATAAATGAGTACCAGATGCTTGTTATGGGGGTAAAGGCGGCCGTCACGCAGGGCTGACATGAACTAGAAAAGTGGGAGCCTTAACGTCCTACTACCCCAAGGGTATCCTATGGCCTATAGTGGAATCACTTTACCTTTAACAAAACATGGAATAGAAATAAAATAAAGTAACAAAATCTTCATATATATATATATATATATATATATATATATATATATATATACTATGGTCTTTGCTTTATGATATTCAATTATATTATACAATAAGTAATCTTAATAAGTTAAATAGCCTGATAGTGCATTTGATATCTTCAGGGTGGGGGGATGAGCGCGCATGTGTATGGGAGGGTGTGTGTATATGTGTTTTTTATATTTTTTAAATTTGTTTTGCAGATTTTTTTTAAATTTTATTAATGAGCGATTCCATGAAAATGTCATACCGAGATGAAATTGAAATTGAAGCAGGAATATTTTTTTTTGGCGTAATAGGCCTATATATCTTTAAGATTCAAATTTTCTGATTCTATAAGATAATGTTCCATAAGTGTATTATTTTAATCTAGTATTAGTGGTGGAGCTTCTCATATTCCAAATCTGTAAAAACACGTAAAATTTTACCAATTTGTTGTTTGATGATTTGGTCGTATTAATTCGTTTTATTTTACAAACTCTTTTGTTAAACCATATTTTGGTCCTCCGTAGTCGTAAATGTAATAATATTAATTGCATTCTAATGTTCTATATATCTTAAATGTGTCCTATAATTGTTAACTGCAAACTATGGTCAGTCAGTCAGTCACGGAAAACGTATAACAATTACTTTACACAACATAATAATTGATGGAATAAAATTTCCTCTTGAATTCTACGTTATCGGTACCTAACTAACAAAAACGTATTGAAGACATTTTCTTGTAAAGTCATTATTCTGCCCGCTAGTGTCCCGTGACTGACTGACTTTTTGTCCTATCATATATATGCTAATATGCATGGTGCAGTCAGTTGCTTGTTGCATTCCGCTGAGGATTAACATAAACGTGGTTTAGGAAATCTGGTATACTCTTCGGCTCAGCTATTCCATAAAATGATTACTAACCCTTTTTCTGTGTCATTTTGAGCTAAAAGGCAGTTAGCGGAATCATTTAAATATATTCAGAAAAAAGGTTGCAGTAAACGAAGTAGTCATTCTTGTCGATTTATCAGAAAATTATACCTACAAAGAACAAAATGAGATCCAGGCAGTTCATTGGAAACATTAGCATAGGGCCTATCTCAATATTAACTGCTGTTGCCTAGTTTAGATGGAAGGTGATAGAGAAGTTCAGAAGAAATACTTTGTTCTAGTGTCACGTTATGTGCCACATAGCAAGTATGCTATAGATGTTTGCAATAGAAAAGTGTTTTTTGAACTATAGTGATTTCTTCCAAAACTTGAGGTGATAAAAATGTTCAGTTGAAGCAGCAGGTAATAGAAATAGGCCTATACATTTAGTAATGCGACACTGCTCACTTGCATATTTGGATTTTGACATAAAATGGAACTTCTTTGAATCGTACAATGGAAAGGGGGCTGTAAATGCGATTGGCGGTCAAGTAAAAAAGGATGGCACGGATGTATGAAAAATCGGGAACGAATATACAAACTGGTGCAGAATTATGTAATGTGAGCTGTAAAACCAACCAAATAACTGGACTCACAAAATGATATAGAGGAACGACATAATTTTTTATAAAAACAATTGGAATATCTTGCATCTATCACAGACTCATTGCGTATACAACGTGTAAACGTTGGACCCGTATGTTATAGAGTATGTACAACTGTGAAACAATCAGCGCAACAAATTCATAATTTCGTGTATTAAAAATAACTGAATGGTGTGACAGGCCTAGAAAGCCCTTGGCTGCTAATCTCACATCCAAGAATATTAGTCACAGAGGTGGACAATCATCTAACCAACATATAGTATGGCATGTGGTCAGCATGTAGGATACTCCAGCCATTATGGCTGGTTTTCTCGACCGCAACCGCTAAATATTGTAGCTGCCCAAATTCTTCGTGATTCTGGAAGGGCACTAATCCCATTGTGGCCGAAATTCCATGAGAAAATTTCTTCTCTCATGGGGCTCGAATCAGTGCTCTCCATAGCGACATCTTGACTCAAACCATTTAGTTACAGCGTGGAACTTCATGCGTGACAGGAAACATTATTTTTATTAATGGGTCAAGTCAGGTCAAATTTTGCGGCTAAGACTATGGAGAGAAATGATTGTATAAGTGATCTCATATGCATCGATCTTATTATGTGAGTCATCAGAACTCGGGCTGATTAGAGTTATGTTTTATGGTTGTTGAAAAGTAGAATTCAATACGTCAGCAATTGTTTACTAACTACAGCTTACTAATACGATTTACGATAATTTGTTTTGAAAGTACATACACTCTGATAAGTAACTAACTTATTAAGAATGTGTATACATTCTGGGGAGTTTAAATTCTTTATTTCAGTGGCTCAATCTAGAAAACCAAAATATGAAATCTTACATCAGGTAAACTGCAATAAACTCCACTCCAAGTGCGACAGGCCCCGAAGACCCTTGGCCTACCAATCGGCTGCTGGCCTCACGTCCACATGTATTAATACACAGGTAGACGATCATAAGTCATTGTAGGGGTGACATGTGGTCAGCATATCGGGTCACCCAGCCGTTATAGTTGGTCTTATCAACATTTGTTGGGTAGCTACCCAAATGCCTCACGATGCTGGGTAGGGGGGAACCTGTCCCAGACTGGACTGAAAGTCCATGAGGAAAAATTTATTCCTCCATGGGGACTCGAAACCCAGCGCAAGTCCCATAGCTCTGCGCCTTCTTGCCTTAACCACTCGGCTATGGCGCCGGACTAAATTGTAATCAGTTTATATATACATACAGACACACATACATGCATACAATTTTAGTAGGTATATTTAACAATAGAGAAGGCACATTGTTAAGTATTTAATAGTTTCGTTATTATTATAATTTAAAATGGTACATGGTAAGCGAGTTAATTTAATTACATTATTGATTTAAAGTCATATTTATTTTACAGCAAAATTAAATTTAACAATTTTCGTGGAATTGATGAAGTATTTGCAGCTCTTTATTAACCTCTGTTACTGAAGATGTTTATCTAGTTTCATAGTATTTTGTTACATTTGTGTAATATTTGCATTTTGATATTCTAAATAAAATTCAGATAAGTCAGTCACACATCACATATTAGGTCATAACTTCGGTATTAATTGTGATTTAAGTTTATTTTTTCATTAAAAATGTAACTTGAAATGTGCGCTCCAAACGGTATTTTGGAAAATTTAATTAAGGATCACATTTTAGAGAATGATGTAGATGAACATAGCGGCTCCAGGTTGAGGAACCAGGTATAACGGCTGGGGGACTCGACTTGCTAACCACATGTCACCCCTACACTGGCTGTTGATCATCTACCTCTGTGATTGACACATGTGGATGTGAAGGGCCAGCAGCCGGCTGGTAAAAGGGCAACCGCTGAAAAAGTGGAAAGACCCTCAATCGGATGTAGATGAACATGTTAAGCTGCATGATGAGTTAACATTTATGTCAGTCAGTCACACATACTTTGATAGATAATAAATAACATTGTTTTTCATCAGAAGTTGTATATTTATGTACAATCTTTAACAGACACTTTTCCTCCACCATATCACGTATATAACACCTCTAATTTCAACCAATTGTAATATTTATGCAAGCATTTTGCAGCAAAAGTGTATTGTAAATGTCAGTCAGTCACACATGGAATTGCTCTAATATGCAAAATGAGACTTTTTAATATCTATACACATAGACGAGTGTAGACATGTATTATTGTGTGTGTGTGTGTGTGTGTGTGTGTGTGTGTGTGTGTGTGTGTGTGTGTGTGTGTGTGTGTGTGTGTGTGTGTGTGTGTGTGTGTGTGTGTGTGTGTGTGTGTGTGTGTGTGTGTATATATATATATATATATATATATTCGGGGTTTCTCCTCACCTGTAAGACAAATGTCAGGAAAACTTTAAGGCCCAAATGGTCCCCGAAATCATATGTGCATCATCATTATTATCATTATCATCATCATCATCATTCTTCACCGGTGTGGAAAGAAACGGGAAGCTACCACACCAACAATTCCCTAGTAAAGCTGCAAGCATAGCATCAAAATGATATGATTGCTGTGAAGGACCTGCCTTTGGGCAGAATTACTATGTATATATATATATATATATACTGCTCAAAAAAATTAGGGGATATTGTAGAATAACCTATTAAGACTATGTTTTAGGAACAGTATTAGATGCAATCACTTTCTATTACTCCAAAAGAATGTCAACAAGAGTTTGAAGTCATTACGTAACCTCTGTACCACACCAGATGTCAAAGAGATCCTGATTAGGAATATGGCAAACAAACAAAGCAACATTAACATGGGTGAAAATGTTTCTTTAGTATGGTCTCCTCGAACGGCCAGCACTGCCTCACACCTGTATGGCATTGATGCAATGAGGTTAGCAATGAGTTCTTGGGGGATACGTGGCCACTCTTCCATAAGAGCAATGTGCAGCTCTGAAACAGTTGTGGGAAGTGCTGGTCTGCCTGCAATGCACCTGCCTAATGCAGCCCACACATGCTCAATCGGATTTAAGTCCGGGGAGGAAGCTGGCCATTGCATACGCTCGATACCCTCCACTTCCAGCATGTCGTCCAAGCCAGTTCTGTGGGGTCGTGAATTATCGTCCATAAAAAGAAAAGAATCACCTATGGCATCAGCATAAGGCACGACAAAAGGTCGGAGAATCTCATCTCTATACTTTACCGCAGTCAAAGTACCACCTTGGATGACGTAGAGGTCCGTACGCCCACCACTACTGACTCCTGCCTACACCATCAATACACCGCCACCATATGGGGATCTTTCACGTACAAAACTGGATTGTTTCGTGTCCCTTTTTCTCTCCAGATGAATACACGCCGACTATCACATTCCATGTTGAATCGCGACTCATCACAAAAAAGAACTGATCTCCATTCAGCATGCCTCCACCCACGATGTTCCTTCGCCCAGTTTCTGCGATCTCTACGGTGTTGTGGAGTTAACCTGGTACACACCATGGGCCTACGGGCATAGAGACCACTTCCATGCAGTCGATTAGGGACAGTTTGAGTTGACACCCTGCGTCCTGTTGCTGTTTTGAAGTGTATTTCGCAGTTGAGTTGCATTCTGCTGTCTATTCCGACGGGCTGTTAACAAGAGGTAACGGTCATCCCTTGCTGTTGTTGCCCTTGGTCGACCTTGTCCGGCTCTTCTGTGAACAGTATGTTCTTTGAAAATGATTCCAAAGACTGGAAATCACGCTTTGAGACACTCCAATGGCTTGTGCCACCTCTTGTTGTGTCTGTCCAGCTTCCATCCTTCCTATGGCCCTCCATGCCATTGGTTCAGGTAAATCACGTTGTCGAGGCATCCCTGTCCCTAAGGCAAGTCATTCACTAACTGAAAACTGGACTGGATTTAAAAACAGCAACAAAACATTCACCCCCACACCACCCTTTCACATCAACAGTACAGACACTGCCCTCTGGTGTGGTACCGAGGTTACGTAACAACTTCAAACTCTTATTTACATTATCTTGGAGTAATAGAAAGTGATTGCATCTAATACTATTCCAAAAAACATAGTCTTAATAGGTTATTCTACAATATCCCCTAATTTTTTTTTAGCAGTATATATATATATATATATATAATATTCATTGTTTTTATACATTTTTATGTAGGTATATGTTTATATCATGTTTTTTTTAATTCATGGAAAAATAATGCACGTACGGCCAAGCAGGCCCATACGCAAATGCAAATGTATTTCGTTTCTTTTTAGAAAAAAAAAACGCAATTTCCAATCCATTTACTTCCAGGTATATACAAAATGCTGAGTATAATTTTTATGCACATGGTATTCTCATTTTGTGGAACTTACGATGTCAATTAATTTGGATTTAAATAATGATAGTTATTGACAGTTTCTGACGTGATTGGGAAATGAGTTCCATGCTCCTGTTATAGATATTGTTGTAAGATTCAGAGTGTCCTTGTGCTGTGGTACCAAGAGTAATAATATTGAAGAAAGGTAATATTAGATTTGATTTTTTTAACTGTACGTATCCTAACATCCTGCTCGATAGCCGAGCGGATTAAGGTATGGTGCCTTGGCACAGAGCTACAGGACTTGCGCTGGTTCAAGTCCCCACGAGGGAGAAATTTTCTTAAGAAATTTCGGTTATACGGGACCGGTCCCAACCCAGCACAGTAAGGAATTTTGGTCGCTACAGTAAGTAGTGGCTCCAGATTGAGAAAAATAACTATAACGGCTGGAGGAACTGACATCCTCATTACACGTTTGATGATCGTTCACCTCTGTGATTAACATATGTGGATGTGAGTTCAGCAGCCGCATGGTAGGCCAAGGGCCTTCTAGGCCTGTCGACCCATGGAGTTTTAAGTGTCCTAATAATGTATAACTATTTATAAACACGATGTTGTATATAATTTTACCTTCGTAAATAAAGTTTTGAAATGTCGAGTGATGAAGGAGAAATTGGAATGAAACGAAAGCTGTAGATTTCATTTTGGAAGTACAATCTGATTAGGGAAAAAGGCTTGTGGTCAAGAGCAGTAAACAGGAAGAATAAAACTGTGAATGAAAGAAAACATGGTTCAGATTATCTATATATGAATAAGTACTTTAGTAAAGTCAAAGATTCAGAGAAATATCGTATTTTCTCTTCCTTTAATAACATGTCTGGGAAGCATATAAAAGATACTTTTTTTTGTGTATTAAATATATGTATAATTCTACACAGCGAATGGTTTAAAGAAGGAGATGCAATTTTCTCTTCTACTGTTCAATTTTGTACTAGAGCATGACATCAAATTTCGAGAGGAAGAAGAAGGCTCTCAAATCAGTCATTAATAAGCTGTTAGTATATGCTAATAATATATTATTATTAGGCAATAGCGAGGAGATATCAAGGGCCAACATGCATATTTTATTGAATAACACTCAGAAGTAAATATCAATAAAACTAAATATATGGTCAAATATAGAAATATATTCTATATAACGGAAATGGACTTTGCGCAAGCTGTTAGATGCTTGCCTCACACCGCAGGAGTCCCGGGATTCAGCCTCGGTCACTCCTTGTGGGTTTCGTGGTGGAAGAAACGGAGCTTGGGCAGGTTTTTCTCGGGGTTTCTCCAGTTTTCCCCATGCCACAAATTTCATTCCACCATTTCTCCATACGGTGCGTTAAGAGTGATCGGCCTGCACCCTTGTATTCACAGGCCTCTATAAATATAGGGGATTCATCTCATCTCATTCCTCTACCCGATCCTGAGTTGGACACATGATCGTTTTCCCGCACATTCGGCCAAAATATTTTGTCGGTTTATATCTAAGTACCTCCTCCTTATTTTTCTCCATACATTCTTGCAATTTTCAGTCCCTTTTTCCCATATCCAACCTATCCCAATCTTTTGGAGTTCTCTCCTAACCTCGTCTGTCTAGAATTTCACATTTGCTTTCCTAATTTGATGGTCGTGACAAATTGCTCTGAGCATTGTTTGTTCACCTTGGATTACCCGCAACCAGTACTTGAGTTACTAAAATCTACATAATTTTTATGGTACACCTGATGTAAACAAACAGTTACCGGTAAGTCTCATTGGACTGCGATGATCAGGACATGTTGCACGAATGGGGCATGAAACGGGGAATGGGAACTTCTTATAAGAAAACCAGATGAAAAACTCTCTGTATGTTTGCCAAGAACGAGGTAGGAGAATATCATTACCAGTAAATTGAGAGAATTAAATTATACAGGTGATGACTGGAAAACATTAGCTTAGGTTAGGGATGTATGGGCAGGTTATGTCCGCGCGACCATTAAAAACTCCGTCTTCAATAATGTCAGTGAGTTAGTTAAATGAATGACATCGGTATGTGCAGAGAAAATCACCAAACCGATTTTCAAGAATATTATACAGCTACAAATCGATAAAACGAGGAATTGTGAGGTGACTTGAAGGGTGATGGTGTTACCGTCTTTATATGTGAGTTCACTATTGCGAGGGAACAGGTAGGTGGCATAATACGTAATGTTTATGATGAGTATGTAACTCATGCCCCAAATGGGAGTCAATGACCAATCACTTTTCAAAGAATTTTGTTTTACAACCAATCACAGTCGTGTTTCACCTCGATATATATCTACTTATGTTTATTATATTAAAGAAGGCTCCTCCTTTTTAATATTCTGAACAGGTCAGAGCATTATTTTGCAGTGACTTACTCTCGAACAAATATGCTCAATATAGCAAATAATGAACAGATTACTTCGAACTACACATTTGATAATTGTGTGTTCAGTAACTGTGTTTTTAAATAATGATTTTACGGAGTTGTTTCCTAAAAATAATTAATAGCCTATAATGTTCGTTATAATATACAGTTTTGTGTGTATCATTTTTCTTCACTAGGGTGAATTCTTACAATATTGCGATCCTATTTGGCAATAAATAAATGATATGTTCTAGTTGCAGTGTATGAACAAAAGAAGCATAACCAAATATTTGTCATTTGTTTTCAAACATCGCCATTTACATTAAATATATACATATTTTAAAATAACTATATTTAAATAATGATTTGTGAGAAAACAACTTAATTTTATTCGTTAAATAGCCATAACAAATTCCACTCTTGATTTTCAAATCCTCTAAATAAATTGGAATTCCATGTTTCCATATGGCTATTAAACTCATGACCCAAATGGAAGTCAATGACCAATCGCGTTTGAATGAAATTTGATTTACAACCACCTGGAATTTATCAAATAAGTTTATCATATTAAAGAAAGCTCCTCCTTTTTAACATTCTGAATAGGCCAGAACATTATTTTACAGTGACTGACTCTCTCAGAAATACGGCTACCAGATTGTATATATAGTGCACGAATGTAAACAGATAGTGCTTGCGGGATATAATATAAAAACAATTGCATACAGCAAAAAAAGAAACCATTGTTTGCACTTTCTTAAACGTATTATTTCCCATGTATTAATGTTCCAGAAAAAATATAAGTGACATATTTACATCATAGGACATCAAAAATTAATTAATAACCTATAATATTGGTTATACATTTCTCCACTAGGGTGCATTCTTACAATATTACGATCCTTTGGCAATAAATAATATGATCTGGTTGCAGTGATGGACAAGTGAAACGTAACAAACGTTTCTAATTTGTTTTCAAACATCGCCGTTTACATTAAATATATAAATATTTTAAAATAACTATATTTAAATAATGATTTGTGAGTAAACAGCTTATTTTAATTCGTTAAATAGTCCTAACAAATGCCACTCTTGATTTCCAAATTCTCTAGATAAATTGGAAATCACTCGTAGCATTACTTACGATAACTTTTTTGTGAGGTAATAAAAAACATGACACTAGAAAATTATAGGCCAATATTTATTTTATTTTGATTTTAGCGAATGCCGAAGTAATTGAACTGTTAAAATTGTTCTCATAAAAATATTCTTAAAAATTACAGATCTCCAACGATCCTAAACTGAACTTACTGACGGCAACAGTGCTCCGTCCGGTGCGCCTGTTCTGAGGAACCTTTGCCTCTTTACGGCTAGCTAGATTTATGGCTGACTGTAAGGGGTAATTGGTAACCCTTTCCTACGACTATCTTACATACAATATATACCAGTTGTTTGAATGTTCTTACATAAAAAATTAAATGCGTCGGACCGCAGTAAAAACAAAGAACAATTGTTAAATGTTGGGCTTTTGGTAAACTCCCACTAGGAACATTTCCATTTCGCTGATTTTTTTGGATGATATCTTTATTTCAGTCAGCCGTGGTGGTCTAATGATTATTTTCCTTGCTTCTTAGTCAGAGTTCAAACCCTGTCAAGGTTGATAGGTTTATAGGATGAAAAAATCCAAAAGAGATCTCCGGGAGGGACTTTAAACCATGGGTCCCGAGTCTGAAGATTTTCAGGCTCGTAGAAGAACCGCTTCCGAATAAAATTGTCTTTGAGCTAAATTGAATCAACCTTCAACCCTTCAAGTAATACAGTACCTTATTTACCTACTAGATGTTTCATTGAGGCGATGTGCTAACTACATGACACTTGTTGACATAGGTACATAAAATAACTAAATTAGCCTGGTTAAGAAACTCTTGCTACTAGTAGTAGGACTTTAGTAGTAGAAACACTCGTTAAGGAACATCCATGTCTCTACGCGAGACGTATGGAGTATGTACATATATAGTCGTAAATCTTTATTTCAATAGTATATCCCGAGTTTCGTTGGGAAAACTCCAAAATTGCGATCGCTAGAACGATTTTTAAATAAGATATTTCAGACGAATCACAGAGTACAGCAAACTCAACATTTTAATCGTTTCGCAGTAACATTAAAACATAAATATATTTTAAATTTACATTTATGACTGTTAAAATCCCGCAGACTGCTCTATCTTATTGGATGAGAGATGTTTCGCATTTATATAATATAACTGGAAATCTACTCAAGTTAATCTAATTTTCTGGGCTTGCCAATAACTCGTAGCATGCCAATCTTTCACAATTTGAATTTAGAAATCTTTCCGGCAATAACTGACGCCTCCAATATTCCAAATAGTTACATTTTCCTAATATATGTATCTCGTCTTCAAAGCTCCCGCACATTGGAAATATTCGCATATCGTGATCGTCGCCAATTTTTAAAAATTTCGATGCCCCTAACCTGAACCAAAGCAAGCCCTGATCTCTCTTTAAATCCTAGATTAAGTATATAAGATTATTTTCCCCAAATATATAAAGTTGTAACTACGAGTCAAAGATAGTTCAGTCCGGGTCGTGGTGTTCTTTACATTAGGGATATTCGAATACCAATCGTTTATCATTTTACCCAAGGATAATATACCTAACCAGCCTAAATCTAATCTAACCCAGCCTAAACCCAACCTAACCCAGGTTAATCCTAACCTAACCCAACCAAAATCTAAACTAATCCAGCTTACACCTAAACTCCCCATGCCGTGGCCGAGTGTTAAGGCAAAGATGCCTCGGCGCAAAGCTACGGGACTTGCGCTGGTTCGAATTTCCGTGAGGGAAGAAATTTTCTCATGTCATTTTCGTCCAGTATGGAACCGGTGCCCACCCAGCATCGTGAGGAATTTGGGTAGCTACAATAAATAGCGGATCCAGGTTGAGAAAACCAGCTATAATGGCTGGGGGACCCGACATGCTGACCACATGTCATTCCTACACTGGCTAGTAGATTAGCATATGTGCATGTGAGGTCAACAGTCGGCTGGTAGCCTGTCGCGCCGTGGAGAAAAATACATAATCTAACCTATTTTCGGAGTCCATGTTAACTTGTTTCGAGGGTATGTCCTTTCGCAGTTTAGATTCGGGAGATTGAATTGGAGTTTTGGATTCGAGGGCTTGTCCATCCGGGTCATTAGATCCGGGGGAATGGATTCGAGGAATGGTCTAGGTGTATTCATGAATATTCTTATACTAGAAAGTTGTGCTCTTAACAGAAAGATTTTTTTGATGTTGCAATGTTTACTAATCTATCCCCATTGTTGTTACTATCTTTATGAAGTCAGTCTGCTACATTAAGAATGTTCAATTCCGGTCTAATTTGTTCATTTTGTTTATAGTTCTAATAGTGTCTTTACAGCTTGATTGAAAATACATTTAAAACTTTTTTTTAATATTACAAGGGCGATATTTAAATATTGACTCTGTTGTATTCTCTGATTGATATTTCACGCTGAAACCTTGTCGTTTAATTAAAAATAACCACAAAGAAATAATTCAAACCGTCCGCAGGATTCGGTGTCAATTTGTAAATTAATATTCAACCAACCAAACGCAATGTCGGCGGGAGGTCTGTTAGCAATTCCACGCACAAACAACATCAAATATAGATATTCATTCTGCAAAAATTAAACTCAATGTTTTATTAATTTCATTATCATACATAGTGGTTATATTTCTTGCCTCCAGATGCGAGAGTTGCGTGTTGATAAATTTATGTATTTGGCTCGAAAGAGTTTTTTTTTTTTGCATTTATCTTTAAACTATTTATGTTTTTATTGTTTTTTTTCGTTTATATTGGTTTTCCTTATTGTTTTACCTTTTTCTTTGTTTGTTTTACCTGTTTCTTAACTTTCTTTAATTCTTACATGGACACAAGGACAGGACACACACACACCCAGTCCCAAGGTGGAGATTTAAAATCTCCTACCCTGCCAGGAATTGAACCCGGGTCGCCGGAGTGGGACTCTACCGACTACTCCACAGCGACGGAGTGTTCAAACTCGGAGGGGTATATGGATTTTTGGGATGAAAAATTCAAAGAACAAGTCCTGTGGGAGAAACTTTAAGTCGTGGGTTGCGAGTCTGCAGAATTTCGGGCTTGTAAAAGAACCTGAAGTCTAAGTAAAAAGATCTCCGAGCAAAATGTAACCGATCTTCATCCATCTGAGTAATAACTTGGTTTCCTACTAGATGTCTCGAGGCGATGTACGAACCGCGTGTCCTTCGCTGACATGTGAGAAGAATTAAGAGTAACTAAAATATCCTGGTTAAGAACATTCATACCAGGAAGCATTCATGTTCCGACGGGGGATCATGTGCTTTCACACAATTCCCAAGGGAAAGTGCTGTTTTGGTTTTCACAAAAACATTTTCGAAAAAATATACCATATATATCATCATCATCATCGTCCTTTCAAGTATTAGGCCCAGTGGCCCGTTACGGTCTCCCGCCATCTCCGAAAAGGTCGACCCACAGATCTTCTGCCTCGAGGAATGTAGTGAAGAATTTGTTTTGGTATTCTGTGACGATCCATGCGCTGAATATGGGGTAGTCAATTGTTTCTATATTCTTGGAGGTATTCAAATATAGGTACGATGTTTAACTCTCTGGCTATTGTTGAATTTCTTTCGTGGTCTAGAAGGCTATAACCTGCATTTCGTCGCAGACATTTCATCTCCGTGGCTGTAATATGACGATCATCCTGAGTTCTGATGGTCCAAGCTTCACTGCCATAACAGATTATGGGTCTAGCGAGCCATATATATATATTGAACGATCCTAACTAGCAGACACTGAAAATGGTCATGCTATATATATATATATATATATATATGGTATGATAAGAAAAATAAATGCCTGGACGGGATTCGAACCCGGATCCCTGAGTCTGTACCTCAGTGTGATATCCGTTACAGCACCAGGCGAATCCAATTCAAACATTTATATATATATGTATACATACATACATATGAAAAGAAAAAATATATGATACGAAAAGAAAAATGAATGCTTGAGTCGGAATTTGAACCCGAGTCTCTAACCTCGGTACGTTTAGTGTTCTAACCAACCGAGCTGCCCAAGTATTCCAACACAAACATATATATATATATATATATATATGTAGTATTCTCAATATATATATAGTCGCTTCGGCGGTGCATATACTCGTACTAAAATTGGAACGATACAGAGTAGATTATCATTGTCCCTGCGCAAAGTTGACACGCAAAATCGTGAAGCGTTTCACATTTTTTTGTCCCGCGCCATAGCCCAGTAGTTAAGGCAGGAAGCCTTGCCTTGGCGCAGAGCTATGGGACTTACGCAGGTTCGGGTTTCCATGGGGGAAGAAATTTTCTCATGGTATTTCGGCCAGTATGGGACCAGTGCCTACCCAGATCCAGGTTGAGAAAACCAGCTATAACGGTTGGATGACTCGACATGCTGACCACATGTCACCCCTACGCTGGCTGATGATCATCTACCTCTGATTGACACACGTGGATGTGAGGCCAGCAGCCTGATGGTATGCTAAGGGCCTTCTAGGCGCCAGGAGTTTTATATATATATACTAGAAGTCCCGGCCACGCGTTGCTGTAGCTAAGGTATACGTTAAAAATTTAAATTAAGTTGCTGTCTTTCAGCCAGATTACTTAAAACTAATACTTACACACGAAATTAATAATATTGAAAATAAAATAAACACTGAACACACTTAAATTATGAAATAATCAATATTTGTAATTCAATTGAAATTCGCGGTTGCAACAAAAAGCACAGCCATCTGGATCTATCTTTGTTAAATAATAAACCAATTACCTTACACCGTCATCTGTTAGAATCGTATGGAACTCACAGATAATTATAACTCTTTGTTAAATAATAAACAAATAATTTGCAATAAAAAATAATGCGACTATATATTTAGTTATAAACTACCCTGAGTCTCAAGTTGGATCAAACTGCAACTGTATAAAATTTTATTAAAATCGGTTCAGTAGTTTAGGATTCCATTGCGGACAAACAACGTAACACGAAATTTATATATATGGTTGTTGCTCTTAATTTCGTTATAAATAACAGCATATTTTATAAATATTTAAAATAAGTATTATCAAATTGAAAATAAGCATCTTGTAAATTAAATGTTTAAACATTGAATACCTGAAACGATTTCTTAAAAATCCACAAAAACTGCTGATTAAAAATATAAAAAAAAATGTCAAATGACGAAATAATTATAAATTGGTTTCCAATGCTGACACTTACGTTCATAATCATTTTGAAGGCTAAACAATTATTGAAACAAAAGTCCGTCACTCAAAAGTAGGCGAATTCCTCAAGAAATCGAATTTATGGTCCCATATTTCTGTTTTTGGAGATTATACATATACATACATATATATATATATATATTACTTATGTATTTGTAAAATTTCATTCACCTAATTTAAGTGTTGAACTGCAGTGAAAACAAATCGTGCATAAACTTAAGATATTACCCATTTGCATGCTGTTATATAATGACAAAATACTATCTACCGATACATGTTAACATTACTTTATTAAAAATATTAAATAAATTAAACTAATGTATCCTAAAGGATACATTGCTGATTTAATTAAAATCTATGCTATACAGATAGGCAACATTACGACAAAGCAAATCTGGGGGGCTCTATATGGATTTAGAATTTCAGGTGTCAGGCAAACCCGCACTTCTAATGGTCGGTTTTTAGAGATTTTTGAAGAATGCCATCTTCGTTTTCTTTCAATAGCCTATACTAAATATCAATGTCAAAAATAAAAAATGAAACAGCTAGAGCGATTCTTTAATTTTCGTTTCAGGTGAATTCCTACTCCTGATAGTATGATTTTGCTGGTTAACGAACTAGATCTTATTTTCTTAAATTAATTGTTATATGCCAAATTTAGTTCCGAAAGAACAAAATTGGCGGCTGCTAGAGTGTTAACACACACACACACACACACACACACACATATATATATATATATATATATATATATATATATATATATATATATATAAAACCCTGTAGCTTCATTCCGTTCGAATTCGCTAAAACTACCAACAAGAAAATGTATGACGGTGTATGTTTCCAATAAATAGAGAAATTCTAGAATAGATTTTATTAATAATAATGCTAATACTAATACTACTACTAATAATAATAATAATAATAATAATAATATTTTAATATACTTTATTTTTGGACCAAACATACGCACGGGTAGACGTTTAGGGGAAAGCTATATTCTCAGTTCTCTGAGGTCTCGTGAATACATTTAATGAACCTGCTACCTTAATATCAAAGCTCTGGTTCAAATCATAAAGCTCGAGTACATATACAGTTAGTGTAGAAAATATTGATACACTTAAAAATAACCCAGATAGAAATAAATGATATTATTTCTTCATTATACACAAATATAAAAATTTACACCTTTAAATTGAAATCTATGAAGTTAAATACACGCAGTTTCATCTGTTTTAACATGACAATTAACGAGTAAAAAATGTGTACATGAACAACAAAAAAAAAGTATTGATACAGTACTAAGTTTTGGTAAACAGAATGTGCTGATGAAGTCGAGTAGGGGCAGGTCTGGTAGTGTTATTCACTCTAGCCTTGAGTACTTTGCTGTGTAGTTGTGTGTTTTGGCTGCAGAATAACGCTGTAATTGGACGCAAAAGTATAAAGACTACAGTAGAAGAAATTACATTAATTATTCGTTTGCATAAACGGCTAAATGAAATTAGGGAAATAATTTAAAGGCCAAGACCAACTATTAAGCATATAATTAAAGTTGGCGAACATCATTAGAAAATAGCCACTGATTAGGACTCCTAGAAAACTATGCTAATGTTGAAAAAGCATTAATGAGAAAATTAAAGTAAAAACCTCAAAGCAATCCACCTAAATCAGTAGCTAGTATAAAAAATTACCTTAATATTAGTATTTCTGCCAGCAATGTTCGTACCTATCTATGGGCTAATGAGCTACATGTGACAACAGACGGTAGAAAATGTGTTATAAGTGAACAAAACTAAAAGAAAAAATTGATTTCGCTAATACACACATAAACACCCCCAAATAATTTTGTAAAAAATATTTTTACTGACAAGCCTAAATTCAATATTTCCTGTTTAGATGGAAGAAGATAAGTCTGGAAGAATTAAAATGCAGAGCTATGAAAGCAAAATCTCCAACCCACCCGTGAAACATAGTGGTAATTCTTCATTAGTATGGGATACATGAGTACATCTGAAGTCGGTACACATCGATGGTGTGATGGATCACAAACATAGTGAAGATCAATCTTCATACATCGGCAGAGAAAATGGGGATCAGAAAATAGTGTATATTTATGCAAGATAATGATCCCAATCACACCGCTTTCAATATGCGTTTATGGATTTTGTATAACACACCAAATTACATTGTAACGCCTCCGCAATCTCCAGACATAAACCGCATTGAGAATTTAGGGCAACAGCTGAAAAGGAGAATTCTTTCAAGGCAGGTTTCCAAGAAGCAAGACCTGAGAAACGCTTTGGAAGAAGAATGGAGAAAGATACCTTCTTCAGCAACTTCAAATTTAGTCGGGTTGATGCTACGTCGTCCTCAAGTCATCTTGGAATCAAAATGGCTCCCAACTAAGCATTGAACTCAAAATAGTCATAATATGAGACTGTATCAATACTTTCTTTGTTAATTTTTGTTGTCCCTGTATAAATTACTTTTTTACTCGTTAATAATTATATTAAAACAGAGAAAACGGCGTGTATTTAACTTTATAGAGTGCAATATAAAGGTGTATAATTTTGTTTTTGTATACAGTGAAAAATAATTAAATTATTTATATCTCTCTGTAATATTTTTAAGTGTATGAATAGTTTCCACACTAACTGTACATTGCACCTGTTATAACATATATCTGATAACATGACATTACCGATCGCGTTTATAAATGAGAACCTAAGAACATTAGTTTAAATGTTAACAATTAAATTCAAGGATAGACTTGTTTCATTTATCTTGGTGGGCAAGCTACTAGACAATATACTTAGATAAATAGTCAACATATTCTGGAAATATCCAAGCTGCGACTATATAAGCTAAACATACTAACGTTCCTAATCATGAGTGAGATCGAGGAAAATATTTAAATAACGTACTGCACTATGTTTACTTAGATTCATGGGTCTTATATTACATACGTAACTAGCAAACAGAATGTATCTAAAAACAGATGTATTTAAACAAAGTCATGAGTCGTGAAATATAAAAGAATTATAAATAAACATAAGTATAAATAACATAATTGACTGTGAAAGGCTTAGACATAATTAAATGAAACAACAAAAATAAAGATATATCTACGGCAGCCTTCTTCAATGTTTTACGTTACAGTAATAAATAACTAAACGTTTCATACCATTCACATTCATTGTCGCATTCCTCCAAATCAAGGTCCACATTTCTTCTTCACAACATTGTAACATAAAAAACCAAACGTAGTAAACTTTGTGGCCGAGGGACTCGCAACACGGATTCCCTCGCCGAACAAACATGTTCAACTCTCGAAGAAGAAGTGACCAGGAGGGTACATCACATGCCGCGCAACCTCAACGCGCAGACATGTGACTCGGAAAGAGGTAGGGATTGGTTAGTTCAGGAAAGAAGGCACAGATGTTCATGCACTATATCAATTAAAGAGAGAGTTATCTGTGGGCAACACAGATATATCACTTCACATGGTGCAGTAAAATGAAAAGACAGATGAATCGAGAAGGCAACATTATAGTGAGCGGCTAAACTGCACTTCTACAAGCGCTTGATTTTTCAGTTATATTGTTGTAAACTATTGCTCTTCTACTGTATTTACTAACATTTTTTAATATATTAAACTTTTTCAAACTATTTTTATAACATTATTAGACAATTTTGAAGTGTTTATTTAAGTATGCAAATCACAATATCATGACACTGTTAGTCAATACTGTGATGTTAACTGCTATTTTCTCCACAGAGTATATTACTTAGTCTATGATTTCTCTATCGCTTTTTTGGGTTATCGCTGATTGGATCATCGTTAGGGAGTGATAAGTAAGTGTACACCCATTTTTAATAAACGTTTGGTAATTTTTAAATTATTACTATATTTTTTTAACATAGATTTGGGGATTTATTGCAGATATTGGTCATTTAAATTTCATAGTGACGGATAGTAATCAAGGATGATAATCGATATGTGGTTCGATTGTTGGTTATCGCTGGCTCTATAGAACTCTGGCACATGCGCACTGTTCTTCTATAGGACTGAAAATATTCACGCTAGTCTAAGTGCAGTTTTTCACAGTGAGCTACATGATCTTTATGGAAACCAGATGTAATAAGAATACTTAAGTGTCGTAGACTGTGAAAGGCAGAACATGACACGCAAATGGGAAATTAAATAGGGACATGAACAATTATTGTAGAAAAACTAGAGAAAACCCCCAGTAGATAGACCAAACAGGATAGGACAACCTAAGTGCAGATGGGCAGACAATTTTCAGATCGCAGCCGGACCAGACTAGACGGATATCGCCCGGTATAAAGAGAGAAAAATTCAGATTTTACATAAAAGATGACTGAAATTTATCTTTTCGGTCCCTCTAGCAGGATTAGTCAGCTCCGTATAACTGTGCAACTTATCTATACCGGCGCACTCATTAGACAACGGGTTTACAATATGGCCTCTACCGTAACATCTTATTGTAACTTTCTAGTTTAAAGCAACAATAGCAATGGTATGTTATAGGCTACACCAGAATACACCGTTTCCCATTCAAACCTCCCACATTTTATTTAATCATAACTCTCAAAGTATACGAAATTATGAAATGAGGTTGGTATTAAAAAAAAGAGAAACTCAAAGAATTTTTGTTTTCATTGTTGCAGTTAATTCATCTGTCGCATGTTGGACAATAATGACATAACAAAGTATAAACGTTTGGTGCGGCCTGATTAAGAACAGGATTATACGTCCTTTTTTCTTCCATGAGGAGTCAATAACTAGCCCGGTATATCAAGACATGATGGTACAGTTCTTATACCCGCAAGTAGCTGATCTACAACCCTACGTAATCTCTCAGCAAGATAGAGCTCCACCACACTTGTGCCTGGATTTTCGGAATTCACTCAAAGAATCCTTCCCAGATAGGTGGATTGGACGCGGCGGACCAATTTGCTGGCCACCACGTTCGCCAGACATCACTCCACTAGACTTCTTCCTCTGGGGGTATGTAAAAAACCGTGTGTTTGCGACTCCAGGACAAGATCTTCATGATTTACGAATCCGTATCCTTGACACAATTGCAACAGTAGCAATGGGCATGTTGGACAGAACGTGGCACGAAATGGAATACAGACTTGATATTGTTCGTGCTACTAATAGTGCACATATAGAGGCGTTTTAGTGTATGACAATGAAAAGGTTTCCTTTAGTTTTCTTACAAGAATTTTTCATGTCCCTATTCAAGTTTCCATATTTAGTCAACGGTAATGCCATTTTGTCGGCCACGGTGGTCTAGTGATAACCTTCTTTGATCTAATCCCGAGGGTTGCGAGTTCAAATCCGGCCAGGATCAATGGAATTTTACGATAGAAAATCCAAAGGACAAGTTCTCCGGGAGGGACTTCAAACTGTGGGTTCCAATCTGAAGATTTTCGGACTCGTACAAAAACCTAAAATCGAATAAAAATACCTCTCAGCAAAATTTAACCGACTTTCAGCTAACCGAGTAATATCTTAGTTTCTTATTAGGATGTCACCTTGAGGCGATGTACTAACCACATGGCCCGTTGGTAACACCTGTAGGGAAATACACGTAACTAAATTAGCCTGGTTAAAAAAATTTCCCACTAGGGAAGTACCAATGTCCCGTAGTGGGACGAATGGGGACCAATCAATGCCACCTTCCCTTATGGCGAGCTGCCTGTTAAATAGAGCACTGCGATCATAGCGCCGAGCGGCGTGGCTCATTTTGTGTCCCTAATTGGAGTCAGGCTCAACAGTGGTACAATTTACGATGCCCGCTCTAGCGGGTGATTGCACTTGACTATAGGCCTACCTTGTTTCATCGTTTCATATTAATGCCCCAATAACACCGTCGTGTAGGCACGGGCAAGTAAATGAACCTCAGTTAAGAAATTAGTTAATAAATTAGATGTCAAGGATCGAAAACGGTTACAGAATCGGCGAACTTTTTCATCATATACAAGACAAGAAGAGTTTCGCCAACTTAAGCGTTAACAAAAGATATATAGAGGAACTTCGGGTAAGTGGACCACTATTTGGAATTTTTCTTTTCTTTTAATTAAGGCATTTGAATTTCGTTTAAGGGGGGACCTACAACTTTGAGGATAAAAAAAAGTAATTTTTCATTGCTGCATATAGATTAAAACTTCATCTTTAAATTAGTGTTCATTGTTATCTCTATTACTTTTCGAGTTATATTTAAAAATGTGCAATGCTGTCACTCGAGTCAGCCCTTTAATTTTAGAAGGTACCTACATCTTCGGCAAGTTTGTCGCTTGTTTTCCGTAACTTAATTTTTTCAATACAGTTTCCCTGATAACTCCAAAGTTTTCAAGATATTGAGATGAAATTTTGCATGTATACATAGTTTACAGAGATTAACAAAATATAGACTACTACAATTAGTAATGTAAGTATTAAATTTTATTTAAAACATATTTTAATGCAAATTTTAACAAAAAATAAGTATACATCGATTTAAAATTAAAAATAAAAGATTTACATTCTATATAATTAAACAATTGTAGTATATTAAGTAGCTATAATATTAATTCGTAAAATGAAATAAGAATCATTAAAATATATTGAAATTTAGAAAAATTATCAGGGAAACGGCAAGACAAGGCAACATTTTCAGTTGACATTTTGAGTATTTAATTAACCATAACGACTGAAGTTAGATTGTACTTAAGTACACAAACATGCTCACATTGTAATATGGATATCATATACCAAATTTCATTTTTGTAACCAGCATTGTTGCTAGGAAAAAATATTTAAATATGCCATATTTTTAATGGCTAAAGCTGTAGGCCCCCCCTTAATTACAGTGATTATCATTAGTGTTTTAACCATGGAATACCATTGTTATGCAATTCAAATGTGGAAACATCTTCATAATTTAAAAGTTTTTTTTACACATTATAAGAAGGTCCACTTTAATTTCTATATTCCATTAAAGTAGACCCCAGAGTTCACCCTAGCTTTTAGACAACTTATAGTTTAATTATTCTATTTATTTATGCAGGCAGGCACAATTTAATCTGAAAGTATTTATAGCTAATCGTAATTAAAAATCGTCGATATTTATTTATCGAATGTTTTGTAAAATTATTTTTGATTATAAGATTTATAACATTCACACGTTATTCATCTGCTGATATCGACGGTCTTTGGGTTTAGTAAAATTACAAGAATAATAAATAAGATTAATTAACTGTATGGTTTTTACAGATAGCATCCTCATTGTAAAAATATACCTATTTGTGTAAAGTGCACTCAGGTCCACCTTAAACGCCTCGTGGAGGGTCCACATGAATCTAATTCCTTTGTATGTTTAATTATTTCATACAGCCGCCATGTCACATAATATCAAACCAAACCCGTCACTATATTAAAATAGCATCTATGTAGTATAATATATTTAGGGGATTTTTCAATATTTACAATATGTAATTACAGAAATTAAGAATTAAGTATTAGCATGAAAACTTTTTAAATGGTCGTTTTCATAAAAATCACAAATAAATACTTTTTCGCACAAAGAATAAAATAAACTGGCCTTGAACACCAAATATTTGATGAGGGGAAGAAGTTAAAACATTTTCTGTTCGAGGACAGCACCAATTAAGGAAGATATTAGCAGGGTCCCATATATATATATATATATATATATATGATATGAAAAGAAAAAAGAATGCTTGAGTCGGGATTTGAACTCGAGTCTCTAAAGTCTGTACCTTTAGCGCTCTAACCAACTGAGCTACCCAAGAATTCCAACACAAACATGCAATTTTCTTATACATGTAGTATTCCCAATTCACACAAGAGGTAGCGGAAATTTCTTCCAACTGCCATCTAGAGGCTAACATAACAGTTAAGCAAATTATTAAAGAGAATATTTACTTTATAGCAGTAACGCTTGTATATATAGCTATTATAAATAAATAAAGGTACAGACTTTAGAGACTCGAGTTCAAATCCCGACTCAAGCATTCTTTTTTCTTTTCATATCATATTTGCCTTCATTACCAAATGTCAAAAAAATATATTTATAATATCTATATATATATATATATAGGAAGTTCAGGTAATGTGGACCCTTCGGTTTGAGTGGACCCTGTTAATATCTTCCTTAATTGGTGCTATATATATATATATATATATATATATATATATATATATAAGAAGGTTTTCTTTGGTTTTCCGCGTCTTGGATTCAAGTTGGGCCCCTGGCCACTGACTCCTTCCTTGACTCCATTCCTTGATAATGGCATGTGGGATCATGCCGAAACGTCGGAGTCAGTGGCCACGGGCCGAATTTGAATCCAAGACGCGGAAAACCCAAGACAACTTTCTTATTCATACTTATATCCGCGAAAATCTGCAATATAACATATATATATTACGTAAAGGAGGAAAATTGGACCACAACTTCGTCTTGGTGGATATTCGCTTAGTTTGGCAGTTCCTGAGCGACGGATTTTTTTGTCAATACACACGGAATGTAGTGGAAGCAGTTCGGTCTGTTAACAATAGTAGTTTTTATTGATACGTGGCCGCCAAAATCCATAATGTAATTTATTTATATTTATATGACTGACGATCTCATAAAGGATAGATACAAAACAAAGTTTTCATTTGAATCGATGTATCGAATTTTTGTAATTTTTTTAGTGTGAACTCAACTAGCAGCGTCAACTTAATAATCCACATGCAGAGGACGCTGTACTTGCCGGATGAATAAATAATGTTGCGAGCACTGGTATGTGAAACATTGTTTTAAACCATAGCTTTCGTCCAAGTATCAATGCTATTATTTAGAATAGAGCGTATTTGTATATTGTATGCGAGACAATATTCATTTGCCTGGGATATTAAATTTTAGAAATTGTCAACCCTGGATAAACTATGCATAATAACTGGCAAATTCTGTTGTTTACATTTACATGAAAATCCATTGTAGGGAGTAATGTCATTTGGTGTTTATTGTTTTAGACCATGCAATAACATAGTTTTCGGTAAAGATAATGTTATTACAATATTTCTGTTATTAGTACCTCCATATATTATATTTTTGAAGAGTTAAAAATATTAACAGCATATATATATACACATACATACAGAGCATTTATTTTTATGTCATATTAAGCTTGCATTGCTCCATGTCAAACAAATAATTATAACATCGAAACAAAGAAGTGTTGCTGCTATAAAATAAAAGCATTATCTTTAATTTCCTTACCTGTTATATGAGCTACTAGAGGGCAGTGGAGACCGAGTTGCCGCTACTTTTCGTAATAATAGAGAATATAGGCTATACACATGTTTTTTTTTAGTTTTGGCAACAACTTTGTGGAATTCAAATAAAACTAAAGTTTGACAATTCTGTTTATTGCACGTGTAATTTCAGTGCCTCCCCTCCGTCCGAGCATATAAACTCGCCTCTCCTCCTCCCGTAACAATGAGTCGAAAGTTATCAGTTTAGATCTAGGCGCCGCAGTATAACATAGTGCAATGTTTTCAAAGCAGGAGCAAAGAATCTGGTTGAAGATCGAATGTACTAGAGGCAGAAACGCACTACAGTATCAGCAAGGATTGCGAAAGGGTTGTGGTGCAGACGCATGGCCCTATCGAACAGTGTCAAGGAGGACGCGAAAATGCGTCACATATGCCTAGATCTGGTCATCCACCGGTTAGTGAGAATGACGTGTAGATAGTGTCCGCATTAGTGGAAGCAGATCGGAACTGCACTATTCGAGAGTTAGCCACAGATACTGGATTGGCACTTTCGACTGAGCATCGAATCCTTAATATCCGCCTTAGGATGCGAAAAATTGCTTCACGATGGGTCCCACACGAGTTATCGGAGATGCAGAAAATTCTGCGATATGAAGCTGCTCGTACGCACTTGGAGCGCTTTGAGAGGGAAGCTAAGCCCTTCTTATGACGTATCATCACCATTGATGAGACCTGGCGAAAAGTTATGAAGCACAGTTGATATATTAATCGTCCAAATGGCGTCATAAAGAGTCACCGCGAAAAATAATAGTTAGGCAGACCGCTACGAATGAGAAAACGATGCTAATCCTAGCCTACGATTGGGATGGTGTTATCTTAAAACATGTCGTTGCCCCCAAGGCAGACCGTCGATGCTGAGTACCATCGTAAGTTTCTGCAATACAATCTGCGAGCAGTGTTAAGAAGAACCCGACGACACTTCATGAATATTCCACCCATCATTCTGCATCACAATTCAAGGGTGCATGTAGCAGGAGCGTTGTCTGATTTGTTCAATCGCTGAGGTTGGGAGGTGCTCTAAAACCCTCCATATTCTCCGGAGGGAAGTCCCTGCGACTTTGACCTCATTCCCAAGTTCAAGGAACCACTGCGTGCGAAGAGATTCAGCACAGTGGACGACATTCTGAGTGCAGTTAATCAGTCTCTAGAATAGAATAGAATAGATTTATTTAGCCTGGTGGAGTTAAGGCCAGTGAGGCCTTCTCTTCCACTCACCAGGACAAACATGTGTTACATGTAAATAGAAAAAACACAGTCTCTACGCACCATCCAGAGATTAGGCAGTGCCGATGGCATTCGACGGCTACCATATCGCTGGGAACACATTGTACGCAATGCTGGTGACTACATCGAAGGCCTCTAAAACTTACAACCATGTATGTATGCTATGTATCCAGAAAATAAATAGTTGCCAAAACTAAAGAAACACCTATATATATATATATATATATGTGAAGCATGATGCTGATGGCCATATGATTTCGGGGACCGTTTGGGCCTTAAAAGTTTTCCTGACATTTGTCTTACAGGGGAGGAAAAACCCCGATAAAAACCTCACCCAGAAAAACTGTCCCGACCGGGGATCGAACCCGGGCCCGCTGCATAACAAGGCAGCAAGCTACCTCGAGTGGTGGATATATATATATATATATATATATATATATATATATATATATAAGAAAAATAAATGTTTGTTCGAGATTTGCTTGATAGCGTAATTGGTAGCGCTTTTGGAGTAACAATACAGAGATCCGGGTTCAAATCCTGTCAAAGTATGTTTCTTATGTTATATATTTATATATATATATATATATGACATGAACAGAAAAATAAATATTTGAGTTGTGATTTGAACGCGAGACCTCTAACTCTATACGTTAGTGTTCTTACCAACTGAGCTACTCATGAATCCTGACAAAAACGTTTATTTTTTCTTATATATATAATTCTCAATTCATGAGAGGCAGCGAGATATCGGTCCAACTGCCATCTAATGGCTACTGTAATAAGTAAACATTTAAAGAGAATTTTTTACGTTATAGTAGTAACGTTAGTATATTAAGATGTTATAACAAAATATTGTGACATATTGTTGAATTGGCTTCCGAATTTCGCGGTCGTCGGAGGCAATCAAGATTCGTCGGGTTCTTAACGCTAGGTGACAGCTGCCTTTACCCACAGACATACGTCTGGTACTCATTTCGATCAGATTTTTTTAAACAAAAAGAGACAAACATACAAATAAAATGTAGAAGACTACATAACAGCGAGCTACATGAACTGTATGGGAACCAAAATATGTAATAAGAGCAGTTAAGTCTCGTAGACTGTGATGGCAGGACATTATGGTACGAACGAGAATGATAGAAGGACATGCATATTACTTGTAGGTAAACTACAGGAAAAGCGCCCAGAGGGAAGGCCAAACATGAGGTGGGAGAATAACATTCTTACTAATATACAGAATGCGCTTGGTGATGATAAAATATGTTATACATTATTATCAATAAAACCCTATCACTGATATATTAAATAGCGTCGATGCGTTTAATATTTTTGTTTGGTAATTGGGTTTTAACGGTAATAATGTGTAACATTATTTATGAATTGAGAAGGCAAATAATACGGGAAATGATTGAAAAACATTAGCTCAGATTAGGGATGAATGGACAGCTCGTGTCCGCGCGGCCGCTGTTTCGGACTTTGTACCTTCTACAGACATGTTTACCTATGAGTGAATTTTATTATTATATATAATATTATATATTTTTGTAAGTTTTATGTGATTTATATTACACTATAAATTTGTAACAGCTGTTTCGGTACTTTACACCCTCTTCAGACATGATTACCAATGAATGAATTTTGTTGTTATATTAAACATGCTATGCTATGCTATGTTAATACTATGCTATATTACATATTACATTACATATTATATTATATATTATATTATATATTAACCATCCATAGTAATTCTGCCCGAAGGCAGGTCTTTCACCGCAATCATAGCATTTTCATGCTATGCTTGCAGCTTTACTAGGGAATTGTAGGTGTGGTAGCTTCCCGTTGCTTTCCACACCGGTGAAGGATGATATGATGATAATGATAAGGATGATGATGATGGCCATATGATTTCGGGGACCGTTTGGGCCTTAAAGTTTTCCTCATATTTGTCTTACAGGTGAGGAAAAGCCCCGATAAAAACCTCACCCAGAAAAACTGCCCCGACCGGGGATCGAACCCGGGCCCGCTGCGTGACAAGGCAGCACGCTACCTCGAGACCACAGCGGTGGACTTTTATATCATATTATATCATATTATAACATATTATATCATATTATATCATATTATATGATATTATATGATATTATATCATATTATATCATATTATATCATATTATATCATATTATTATATATATAGGCCTAATAACTAAATTCATTCATTGATAATCATGTCTGAAGAAGGTACAAAGTACCGAAACAGCTGTTACTAATTTATATTGTAATAAATATGAAAATCATATAGAACTTTATGTTTTATTTTTATTTAAGAAATAAATATGGATTATCATCAAGTAAACGCCCAATCAATTGATTATTTATTATTATTATTATTATTATTATTATTATTATTATTATTATTATTATTATTATTATTATTATTATTATTATATTATTATTATTATTATTATATTATTATTATTACTTAATCTGTAAAATTAAGAACATAGATTCCCAGTATTTATTTTGAAATGACGTTGAGAGGGATTTCAGAAAGAAATGTTGAAATGCGGACTAAATAAACTAAATTAAATGAAAAGAAGTGAAGAACTGCAGCAGGAAAAATAATGAAGAAGTTCATTAGAGATTCCGGGCGTTATTAAATAAATTCCCGGAATACATATGTGGTGAGTCGTCTTTAAGACTCTCAGAAATTTGTTCTAATTGAATTTGTGCACAAAATTCCAGACGGCTGGCACTGAAATACCGAATCGAGAGAGGGAGCGAGAAACAGAGAGAGCATAAAAATGAAGTATCTGAACTTCCCTAAGGTATGAGCGAATTAAATCCAGTTTATTAATTAGCAACAAAATACCTGAGTAATTTCGTAAATTTCCCTATATTTTATCATATCTACACATATTTATAGTAGGTACGATGCCAGGTTGAGAAGTGGTTTTTACAGAACCTAGGAAAATGTTTAAAAACGAGCGACATTGAGGCAATGTTTATTAGTTGAAACTACAGGACGCCGTGGGACCAATTTAGTGATAAAATGGCGGAAAGAACGCATTTATTGTTTTATATTGTTTCAAATAAAATTCAGTTCATTTAAAATGCAGTGATTTGTTTCGTATATTAACACTACCTTCTGAATATTTTTTGTATATACATTGTACGTAGAATACATAGAGGGCAGTGGTTTTACTTCCTACGCGCGTTTTGTAATATGTAATATTGCAGTATAGTTATTTTATTACAGTGTAGTTATTTAGGTTGGCAACCCCGAAATGCAGGAGGTTGAACATTCAATTGTGGTCGCCATTGCTATAATATTGACAAAACGCACTATCTCGCTAAAATTATATTTTTGCACGATAGTGCGTTCTGTCGTACTTACATCAATGGCGACCATGAATGTAAGTTCAATTTTATACATTTCGGGGTTACCAACCTACGGCGGGAAGTAAAACGATTGTCCTTTTTTTGTATACTACGTACAATGTACATACAAAAGTATATCCATTGGTAGTGTTAATATACATTGTACGAAACATGTCACTGCATTTTAAATTAACTGAACTTTATTTGTAACAATATAAAACAATAAATTCGTACTTGCCGCCATTTTACAACTGATTGATGTCACGGCCTGCTAACTTCCAAACATAACTGTAAATAATATTCATCCATAGTAATTATGCCCGAGGGTAGGTTTTTCACTGCAATCATAGCATTTTAATGCTATGCTTCGTAGCTTTACTAGGGGATTATAGGTGTGGTAGCTTCCCGTTGCTTTCCACACCGGTAAAGGGTGATTATGATGGCCGTATGGTTTTCGGGGACTATTGGGCCCTAAGCTTTCTGACATGTCTTACAGATGAGGAAAAACCCCCAAAAAAACCTCACCCACGATCCTGTCCCGACCGGAAATCGAACCCGGGCCCGCTGCGTGACAACGCTAATTTAACCTGGCAAACACAAGTAAAACACATACGTAAAAAGACTTTCTCCATCTTACATTATCTTAGACGTTTAAAGAATTTTCTCCCAGTTTAATTAAAACAAATCCTTGTGCAGAATCTTGTGATTCCACTTCGATTATTGTGAAGTTATAAGTAATTATCTAAGCTATGACTAGTCGCAGAGACAGCACCGTGTTCATAATTCTTGCGTTCGATTCATTTTCAATGATCATATTTCCGAACACTTCAATAACCTCTCTTGGCTCCGTCTTACTGACAGACGTAAATTGCACTCTCTTTCACTTATTTTCAAGCTTCTGAATTCCTACACTCCTAGTAATCTGGCGTCCAGATTTGAGAAGTTATATTCTTACCACAATATTGACACTAGGTCACAAAATAACAGTCTGCTGATAAGTTCTCTTCGTAGCACTTCCTCTTATTCTACCTCTTTCACAGTAGCCTCTGCCCGCCTTGGAATTTCCTTCCTCAAAATATCAGGGGTTGCCGCATACTTGGTACTTTTAAGTCACGCTTATACGGTTACTTGTCAAATAATTAATTTTTCTCTAAAGTTAAATTTATCCTATGTAACTAATATTTTTTCTCATTGTTTCTATCTTGTATATTTTATATTTCATTTGTTAAATCCATATTAAAATCAAAATATTTTGTAAATAATAATTAATTATATTGTAGACAAATTATGTAATATTTATTTTTACTGTAACTGAATGTAAGAATCATTTTTGTTTTTTTTTAAACATGGTTGAGTGATATACAAGGCCTTAAAGCTTTAATTCTGCCAGGAAAAATAAAGCTATTATTATTTCTATTATTATTATTACTATTATTATTATTATTATTATTATTATTATTACTATTATAATTATTATTACTATTATAATTATTATTACTATTATAATTATTATTACTATTATTATTATTATTATTATATTAGAATTATTATTATCTCAATTAAATTATTTAAGGCATTTACAGTATATACATTGGCCAGACTGCTAACGTCAGTCAGTTGTTTATAATGAACGCAAATATTTCCAATAAAGATGTTAGTATTTTACTATTATTTAATATTTTGAAAACACCATCGTGCAAAATAATAATGTACAGCACAAGTTTATGAAGTGTTTTACAGAAGCTAGGAAATTATTAAAAATCGAGCGATAGCGACCTGGCATTATAAATCTCATATTGTGATACAATGGGATTCTTAAACTCAATCAGGTTTCCAAGATAGGCAAGGACGATTCTTGCATTATTTTTTGCACGATAGTGCGTTCTGTCGTACTTACAGCAATGGCGACCATGATTGAAAGTTCAATTTCCTAAATTTCGGGGTTGTAATATTACATATTACCTACCTCGTGCGGGAAGTAAAACAACTACCCTTTATGTATAATACGTACAATGTATATCCAAAAGCTAGTGTTAATATATATTATATGAAAAAAATCACTGCATTTTAAATGAACAGGATTTTATTTGAAACAATATAAAACAATAAATTCGTACTTGCCGCCATTTTATGCCTGATGACACGGCTTGCTGTAGTCTCAACTAAATAGTTTTCGGCATTTACCGTATAAACATTGGCCACATTTTTGACGTTTGTAAGTTGTTTATAATGAACGAAAATATTTCCAACAAAGATGTTATTATTTTACATTATTATATTGAAAACACCATCGTGCAAAAAATATGTACAGCGCACCTTTGTGAAGTGTTTTACAGAATCTCGGAAATTAAGAACATCGCTATCGCTCGGTTTTTAATCATATCCTCGCTTCTGTAAAAACCACTTCCCAATCTCGCATTGTAATATAAAGAGTGTCCCAATAAGAACACCGGATTTAATAATGCACAAAATAAACTACATTTCAAAGAAATGACATATATTTATACACGAGCACAAAGGGTATACTTTCCGATTTAAGTATGTAAAATGACATCTGACATATGTCCATCACGAGACGCTCTACAGCTAGTGACTCTGTCTATGAAATTTGTGATTACTTTTGCACAGTCTTGCGCTGACACGTCGAATTTCCTGCTTCAAGTCTTGAATGGTTCGGGGATTGTGTTCATAAACCTGTGAATTGATAAACCCCCAAAGAAAGAAGTCACATGACCTTGGTGGCCAGTTTTGGTCACCTCTGCGCGATTCCAGCCTAAGAGCACGAAGCCTTCGAACAGTTTGAGCATAACACACACCATTCTGGTAATGATTTTTCACAATTAAAACTCCTTGTTCAGCAGTATAACACTCCATATCCAGTAATTGCAACAAATATAGAAAACAAAAAATGTAGGTAGAGTGCTGCCAACCTCGTAGTAAAAAAGTGGCTGCCAATTCAAATCCGGCGTTCTTATTGGGATACACATTACTACTAAGTCATTTTTTTAGCGAAATCCGAAATAATGAAGTTTCTCTCATGAAAATATTAATTTTTTTACTAATCTTCATTGATCCTCTTTAGTTTAATTAACCATCTCGGTGGATGTGTAGCTGTTATCCTGTCTGGATGCCCAGGTTCCAATCCTGGCTGTTAAAGAGGGGCATTTGTGGTGAGATACACCGGGATTTTTGGGTTTTTTTTTTCTCGGGTTTCTCTTTTTATTTCAAATTCCATATCACCAGCAGATTACATTCCTTATAGCTTGGTCTATAAAAAAGGGATAGAATGGATTAACGGGAGTATTATATTCTCCCCTCGTCATTTGTCAAACCCAAAAATGGCGATATGGGTCATGGGAGCAAACCTGGTGTATCAGACCTGGGACACGACCTACAACTATCTAATACCGTAGAGTTGAATTTAATTCCACTCATCTCAATACTGGGGATGAGCAATAAACCATACAGAAGGTTGTACTCAGGGTTGTCTGCCCTCCTATTTTGAATCCTCATCATCATCTTAAGGCACTACAACTTCTAAATTGAATGTTTTGGCCTTCTCAATAATCTTCCTCCAAACTCTTCTATATTCTATCAATTTCAGGTTTGTCACCCTCATCTTCTTCAAATCCCCCCAAACATCGTCCTGCCATCTCATCTTAGCTTTAGTTCCTGTAGGCTTCCATTTATATAGATTCTTAACGAATCTTTATCGATCCATTCTTATCAGATAACTATTTGTTTTGATTTTCCAAGTTTGGACCATAATTGTTTCAAAGAATTTTTCTTTCAAGTTTTATTGTTTCTTTGGGAGTCCAAGTTTCACTTGCATACGTCACTATTAGTCTTATTAGTGTTTTGTATAATCTTAGTTTAGCAGATTTAGATATTAGTTTATTTTTAAATAAACTACCAGAGTAAATAAATACTACAACTAATAAGATTCTCAGAAGTTGAAAATAAATTAAAATTATATTTTTCCTACAAAAGGAGACATTTTTAAGAAAAAGGATCCCGCTAGTTCGACTGGCTACTTGCGAGATTGAATGCAAAAGAACCTAGATACGTGTGATATGTTTTAATACAGAGACGCTAATACTGGTTTCTTTTGTCTGTAAAATCACAGAGGCAACATTAGGGTGATTAAGATACACACGCTGTACAAGTAATTCCCACTGGAACAATTACAATTTTCAATTGACGTCATCATTCTCGCAGTTTCATAGCACCCAAGAGACTAATCTGCCTCAACACTAATGTGACATATAAAAATAGAGTTTACGTGCATTTTATTTACTAAATTTTAGAATTTTAGTTTCGCCTTCATATCTTGGCGAATTTATTATTTTAGCGAATGCCGAAAGAATGAAGTTACTGGGGTTGTACTCATTAAAATATTTTCTTACAGATCTTCACAAATCCTCTCTTGTGTTCAGAAAATTATCGCGAAAAAATATATAGGACAACACGCGCAATATATTCTAAGAAACTTTAATTGGAAGTAAATACCAATAAAACTATATATGTGTTACATATAGAAATATATTAGGACTATATATTGGAAATGGGCAATTAATAACAAATTGCAGAAATTTTGAAGAAGTGGTTGAATTCAGATATTTACTTACTTACTTACTTACTCACTGGCACTATCGAACCCGTAGGTTCATGGCCGCACGGACATAAGCTCTCCATACATCCCTATCCTGAGCTAATGCTTTCCAGTCATTCCCTGTATAATCTACTTCCCTCAAATCATAGTTAATGTTGTTCCCCCACCTCATTCGTGGTCTACCAACTGGACGCTTTCCTTCTGGTCTTGCTATAAGAAGCTTCCATGCACGTCTTTCATTCCCCATTCGTGCCACATGTCCTGCCCATCGCATTCTACGAGACTTAACTGTTCTCATTATATTTGGCTTCCTATAAAGACCACGTAGTTCATTGTTAAGTAGTCTTCTCCATTCACCTGTCTGTTCATCTCTCTTTGGTCCAAAAATTTTCCTAAGAACTTTTCTCAAATACTCGTAATCTCCTTTCCTCCCTTAAAGTAAGAGTCCATATTTCGTATCCATATAATATAACTGGTAGAATAATAGTTTTTACGTTTTTTGAAAGGAATTAGGAAGTCAAGAGTCTCTGCAATGCATAATAGCACGCATTTCCAGAATTGAGCCTATGTTTAATTTCTTTGTGCATCTCATTCCTATTTGTGATTATTGTTCCTAGGTATTTGAATTCAGCCACCTCCTCAAAATTTCCCTCGTTTGTCATTAGTTATCCATCTCCATTATATAATATATTTCTATGTGTGACCATATATTTAGTTTTATTGATATTTACTTCCAGTCCTAATTTCTTAGTGTTACTCAATAGTGTGTGCGTGTTGGCCTTCAGTATCTCCTCGCTATCAGCCAGTAGTACTACATCATCAGCATAAACTAACAGCTTATTAATACCATTCAGTTGTAAGCCTTCTCCTCATTCTCTAAAAATTTAATGGCATGCTCTAGTACAAAATTAAATAGTAGAGGAGATAGTGCATCTCCTTGCTTCAACCCATTCTGGATTTCAAAAGTGTCTGAAAACTGTTTGCCTACACGCACCCTACTCGTTGAGCCATTTAGACACATTCGTATAAGTCTAACTAACTTTTTAGGAATTCCGAACTCCAGCAGGATACTATATAACTTCTCCCTCTTAATTGAATCATATGCTTTTTTGAAGTCTACATATAGTTGATGTACAGTATCATTATATTCCCATTTCTTTTCTAAAATCTGTCTTATACTAAAAATCTGATCTGTTGTAGACCTGTTTCTTCTAAATGCGCATTGATGATCTCCTAGAATGTCATCAATATAGGGAGTAAGTCTGCTTACTAATATATTTGTTAGAATTTTGTACGAAGTTGAAAGTAATGAGATGCCCCTATAGTTGTTGCAATCAGTTTTATCTCCTTTCTTATAAATTGGTACGATAATTGATTCCTTCCATTCATCTGGAAGAGCTTCTTTTTCCCAAATCATACTAAGCAACCAGCGTATCTTGTCCATCAATTTTTCTCCCCCTGATTTTATCAGTTCTGCTGGGATCTCATCTGAACCTGATGCTTTATACATCTTCAATTTTTCAATTGCCATTTCAACCTCTAATGCACTTGGCTCTGTGACTAGCATTTCTGCTGTCTGTAACTTATCCTCCTCAATGTCCTGTTCTGTATGTACATTTAATAGCTGATTAAAATAACTTTTCCATCTATTTAATATACTATTGGAATCTGCAATCATATCCCCATTTTCATTCCGAATTATGTTTGTTCTAGCCTGAAACCCTTTCTTCTCTATACTAATTCCCTGATACAATTCTCTAATGTTCCTATTTTTTGCATTCATTTCAAGATCATTAATCTTCTCTCTCAAATATTCCCTCTTTTACTCTTTAGTAACTTGGTGGTTTCCCGTCTAACACTACCCAATTGCTCTAAATTTACCTCATTTGGCTCGTGTAACCATTTCAATTTGCTAGCTTTCTCTTCTTTACAATGTCGGCACATTCCTCATCAAACCATTTCTTGTTTTGCCTCTTTTTTAAACAACCAATGCTTTCTGATGCTGACAATTTAATAGTATCTCTTATAGCCTCCCATTCTTTATTTATATCAGTTTCTTCTTCGTTTGCCACATTGTCATCTGAAGATTCCAGTACTTCAAATCTATTAGCAATTTTGATTTGGTATACTTGCCGCATTTCATCATTTTTCAAGTTTTTTAATTCATATTTTACAGAATCATCTTTAGCGTTTGTTCCTCTCATAAGCGATAGCCGTTGTCTGATTTTCACCTTGACCAGATGATGATCTGAATTGCAGTCTGTCCCTCTAACTGATCTAATATCAATGATGCTACTGTGCCAGCGTTTATCCACTAATACATGATCTATCTGGTTCCGAGTTTCTCCATCTGGGGACGTCCAGGTGTATTTATGAATATCCTTATGCTGAAATGTTGTGCTCTTAACAATGAGATTCTTTGATGTGGCAAATGTGACTAATCTAACCCCGTTGTCGTTACTATCTTCATGAAGACTGAATTTGCCTATTGTTGGTTTGAATATATCTTCCCGCCCCACTTTTGCATTTAAATCTCCTAAGACAATTTTCATATGATATCGTGAAAGGCTATCAAATAAGCATTCTAATTCTTCATAGAACTCATCCTTGATGTTGTCATCTTTATCTTCTGTGGGGGCATGTACATTTACAATTATAAAATCAGAATTCAGATATTTAGAAACAATAATTACAAACACGAAAAAGGTGCAGAAAAATATGAAAAATGAACATAGGCTCCATGAAAACGTATGCTATTTTACATTCCAGAGACTCTTGTCATCCCAAAAATCTAATTTATATATATATATATATATATATATATATATATATATATATATATCCATCGATAGTAATTCATGGTATGCTTGCAGCTTTACTAGGGAATTTTAGGTGTGGTTGCTTCCCGTTGCTTTCCACACCGGTGAAGGATGATGATGTTAATGATGATGACGATGATGACGATGGCTATATGATTTCGGGGACCGTTTGGGCCTTAACGTTTTCCTGACATTTGTCTTACAAGTGAGGAAAACCCCCGATAAAACCTCACCCAGAAAAACTGCCCCGACCGGGGATCGAACCCGGGCCCGCTGCGTGACATGGCAGCACGCTACGTCGAGACCACATCGATGGACTATATATATATATATATATATATATATATAAAATAAAAAGTTTAACTACAAATATATAAAAGCATTTATAATATTATATAAATGTGAAACATGGGCTCTTACTTTAAGAGAGGATAAAATATTAGGAGTATTTGAGAACAATGTTCTTAGGATTTTTTTTTACCAATGAGAGAATTGACGATACTGCATAACAGTGAGCTACATGATCTTAATGGGGAACCTACTTTCATTAAATCGCGTAAGAAATTGTCTGCTATTCGCTCTTAGGAAAATGTTAGTAGAAACACTTCCAATGCCCCATTTTGATTATTGTGACACTCTTTTTACAGACTTATATATTATTTTCACTCAAAGACTTCAACGTGTTCATAATTCTTGCGCACGTTTTATTTGTGGTATTCGCAAATTTGACCATGTTACACCGTCCCTGGAACAATTATCGTGGCTTCGTCTAAGAGATCGTAGAACTGTCCAATCCCTATCCTTTCTCTATAAAATACTTCACACATCATCGCCTAATTATTTATCACGCCGCTTCATCAGACTATCCGACACACATAATCTTGACACTCGATCCCATTGTCAGCACATTGTCCTTTATCTCCCTCCTCATCACACTGTATATTATTCATTATCTTTTACGGTCTCGCTTACCAAAACATGGAATTCCCTTCCGCCCTATGTCAGAGACTGTCAAACTATAACATCCTCCAAAAACAAATTAAAGAATTATTTAATAACAAACTAACTTATACACCTCACTGATAGTATTATTTTAACAATTAATAAATTTAATTATCTATGAAAATAATATTAAGATTAACAAATATTTTCTTTTGTTTTGTTTTAAATATTGTACAAACGTAAAATTAGTTTTCTATATCTCATTATTTTTCTTTGTTTTATATATACATTAGACAGGGACAATTTAATATGTCTTGATTGTATACATTTTATTATTAGCTTTAGTCTTAATTTTAACTAACATTAACTAGTTGCATTATAGATCATAATATAATATATATTATATTTTTGATCAAATTTTTATTTAGTATTTAATATTAGAGTTCATTGTGATTGTTATATTATGATGTAATATATGTTTGTCCTGGTGAGTGGAAGAGAAGGCCACATGGCCTTAACTCCACCAGGCTAAATAAATCTAATCTAATCTAATAGCAAATGTAATAAGAACAATTAAGTCTCGTAAAGTGCGATGGTGAGGACATATGACCAGAATAGTGAATGAAAGAGGGGCACGGAAACCAAAGGCAAATTAGTCATTATATAGGTCAAGAATTGAGTGTGAAAGTAACATTAACCATGACTTGATGGAAGTAAATTATACAGCGGGGGGCACGCCGTAACGTAGTGGTTAAGGCACTGGACTACAAGCCGGAAGGTCGAGGGTTCAAGTCCCGGTGGGGTCAGGATTTTTAAACTGACCCAAACCTTCTGGCGGCACTACGGCCCTGGGGTCGACTCAGCGTCTAACTGAAATGAGTACCAGACGCTTGTTCTGGGGGTAAAGGCGGCCGTCACGCAGGGCTGACAAACCAGCTGACATCAAGTGCTGATTGTCCAGAAAAAGTGGGAGCCTTAACCTCCTACTACCCCAAGGGCCTTCCGAGGCCTTTACTAAATTATACAGCGAATGATTGGAAAACATTAGCTCAGGATGGACATGCATGGAGAACTTATTTCCCCGCTTTCACGAACCTCTGGGTCCGATAACGCCTCCGAGTTAGTTAGTTTCTAGAATGAGAACATATTGATGAGACTAGATCAGTGAACTTAAAATATATGTGAATCCATCATTTTATAAAGTTTATTACACCACAAGGTGCCCAAGCTGAGCAAAACATTTCTTCCACTTACTTGTGTTTTGCACTCTTAACTTTACTATCTAACCTCTCTTGGTTAACTCTTGTTTTTTCGACCCCGACGCTATTAGGGCATCCGAGGGCTAGGGAGTCTTTCCTTTCTTCCATTTCTTCTTTCCTTTATTTTATTTTCTTCTCCAGAAAAGCCTGACCAGAGGCTATAAGATGGCAGGCCCATCACTGGTCTTGCCTTCCTTTGGCCAGCAATCAATCGAAGGGACTATTATTATGCTTTCAAGTCTTATACGAGAATTTTCCGGAAGACGCTGGAGGGAAAACTTTCTATAGGATCGTAACAGGCCTTGGCCTAATACTTGGAAGGAAGAAGAAGATTACATTAACCGAAAAAAAAATCCAGATAAAAATCTATATGTTTGGTTAATTTAAATTTCAAGGTACACATCTCTCGAACCCGGAGTAACAAACACTGTATACATCACTGTCCTGATTTATTGTTTCCAATTATTTCCCGTATATTTTACCTCCATTCAATTTAATGTTATTTGCTCATCTCGTTCTTGGATGCCAAGTGTGCGCTTTGCCTCTAGCTTTCATTCTAGAAGTTTCCACGCCCCCCTTTCAATTTGAACTCTTGCCACATGACCTGCTGAACGGAGCCTATGAGATTTATATGTTCTTAATACATCCGATTTCCATAAAGATAATGTTTTTATATTTCCCTTAATGTATGCTAATCATTTCCCCATATTGATGACGTTCTAGAGATCTTCAATGTGGATTTAGAAGAATCAGGTCTACAATAGATCAGATTTTTAGTATAAGACAGATTTCAGAAAAGAAATGGGAATATAATGGCACTGTACATCAACTATATGTAGACTTCAAAAAAGGATATGATTCAATTAAGAGGGAGAAGTTATATAGTATCCTGCTGGAGTTAGGAATTCTTAAAAAGTTAGTTAGACTTCTGCGAATGTGTCTAAATGGCATAAAGATTAGTGTGCGTGTAGGCAAATAGTTTTCGGATATTTTTGAAATCCAGAATGGGTTGAAGCAAGGAGGTCCACTATCTCCTCTACTATTTAATTTTGTACTAGAGCATGCCATCAAATATTTAGAGGATGAGGAAGGCCTAAAACTCAATGGTATCAATAAGCTGTTAGTTTATGCTGATGATGTAGTACTATTGGCCGATAGCGAGGAGATACTAAAGGACAACACGCATACTCTATTGAATAACACTAAGAAATTAGGACTGGAAGTAAATATCAATAAAACTAAATATATGGTCACACGTAGAAGTACAATATATAATGGAAATGGACAGCTAATGACAAACGAGGGAAATTTTGAGGAAGTGGCTGAATTCAAATACCAAGGAACAATAATCACAAATAAGAATGAGATGCACAAAAAAATTAAACATAGGCTCAATTCTGGAAATGCGTGCTATTATGCATTGCAGAGACTCTTGATGTCCCAACTCCTTTCAAAAAACGTTTTAAACTGAAAATATATAAAACTATTATTATAGTAGTTATATTATATGGATGTGAAACATGGACTCTTACTTTAAGGGAGGAAAGGAGGAGTACGAGTATTTGAAAATAAAGTACTTAGGATAATTTTTGGACCAAAGAGAGATTAACAAACAGGTGAATGGAGAAGACTACATAACAATGAACTATATGGTCTTTATAGGATGCCAGATATAATAAGAACAGTAAAGTCTCGTAGACTGCGATGGGCAGGACATGTTGCACGTATGGGGAATGAAAGACTTGCATGGAAGCTTCTTGTAGGACAGCCATAGGGAAAACGCCCAGTTGGTAGACCAAGAATGAGATGGGGGGAATAACATTAACTATGATTTGAGGAAAGTAGATTATACAGGGAATGATTGGAAAGCATTATCTCAGGATAGGGAAGTATGGAGAGCGTATGTCCGCGCGGCCATGAACCTACGGGTTCGATAGTGCCAGTGAGTAAGTAAGTATGCTAATCATTAAATGCTGGAAGTTTCAATTTACAATATGTGGTTTTTTTGTATCATTCATAACGTATTTAGAGAGTTAATTAAACGGATGCGATTATAGACTTTTAAAATATTTTGAATCTAAACGTCTTACTTTATCATCATCATCATCATAGTCCGGTCTCGAATTTAGTCAATTTGTTTATATGTTTCCGGCTAAATAGAGATGTCATCCACACTTTTTTGAGTGGATGTCCTGGTTTTCTTTCTCCTACAGGTTGATAGCTTAACATTTGCTTGGTTATCCTATAAATCTTACAATTAAGAATATGTTGCTGTATCAATATTACCTAAATTAATATATATATTTCCAAAGGTTCCATGGCAATTCATTTAAGATGTCTTCATTTTTTTATGATCTAGTAGTGTGTATCCAGCAGTCGTCCGAAGATATATAATTTCAGCAGAACTAAATATTTGAAAGTCCTCTTGTTTTAATGTCCATACTTCGCTACTATACAAAGGAGTTTATACGGACGTTCCTCTTCTTTTCACGGATGTTTCGGACAATCCAGGCTGCCTATCTTAATATTCCCCTTGTACCATTTACTTTTAACATTGTTTTCTTTGCTGTGGGTCATTGTAATTCAATTCCGTCTGGGTTATTTCTGTTACGACTTGCTACTGAAGTTGAGATTCCTTAGGACGAGCCCTGAAGCTAAATATTATACCTGTGGTGGGCTGCTACCTTTTAGTCCCTGGACAGACATTAGGTTATCACATTTACTAGTACCCAATTGAACGATCATACTGCCGTGACTCGGTCCTCAAGCCTCGTTTGTTAAAACGGGTTGTTCCACCAGAAAGTGAGGATGAGAGATGCGTACGAGAGCTTTTGGTACACGTCACTAGTATTAAAGTTGTGCTATATGAGACTTTGGTAAAACTAGCCTTGATGTAAGAAAATGAAACATGGGTATTAACTAAATCTGATGTAAAATTGACCAATTACGAAAGAAAATCCTAAGGAGGATGTACAGTATGGAGCAATTAATGAAAATGATTCCTGGAGAATAAGATATAACAAACAACTCTATTTCATCTGAGATAGTAACATGAATTAAAATACCTAGATTAAGAAGGACAGGACATGTGCAGAGAATAAAAACCTTGCTAATATGTCGATCACGCAGAAACTGCGTAAACTAAGTGGATTTCTCAGCTACTTAAATGCTTCTGGTTTAGAGAATAGGCCTATATATAAAGCAGGATTTTGTATTGCCTGAATAATTAAAGTTAATAAACAAAATTACTATAAACAAAATTACAGAAGAATATGGATTGAAGATATCTAAAGAGAAAACAAAAATTATGGCATTTCAAGGTGTAGATCCTGTCAGAAGTAAAATTGTACTTGACAATAAAATTTTGGAGCAGTATAGTTTTACACATCTAGGATGCAATATCTCATTAGAAGAAGAAAAGGATGTAAATGCAAAAGTATCATTTTTTAAAGAATTTTAGGGTTAACAAATTCTATCTTCAAGCCACAGTTATTCAAAAATATTCAAGACTAAAACTGGCTCTACCAACTCTTTTGTATGGTAGCGAATTATGGACGTTGAAACAGAAGGTTATACAGATACTTAGATCTGCTGAAATGAGATACTTTCGGAGGACTGCAGGATACACACTACTAAATCACAAAAAAATGAAGACATCTTAGAAGAATTACACGTGGAAACTTTAGAAAACAAAATTTCTGATTATAAGTCAGGATGGATGCAACATGCTCATCGAATGGAAGATCACAGGATACCCAAACAAATGTTAAGATATCAACCTGCAGGAAAAAGAAGACCAGGACGTCCACTCAAAAGACTTCTGGATGGTATTTCTCTTGAGGCCGAAACAGGTTAACAAATGACCTAAATTTGTGAATGTGCTATGATGATGATGATGATGATGAATAAATAATTTTGTAATTAAGATATTTAGTCTGTGTATTCTTATCTCTTATGGTTGTTTTTGTTGAACATATGTTCAAGGCTTTCGAGTTCCCATCTTCAGCGATTACATCCATATGAAGTAAGAATACACAGACCAAATATCCTAATTATTAAATAAACCTCTTAATGTTACTTCCTATTGTGTTTTTAAAATAATTTTGTATGTTGATATTAGTTTTATAAATAATTATTAACTTTGAATAAAAATCTAAATATTTCATTGTTAGTTATTGTCAAATAAAATTTTCATAACAATAGTAAAATAAACATTTTACTATTGTCGTCATGGGCTAGTGGTCAGCGTTACTGACTACTATTCATGAGGTCCCGGGTTTGATTCCCGGTTAGACCATAGGAAATGTTTTCTTAAAGGGAATTATTCCTGTGGTTGACCATGGTCTGGAATTTAGGTTAAGTTTAGGTTAAGAACTCTCCTGGCAGTTCATTACCATTTATCACCCATCATATCATCGGCGTAACGTAACTCCGCCTTCTAGGCGCCCCAACCTAAGAAATGGATTACAATTCCGCCAATGTCAGGGGAGAAAGCCAGAAATGTCATAAAAGACAACCTGGTGGAATTGGATAAAAAACTATTTAAATAGACTAAGATTTTTTAAAAGAATGTTTTTAAATTTGTTTTAATTCATTGTTGTCTGAATTATAAATATTTCTATTAAACTTCAATAAAAAAAATTGATTAACTTTATACTCTCATGACTGAAAGTAAACTAAATTATGATTGGAATTAAAAGTTCTTATCTTCCTTATATAACCAATCGGATTTTTACCTTACATTTAATAGAATTATTACGCATGTAAATTAAAAATAATTTAATGTGCGCAAAATAAACTTTATATTTTAATATAACTAATAATTTATTCATTCTGTATAAAATTTTCGTTCTGAATAGAAGCAAGCAGAGTTCTTCAGACAAAATTTAATATTCTCTCCAATACAAGGATTGAGAAAAGTGAAATTTTATACTTGAAATGAAAATAATCAACGTTGTGAATAAGAATAATTGATTTTAAATAGACGGGGACCAAAGAGAGATGAACAGACAGGTGAATGGAGAAGACTACATAACAATGAACTACATGGTCTTTATAGGTAGCCAGATATAATAAGAACAGTTAAGTCTAGTAGACTGCGATGGGCAGGACATGTTGCACGTAAGGCGAATGAAAGACTTACATGGAAGCTTCTTGTAGGAAAGCCAGAGGGAAAACACCCAGTTGGTAGACCAAGAATAATGTGGGAGAATAACTAACTATAATTTGAGGGAAGCAGATTATACAGGGAATGATTGGAAAGCACTAGCTCAGGATAGGGATGTATGGAGAGATTATGTCCGTGCGGTCATGAACCTACGGGTTCGATAGTGCCAGTGAGTGAGTAAGTAAGTAAGGTGAAGAAAATTACCTCCGGAATTAACTTGATCTACTTGGAACTCAAGACTTGGAATAAATCTTCATAATTTCTACAAGAATTTTTTTATGTTATGAAGCGTCACCAGTATACTAACTTCCCAAGCCTGAGAGGAGAATCCAGCTCTACCACAATTTACCTAAATTAACCCCGAACCTAAAAAAACCCAATCAGATATATTTCATATATATATATATATATATATATATATATATATATATATATATACCGGGCTTCCAATATAAACCCGGACCGGCCTCACGGGGTTTCACCCGTCAGGCAGCGCTCTCTACTCGTCCGCATTTCACTCTGCCAGCAGCTTGTCCTTCAACTAGTCAGTTTGCTATCGTTCGACAAGATGAGACGTCAGCTGACATTAGAGCAGCGCATTTATGTGTGTAAATGTTATTATAAATACGAATCAGCTCGTCGCGTTCGCGAGGAATTTATTCGGAACTTCCCTGGACAATTACCTCCTTCCAGATCGACAATCCACGATCTTGTGACTAAATTTGAGACCACAGGTTCAGTACAAAATAAGAAACACTCGCTCCCCAGATCTAACAGTGTGCGATTTTTATTTGTGGGGTAGCCTGAAAGACAAAGTGTACAAAACAAATCCGCACACATTGGAAGAACTGAAGAACAACATAAGAAATGAAATCAGAAACTTGACAGTGCCCGAACTACAGCGTGTCAATCTAAATGTGTTTACTCGGTATAATGCCTGTTTAACTGCGGGAGGACAACATTTCCAGCATTTTCTATAAGGTAAGAAACAGTTCAAGGACGGGTGGCAGGCAGGGTGAATTGCGGGAGGAAGAGACAGCACTGGGTGCCGGGTGAAACTCCGTAAGGCCGGTCCGGTTTTATATTGGAAGCCGTTATATATATATATATACAAACGTTAATGCTATTAAGTAAATGTTCTCTTTAAAAATTTGCTTAACTGTTATGTTGGCCACAAGATGTCAGTCGGAACGATTTTCCGCTACTTCTTGTGTGAATTGAGAATACTACATATATAAGAAAAATGTATGTTTGTGTTGGAATACTTGGGTAACTAAGGTCGTTAGAGTGTTAAATGCACAGAGTTTAGAGACTCTGGTTCAAATCCCGTCTCAAGCATTCACTTTTCTTTTCATATATATATATATATATATATATATATATATATATATTGGAGAAAATTAATTTTTGATACCAGTTTATTTAAAAATTTCGGACTGCAGAGATAACAAATCGTGGACAACTGCAAGTTAATTTTACCTATTTGAATATTGCTGTATAATTTGACACCGATTTAATTAACATCTACCTATTTATTTTTCCATTACTATATTATAAAAATTACATAAATTAATGTATGTTAAGGGATACATTGTCAATTTAAAGTTTAATTAAATTCTGTGGTATATATACGTAGGCCTATTGCGAATGGTTGCTAGAGTCAATTTTTAATTTCGGGTTTCAGGTAAACCCCCACTTTTACTGGCCGAATTTCGCTGACTTTTGGGAATATGTTCCTCGGTTTATTTTACTATCAAACACTGAGTGTCCTTGTAAAATATTGGAAATTGCGACCGCTAGGGCGATTTTTAAATTTCCATTTCAGGTGAATTCCTAACCTAATGAACGATTTTTCTGGTTAATGAATTCGACAATTTCTTTTTAATCAACCGCAATGTGTCAAGTTTAGTTTCGATGAAAAAGAAATACGGCCGGAGAGCGTTAAAGGACACACACACACACACACACATATATATATATATATATATATATATATAAAGTTTCTTGGGTTTTCCGCGTCATAGATTCAAGGTTGGCTTCTGGCCATATTCCGATGTTTCGACACGATCTCACATGCCATTATCAAGGAATGATAAATATGTTAAGGAAAGATTGGTCATGCTGAGTTTGCAGTAAAATACCTGCTCTTGGGCAGAACATATGTACGTACAATTTTGTAATCCTAGTCTAATAATTTGGTTTCATAGTCTCATTAAAAACATTATAAGGGTAATTTAAATTTCACCTAAAAATGTCCATCTAAAACCCTTAATTTAACAACTAACTACTAACTAAAAATATTTACTTACACATATAGTAGAGGGGGGTTTGCATTAACTTTTTTGGCTGAGTATGCAAGGGTTAGAGGTCTCGGGTTCAAATCCCGGTTCAGGCGTTTATTTTTCGAGTCATGTCATGTATATATATATATATATATATCCTAAATATTTAGGAGTAGAAATTAATACCAGCAACAGTAAACAGATGAAATCCTCCATCAAGCAATTAATGCAAACAAAATATCGGGATATTTGAACAATACTGTTTGGAAAAATAAAAATTTAAGAATATATACAAAAGTAAGAATTTACAAATCTGTCATAAGACCAGTTCTAACATATGGTTGTGAATGCCGAACAGAAACTCAAAAAACAAAACAAAAATCAATGAAACAACCGAAATGAAAGTTTTAAGGAAAATCGTAGGAAAATCGCTGAGAGAGAAAATTCGCAGCTCTGTTATTAGAGAAGAATGTGAAATTGAACCTATAAACCTCTAGATAAATGATAGAAGATTAAATTGGAACGATCACATAGATAGAATGGAGAACAGTAGATTAGTGAAGAAAGCACGTGACTGGACACCTCAGCAGAAAAGGCCATTAGGAAGACCACAACTACGATGGAAGGATGTCACCATACCCCGGACCTGTAGTGAATGAACATGCAACAAGCTGCCAGCTTTCATGCGTAGAGGAAGAAGAATATATATATACATATAGTATTAAAAGATTCCGGGCTATGTGGCCGTGGTCTATAACTGGCGTTTCTTCCAGACGTTTCTCCCTCAACTGCGGAGGGAATCTTCAGTGGCGAGCGCTTCCAGCTGTTGTTCCCATGTCGCGAATCGCAGTCGAGTCTACGACAGGGAAACAAGAGCTGGAAGCGCTCGCCACTGAAGATGCCCTCCGCAGTTGAGGGAGAAACGTCTGGAAGAAACGCCAGTTATAGACCACGGCCACATAGCCCGGAATCTTTTAATACTATGATTACCGGCCGTGAAAGCCTGCATTCCACAATATATATATATGAGTACCTCAGTGCCATAGATGCCTAACCCATAACTTAAAACATTATGATTTTCCCTGTAATTACATTAGAAATAATAATCTCTGTCAGAGTCACATATATATATGCACTTATTTAGGAACAAAATTAGACCATTCAGGCGATAACATAGTAGAAATTAAAAATAGAATCGCACAAACAAAGCAAGCAATAAATGCTTTAAACTCTGTTTGGTGGAGCAAAATATTACAAAAAATACAAAATTACAAATATATCAAACAATAATTCAGAGCATTTTAACATATGGTGCTGAAGTCTGGCAAATTCCTACCAGGGAAATGAAAATAATTTTAAGTACAGAAATGAATGTTTTAAGAAGATCAGCTGGAAAATCTAGAATGGATAGAATACGAAATAAAGAAATAAGGGAAATTATGGGTGTACAAGAGGAGCCGGACATCATAGACATCATAGAAAAGAAAAGATTGCAGTGGTATGGTCATGTCAAACGAATGTCAGAGCAAAGATTGCCAAAAACTGTTACGGAATGGATCCCAATGGAAAGGAGGAAGAGAGGAAGACCGAAGAAAACTTGGATAGAAGGGGTACAAGCAGCTATGAATATCAGAGGAATGGAGGAAGATCAATGGATGGATAGAGAGGAATGGCGTGGTTTCCGGAAGACGGCGGCAGCTGCCATGATGCCGGATGATGATGATGATTATATATATATGTGTGTGTGTGTTTTGGCCAAGGTCATTTTCTTCGATATCACCCAGATACTATCGGTGAAGATCTATAAAAAATTTCAAATGTAATGACAACAATCTCTATAGTTTCGTTCCTTCGAAATTCGCTGAAAGTACTGATACCTAACCAAAAGAGATACGAAGAATTGGAAGGCCTAATAGTAAATAAATTGATATAGAGCGTTGAAAGACATAAGGAAACTGAGCATCAAGAATTGGCGGAGCGTGTCTAAAGAGAGATCAACCTGGCGGAAAATAGTGAAGGAAGCTGATACTTCTAATGGCTGTAAAGCTAATTTAATGATTAGTTGGTAGTCACCATTTGCATACTCATATTTTGATCCTTTTATTCTTCGTAGAATATTCTTGTCCCGAGCTGATACTCTTACTTCATCATCTGAATCCATCTCCCTGGAATTCCATTTCGTTTGAAACCTGTCTGCCTGATCTTTGACACACTATTTTATTGTCTGCCGTCCTTCGCTGTTTAAGGCATCAAACCTTGATATAGAGCTATAGGACTTGCGTTGGTAGAAATCCTCATGGAAGAAGAAATTTTCTTATGGAATTTCGATCGGTTTGGGACACGTATCCATCTATCATTGTGGAGATTCGATAAATACAATAAGTGGCAACTCCAGGTTGAAAAAAAAAAGTTATAATGGTTGAGGGGCCGTCACAATGACCATATCACCCTAAGTTGGATGTATGGTCGTCTAGCTCTGTGATTGACTCATATAGATGTGAGGTCATCAGCCGGGTGGTTGGACAAGGGCATTGTATTGTAGGCCTATCGCCTCATTGATATTTTTTATATAATCTGCAACAATTAGGCTAGAAAATAAAATGCAAAAGAAATAATGTCCTTACCCTTCAATTGGCGAAACAATTTTCGTGCCAGTTACTTAAAATATGTCGGATCGCAAGGAAAACAAAATCATGTAAAACTGTAAGTTATTATTGTACATCATTGCGTAAATCGATACAAATTTAAGTAATTTCTATTCGTTTGTTTTTCTATTGTCTTATAAACAATATTAAATATGAAATCAGTCCACCGCTGTGGTCTCGAGGTAGCGTGCTGCCTTGTCACGCAGCGGGCCCGGGTTCGATCCCCGGTCGGGATGAGGTTTTCATCGGGGTTTTTCCTCACCTGTAAGACAAATTTCAGGAAACTTTAAGGCCTAAACGGTCCCCGAACATCATAAGGCCATCGCAATCATCATCATTCATATTCATCTTAGATTAAGCTTACAAGGAAAGTACTTATGTTGGACCAGTTGGATTGTAACAAAAATTGGAGGATGTGTAAATTGATTGACATTAAATATGATGACGGTAGTCATTTTGCTACAAAATTAATAATCTCGTGTTATTTGTCATTACATTTCAATCGCGTCATTGACCGGTTCGTAAAGGCACGGTTGCTCATTGCAGCTGATTTCAAGAACATGTGCAGCTAGCGGGGTGAAGAACATAAATATTATTATAGTGTCCCACCTTGTTAGCAGCAATAACTATTTTTGAATACCTTATACAGATTGCAGAGCACTGTGTAGGGCCTACTTTTTGTTACTTGAAATTGTACTTACAATGTATTGAGTTCTTTTTTATGTTTAAATAGAAACAATTAATATATACTGTACGAATACTCGACTGCGAGAGTGGAAAAAAACATTCACACTCCGGTGCGCTGCTCTTCAAGTAACCGTGCCGTTCCGTTGCAATATTTATTTCGTTAGTTTATATTATATCTCTCTCCCCTGTCCCTTATTGTTCTTCCCTCTTTCACCAAACTACCATTTTCTATTTTTACTTGTTCATTTTATTTTTCCCAACTGTTTCACTTATTTATTTTGTCATGTACCGATGTTAAGCCTTTTTTTTTCTATTTTCTTGTTCCTTATTTCGTGTTAAATATTATGCATACTATTGAATTTGCAGTGAAATGACTAATATCACGGTGTTCAGTATCCTTCATTCAATATGTCCTCCTGTTTTTGCTATAATTCAACTGGTCCAACGTAAGTACTTTCCTTGTTAGGATTAAGGACTCTCCTGGCACACCACTATCATCATCACCCATCATATCATCGGGGCATGAGGCGCTCCAACCTCAGAAGTGGGTTTCAATCACGCCAATTGTAGGAGAGAATACCAGAAATGTCCAAAATGACAACCTGGGTAATTAAAACAATGAAATCATCTTATCAGATACATTGCCAATTTAAGCGTTTAATCTTGGATTAATTTGGAACAGAGAATAAAAACTTGTGTCAATGATCAGGGACTCTTGTACTCAAAGTGTTAAATTATTATAAAACAGTGTTTGGTGCACAATTTTACACTGTAAGCGCACTTTTAAGTGAAACATTTTGTGACAATACTGGGCATATAGCACCTTTATAATGTAAAGCAAAATTATTCGTTGCCAAAACAAGAGGAAACGCATAATGGAAAAATCTCAACAAAGCGGAGCTTGGAAAAAGTTGGAATTCATCTATTAATTTTACAGCACCCAGTTCAACTCGCTGCAAGCTAGCTCCTACATACTTCACTAATGGGGGATCTCTCCCCTGCAAATATAACCTTTTATAATCCATCCTGAATAAAAACATCGAATGGCCAACAATCTACATTTAAAAAAATCAAGTTCTGAGTCTCCTCTTCACGCAGTTAATCTCCTTATAGGGCATTCACACTGTATTTTCATAGAACCCTATTTCTTGCTAACTTCTTTACTTCATTCAATGGTTTCCCTTCTTTAGCAATTTTTTCAATAACTTCATTGTTTCTTGGTCTTCCTCTTCATATACTACCCTGGGGATTGAAATTCACTGCTTTATCTTCTTTCCTCTCATGTGTGTTCTAACCACTTCCACTTTCGTTTTCTTTACAATGTCTTGCATTTTCATTTAAGTTTGTTATTTCCCATAATTCTAAACTTGAAATTGTATATGTCCATCTCATTCTTACAATTACTTTTAAGCATCTAAATTGAGGAATGTTTGTAATATGTTAGATATTTGTTTTCTTTGTTTGACATGTATATACTCGTAATCAAACTGATTTCGCATTACTATTGTGAATTTTAATTTTAGTATGTCTTGATTTGATGTTAGATTTCCAGATAGGAATGTAACAGAACAAAACCACCATTTACTCTCTTTACTCTGTTTTTAACATCCTAAAGGGCACCATCACCCTTATCAATTATACTTCCTAGATTCCTGAATTCCTCAAAAACCTCAATATCTTTAATGTCAATTAAAATTTTGTTTGTTCTCTTACTTTTTAAGGGACATTATATAGTAGTCACACCAGCCTCAGCCTCGTTCTAAGATTTTTTAATAAATTCTATACCATTTACTGGATAAATTTGAAAATTTGTATGCTAAAATGTAACGATCTGGACTTTCATTTGATATCAGTGATAATATAAAGAGTGTAGGTAATTCTTTAAAAAATATAAAATACAATTTTTAACTCAATGAAAGTGCTTGGAATTTTAAAATAACATGAAAACCACTTAGATTTAAGGGTAATTGCATTAATTTTTAATTTACAATAATACATCATTATAGATGATGATCTAGACACAATAGTGTGATAAAATATAGGTTAATTTTATAAATTTAAAAAAAATACTCTTAATTTTGTATGTTAATTAAATAAGAATAAAACTTTATATGATTTTGATATTTACGTATTAAAATACCAATTCGTAACAGCTGTTTCAGTACTTTGTACTTTCTTCAGACGAATTTTATCTTGATTACAATATTACATTACGATGCGGGACTGGGAAGTGGTTTTTACAGAACTGAGGGAAAATGTTTAAACACCGAGCAATAGCGAGGTTTTTAACTTCCGAGATTCTGTAAAACACTTCACAAACGTGCGTTATACATTATTTTTTGCGTGATCGTGTTTTCGAAATAATAGAAAAATAGTAACATCTTTGTTGCAAATATTTGCGTTCATTATAAACAAGTGACTAACATTAACAGTGTGGGCAGTGTTTATTAGTTGAAACAACAGGAGGCCTTGAGAACAATTATTGTGAACATGGCCGCAAGTACGTATTTATTGTTTTATAATGTTTCAAATAAAGTTCCGTTCATTTAAAATGCAGTGATTTGTTTCGTATAATGTATATTAACACTACCTTTTGGATATTTTTATATATACATTATATATAGTATACATACAGGGCAGTGGTTTTACTTCCCGCACGTGGGTGTAAATGTAATATTACAGTATAGTTATTTAGGTTGGCAACCCCGAAATGTAGGAAGTTGAACTTTCAATAATAGTCGTCATTCCTGGTAAGTACGACAAAACGCACTATCGCGCAAAAACGGATTTTATTAAACAGCTGTTTTATTATTTTAATAAAGGAAAGCCACATCCCCTTAACTCCAACAGGCTCAAAAAATAAGTTAATACAATTATTTATTACGTTGTTTCATAAAACATTGATAAATTTAAACCAAACTTGGAGGAATTTTAAATTGTGGTTTCAGGGAAATGCCCATACTCCTAATTGCCGGTTTTTTTAGTATAGCTTTAGCGTTCATTTGAATGGTATACACAGAGTTCCGTTTCTAAAAACCAAAATTACGGCTTTTAAATTGATCTTTAAATTTTCGCTTCATATGAAGAAAACTCCTAATTGTCTGATTTTGTTGTCAACAAACTCGAACTTACTTTCCTTAATTGATTACTATATGCAGAGTTTGGATCCCAAGAAATAAAAATTGCTGCCGCTAGAGCGTTAATAGATACATATATCTACATATATATATATATATATCCATCCATAGTAATTCTGCCCGAAGGCAGGTCCTTCACTGCAATCATAGCATTTTCATGTAGGTGTGGTAGCTTCCCGTTGCTTTCCACACCGGTGAAGGATGATGATGATAATACGATATAATAATGGTAAGGATGATAATGATAAGGATGATGGCCATATGATTTCGGAGACCGTTTGGGCCTTAAAGTTTTCCTGACATTTGTCTTACAGGTGAGGAAAAACCCCGATAAAACCTCACCCAGAAAAACTGCCCCGACCGGGGATCGAACCCGGGCCCTCTGCGTGACAAGGCAGCACGCTACCTCGAGACCACAGCGGTCGACGTGGATATATATATATATGGCAACATTCAGCCCAGAAGTGCATGGCCGCGAATACATAAGCTCTCCATACATCCCTATCCTGAGCTGTTTTCCAATAATCTCATGTACAATTTACTTCTTTCAAATCATTTTTATTATCCTACCTCATTGATAGCTTAACTATTGGGCGCTTTCCCTCTTGTTTTCTTACAAGAAGTTTCCATGCTCCTCTTTCTTTCCCCATCCGTCCCACATGCGCTGGTCATTGCTGTATATGAAACTTAACTCTTTTAATTACATCTGGTTACCCATACATATTACTCAGATCACTGTCACATATATAATTTTTATCATGGTCATTTTTAGTTTTTACTAAATAGTATAGATGGAGATTAATATTTTTTTAATCTTGTCATATAACAATCTTCCTTAGAAATCCGCTGATAAAGGAAATATAGACTATAGAAAAATGTATAGAATCGGCAGTTATTTTATGCATTAACTACTTGGTCTGGAGACATTGGACTGCGGTCAGGGATGTTACTAACAGCAAGTGCATACGCCACCACATATGTGCACCCCATAAATAACTGCAGTTACTGGGCTTATGGGATCACCCAAATGTAACCCAAATACTCTACATGTCCACATATATCATGTAACACATACTGTATACATCGATATAGGGCGTTAATTAGATTTCTCTTATCCCCATGTATTCTATCAAGTTTCAGTCCATTTCTATCAAAATGGTTTTTATTAAGACTATTCCACACTACAGTGGTTCTCCTTTTAATCCGTAAAACTTACTCAAAGCAGAATCGCATGAGACCATTTTTTTTTCTCCACATTAGACAAAATTCTGCATTATAAAAAACTAAAACTTACTAATAATCTTAGATTATAGAGTACCTTATATGTCTTGGATTAATTGTAGATCCGCCGCCGTTGAAAAGTGAAGTATAGTATCTATGAGCGACTTCGGCGGTAACGCGCGAAAAAAACAGTCCCGTTTCGTCAGCGTTAAAAATGTCTCTTAGTTGCGTATCCTGAAATTAAAGTATGCAGTTCCGGTTTCCGCTCTCTAACTACACTTTCGTCCACAACCTTTGATTCTCCGCAAAAATCATTCCACACTACATTGTGTCGTCTTTTAAAACTGGCCAGCCAACCTGAAGATGCCTTAAAATCATCATTCCCTAGGGATTTAGCAACAGCTAGAACTTGACTTTGGAGCATCGGTCTGGACATTTGGAGATTTATCTTCAACCACTTTCACTTTTTCCTTTAATGACAATGATACTTGCGTTGTAGCCACCTTTATTTCGTAAATTCAGACAGCTACCTGTGAAAGATCGGTCTCAAAACTTAAACTAATTTAAGATTTTACAGTGCAATGGTTATTTGTAAGACAGGTGTCTGTATATCGCATAACGGGTGTGCAGTGAGGTCTAAATAACATTTCAAGTAGGCCTACAGGTAGATTCTATACTTCACCCGGCGGCAGGAATCATTCCTTATTGTTTTATGGCATAACGGAAATTCAATGAAGTGGAATCTAATGCATTTCTCTGTCTTTCCGCTTTATAACTTTTTTCATAAATTGTGTAAAAATATCCTTCCGTTCCCGCGTTGAACAGATTCCGTTTTATGCAAAATAAATACACGTAAAATTACTATTATTTCGTCCGGACCAATAAATTTGTTCACATTGGGCAGATTTCCGCATTATTCACGTTGCGGATTTAACACGTTTTACTGTATGTATGTATATACAGCGTTGGTGATAAACAATATCCTTGAAGTAGACCTATAAATGAAAATTTCTTTGTATTTTTTAATTTTAAATTATTAAATATCGTTGAGTGAGTTGGTAGCAAACTCTGGAGGTGTTAAGCTCTTATAATACCACATCCGGAAACTGTCCGCTACAAAAGCTAATACGGAAATAAATGGAGTACTGTGCTTGTTCTCATGAAAATATTTTTAAAAACAAAAAAATCTTCAAGTATCCTACTTACCAGACATCGAAAAAACTATGAAAAAAATATAATCACTAGTTTGGCCGTAGCGTTGACTTCACGTCGTTTTGGCGTAAATTACCATACACAGATGTTGTTTAAAATCTCACAAATCACTTCATTTATTTCTACAAATTATCAGTTAACTGTTAATCACAATTAGTAACACCAATTAATTTTAATTCAAAGTTTATCTTACAAACGATTATTTGACAGTCTCTGATGAATCCGTTCACTATAATTTCTCTTACACTTGACCTTCGCTTCTCGCTGTCAAGAACAAGAATAACTGACTATCGTCCTCGCCACATATTATATAGGGGGCGAAGAACGTTCTAGGTACAGGATCGAGACACTTCGACACATAGAAATCTCTGGCCACCGATATTTCCCGAAAGGGAAAGGAGATGGTGGTAGAGACGCCTAGAATGACAGCCCTGACATATCGGTGGTTTGCGCGAGTCTTCGACTCACAAATCTATTCCGACCAATGCGAGATCACAATTCGCTTTGCCCGCGTAATTTAAATGTCATCATACTACTCGTCACATTACCTCCTTATTCTTCTTCTTCTTCTTCTTCTTCTTCTTCACGGTTTAGGCTTATTTTCTAGCCTGTTCCGGCTCCAAATTGCTGTTCTTTCCATCTTTTCCTTGGTCTTCCCAAACTTCTTCCTCGTGGTGAATAGTTGTATGATGCTTTTGGTATTAGTTTTGTGAAGCGCATTACTAGCATATATATATAAATACTCGTCACATTATGTAAATATATATATATATAATGTCAGGAAAACTTTAAAGCCCAGACGGTCTCCGAAATCATATGGCCATCATCATCCTTATCATTATCATCATCATCCTTCACCGGTGTGGAAAGCAACGGGAAGCTACCACACCTACAATTCCCTAGTAAAGCTGCAAGCATAGCATGAAAATGTTATGATTGCAGTGAAGGACCTGCCCTCGGGCAGAATTACTATGAATGAATACATATATATATATATATATATATATATATATATGATATGATATGAAAAGAAAAAAGAATGCTTGAGTCGGGATTTGAACTCGAGTCTCTAAAGTCTGTACCTTTAGCGCTTTAACCAACTGAGCTACCCAAGAATTCCAAGACAAACATACAATTTTCTTATACATGTAGTATTCTCAATTCACACAAGAGGTAGCGGAAATATCATTCAACTGCCATCTAGCGGCTAACCTAACAGTTAAGCAAATTATTAAAGAGAATATTTTACTTTATAGCAGTAACGCTTGTATATATAGATATTATAAATATATTTTTGACATTTGGTAATGAAGGCAAATATGATATGAAAAGAAAAAAGAATGCTTGTATGTTTGTCTTGGAATTCTTGGGTAGCTCAGTTGGTTAAAGCGCTAAAGGTACAGACTTTAGAGACTCGAGTTCAAATCCCGACTCAAGCATTCTTTTTTTCTTTTCATATCATATTTGCCTTCATTGCCAAATGTCAAAAATATATTTATAATATCTATATATACAAGCGTTACTGCTATAAAGTAAAATATTCTCTTTAATAATTTGCTTAACTGTTACGTTAGCCGCAAGATGGCAGTTGAATGATATTTCCGCTACCTCTTGTGTGAATTGAGAATACTACATGTATAAGAAAATTGTATGTTTGTCTTGGAATTCTTGGGTAGCTCAGTTGGTTAGAGCGCTAAAGGTACAGACTTTAGAGACTCGAGTTCAAATCCCGACTCAAGCATTCTTTTTTCTTTTCATATCATATTTGCCTTCATTGCCAAATGTCAAAAATATATTTATAATATATATATATATATATATATATATATATATATATATATATATATATATGCTAGTAATTCCTGAATGTCCTTCACAAAAGTAATTCATAAAAAAGGACAACATAATTGATATAAAGTGTCAAAATAGTCCCTGAAGTCCATAATGATTATAAACCAAAATAAATATTATAAACAAATTAGGAATGAAACGATCAGAAAATAAGAATTTAAATGAAATATTTGCGTGATAGTGCGTTTTGTTGAACTGAAACCAATGGCGACCATGACTGAAAGATCAACTTCCTACATTTCGGGATTGCCAACCTAAATAACTATACTATAATAAAATAACTATATTGTAATATTACATATTACAAAATGATGTGGGAAGTAAAACCACTGCCCTCTATGTATACTACATACTACAATGTATATACAAAAAATATCCTAAATGTAGTGTTAATATATATTATATGAAATAAACCACTGCATTTTAAATGAACTGAACTTAATTTGAAACAATATAAAACAATAAATACGTACTTGCCGCCATTTTATCGCTAATATTGCCTCACGGCCTCCCGTAGTTTCAACTAATAAGAAATGCCCACACTGTTAACGTTAGTCAATTATTTATAATCGACGCAAGCATTTCCAAAAAATATGTCATTATTTTACTATAATTTATTATTTTGAAAACACCATCGCGCAAAAAATAATGTGCAACGCACGTTAGTGAAGTGTTTTACAAAATCTCGGAAATTTCCTCAACTCTGTAAAAACCACTTCCAACCTCGCATCATAATATACTAATACATTACATTACATGTATTACGCCGTATATGTTTACTGGATGAAGCCAGGTCTACAGTGAGTAGATATTCGTCGCAGTAAAACAACTTGTTCAACACAGTGGGAATGAAATTCGGTAGCTTGCTTCCCTTCCAGAAAACCGTGATCACTCCAAACTTTATTTTAGTTTTTTAAGAAACGGGTGCAACTGCTATCTCTCAGAGTGAATGTAAATTGTACCAAGAATAGACTGACATATTTGCACACTACGGTGAAATTGGATAATAGTATCATATATATCACAACCAAAGTAATTCTTCTTCTTCTTCTTCTTCTTCACGGGCTAGGCAAAAATTGCGTGTTCCGCCTCGCAGTTGTTCCGTCCATATTTTCACTGGCTTTCCTACACTCCTTGAACCTCTTGGTTTGTAGTTGAATGCTGCTCTTGTTAATCTTGTTTCATTCATTCTTTCCACATGTGTAAACCATTTCTCTCTATATTCTCTGATTTTCTCATTCAACCAAAGTAATTAATGTAGTCATTATGTATAGTATCTATCTGGGAAACACTATCAGAAGAGGGAACAACCCGGAAGGACGTATACAATCGAGTATAACGAGGGAAGAAATGTATTTATCTTTTAAATGAGACGTTGTAGTCGAGTATAATAAAGATTAACACAAAAATGAGAATATATAGTGCTGTGGTGGAAGCAATATTACTATATGGGTCTGGAGAAAGATAAGAGTTGAGAAGTGGAAATGGACTTCCTAAGGAGAGCATTTGCGGGTCTCTAAATTGCAACATGTGCGAATCCAGTAATTCAAAGGCAAACTGGAAGGATTTGTTACAAGTGATATTAATTAGAGACGAAATTATTGAACAAGTATCCCACTTTAAATATTTAGGATGTGACATCAGCTATGGGTATGATAAAGATATTGAACACAAAACACATCAGTTTCAAGCAATTTGTGGTACAATAAATAGAACATTGAATAATAAAGCCCATAAACAAACAAAATTAAAATTTTATAAAACCGTCCCTGTCCTTTTGTATGGGAGTGAATCTTGGATTACCACTAGCAAACAAGAAAGTAAAATCCAAGCAGCCGAGATGAAATGTTTAAGAAGAGTAAAAGGCTGCACTAGAATGGACCAGATAAGAAACGAGGACATCCGTGAAGAACTGCAGATCTACTCCATAAAAGAAAAGATATTTAACAACAAGATACAGTGGAAAGAACATGTAGAAAGAATGGAAGAAAGAAGATTACCAAATAAAATCTTCCATTATTTTCCAAGAGGAAGAAGAGATGTCGGACGTCCTCGGAAGAGATGGTCTTAGATCTATTAGTGAAGACGGAACAGGCAACTCTTGCCTAAACCAGGAAGTGAAGAAGAAGGAGTGATGAGGGGATAAAACCAGACAGATATTACGGCGCGATCCCGTGAAAAGGATGGAAAAGGAAACATGTCCAAAAAAGAGCTTTGAATTATTATCCAGGAAATAGATGGAGAAGACGAAGACCTGCAACGTAATGGAAAGAAGGAATTAAAAAGACTATGCTCGATAGGGCAATAGGAGAAGACGAATGAAATGACAGAAATATAGCGATCGAAATGCGGGATGCCCAAAGCCATTTGATTGAGTGATTAATTGAAATAATGCATAATGACTAGCTATATGAAAAATCACATATTAATCACTCTAACCTTTATCAAACAAATACATATAGTTTTTTTTGTGTCTGTTAACGTTCTAGCGGCGTAATTATTATTTTTGGTACCAAACTCGGCATATATAAATTTACAAAGTAAGGTCGACATTTTTAACCAGCAAAATCAGACCACTAGGAATTCATATGAAACAAACATTTAAAAATAACTCTGTCGTAATTTTCGATTTATTGAAATGAAATTCAACATAGGCATATATGTCATTAAAATAAAACGACAAAGGTATTCTCCAAAACTTATGGAAGTCCGACCAAGTGTGTTTGTGTCTGAAACCCAAAATTAAATAATAGCTCCCCGTGTTTGTATCTGTATAGCATACAATTTAATTAACCTTCAAATTCGCATTGTATACTATAAGATACATTAGTTTAATTTATTTCATATTTTTAATAGTAAGTTCACCGCTGTGGTCTCGAGGTAGCGTGCTGCCTTGTCACGCAGCGGGTCCGGGTTCGATCCCTGGTCGGGCCAGTTTTTCTGGATGAGGTTTTTATCGGGGTTTTTCCTCACCTGTAAGACAAATGTCAGGAAAACGTTAAGGCCCAAACGGTCCCCGAAATCATATGGTCATCACCATCATCCTTATCATTATCATAGAACAGATACTAGATTGAAGTTTTATAAAATATTAGCAGTTCCTGCATTACTTTATGGGAGCGAAACTTGGGTCATGACCAACAAATTGCAAAGCAGAATACAAAGCGCAGAAATGAACTTCCTTAGAACAACAAAAGGTTGCACAACATTGGATCGGATAAAGAATGAAGAAATAAGAACAGAGTTAAATATATATCCATTGAATGAGAAAATCAGAGAATATAGGGAGAAATGGTTTACACATGAGCAGCATTAACTACAAGCCAAGAGGTTCAAGTAATGTAGCAAGGCCAGTGAAAAAATGGACAGAACAACTGTCAGGCGGAACAGGCAATTTTTGCCTAGCCCGTGAAGAGAAGAAGAAGAAGACCATCATCATCATCCTTCACCGATGTGGAAATCAACGGGAAGCTACCACACCTACAATTCCCTAGTAAAGGTGCAAGTATAGCATGAAAATGCTATGATTGCAGTGAAAGATCTGCCCTCGGGCAGAATTACTATGGATGGATTAATAGTAATTCTGCGCGAGGGCAGGTCTTTCAATGAAATCATAGCATTTTCATGCTATGCCTTACACTTTTACTGGGAATTAGGCTATATGTGTGGTAGTTTCCCGTTGCTTTCCACACCGGTGACGATGATGATGGCCGGATGATTTTCGGGGACCGTTGGGCCCTATGCTTCCTGACATTTGTCTCACAGATGAGGAAAAAACCTCTAAAAACGCTAAAAAAACCTCACCTAGGAGCCTCTCCCGACCGGGAAACGAACCCGGGCCCGCTGCGTGACATGGCAGCACGCTACCACGAGACCAGGTGGACTATAATGCATTATTTTAACTTGTGTCAAATTGTACAACAATATACAACTTACGGTTTTGCCGTTCTACACGATTAAATATGCTGACATAAAAACCGAGTTTCTCTAATTTAAGGATTAGCTGAAGAAAGATAATATTCCGGAAAGCATTAAAATCGGACCATAACTTCAACTTGCTGAGGAATTTGCTTAGTTTACGCAATTTCTGTATGACGGATTTCTTAGACTTTAAAATGTTCTTACATTTTGTCTTAAAAATGAGGGGGAAAAAGACCACCGAAAAAAAACTTTATCCAGGAAACTTATTCCGAATGTTGATAATACTGTACATGGATTGCTTTGTCAGAGGCAAACTTTGTCATTGGACCGCAGCGATGAATATACTATATACTACTTGCTATTAAATTGTTGTGCAAAATGTCGAATGCATTAAATTAAGATGAAATACGGAGTGTAAATAGTATATTAAAATGCGAGATTGGGAAGTGATTTTTTACAGAAGCGTGGAAATGATAAAAAACCTAGCGATAGCTTGGTTTTTAATTTCTGACATTCTATAAAAAAACTTCACAAACGTGTGTTGTACAATATTTTTTTGCACGATGGTGTTTTCAAAATAATAAACAATAGTAAAATAATAACATCTTTGCATGAAATATTTGCGTTCATTATAAACAACTGACTAACGTTAGCAGTCTGGCCAACCTACATACGGTAAATGCCGAAAATAATTTGAGACTACAGCAGGTCGTGACACCAATCACTTATAAAATGGTAGAAAATACGAATTTATTGTTTTATATTGTTTCATTTAAAGTCCATTTAATTTACAATACAGTAATTTGTTTCATATAATGGATATTAACAATACCGTATGGATATATTTTTGTATATATATATATATATATATATATATATATATATATATACATGGGGTACGTAGTATACATAGAGGGCAGTGGTTTTACTTCCCGTCCTAATTAGGTCATATTTAATATTCTCTCTCTACAATACCCATTGCTGAGTCATCCATAGCCTCTCCTCTGTAAGGAGTTACTAGACCAAGTTAATTTTTAGTTATCTTATTTGCTCATAGATGTCATACGGTCAACCCACCGATCCAATGAGACATCTAGCAAGCAACTAAGGTATTACTAGGACCTTGAGGTCGGTAAATTTTGCTTAGAGGCCTCTTTATTCAGGCTTGAGAATCTTTTACGAGCTTGAAAATCTTCAGACTTGGGACCCACGGCTTGAAGTCCATTCCGGAGGACTTGCTCCTTGGATTTTTCCGTCCTAAAAATCCATCGACCCCGCCCGGGTTTGAACCAGCGACTCTCGGAACCAGAGATAAGGAGCATAACCACTAGGCCACCACGGTCGACAATTTGTAATATTACAGTATAGTTATATAGTTATGTATAGATTGTCAACCCCGAAATTTATAAAATTGAATTTTCAATCATGGCCGCCATTCCTGTTAGTACGACAGATCGCACTATCATGCAAAAACATATATTAAGGAAGAAACATCTAGATGACGAAATTATTTTTTTAAGACAATGTACAAAAAGAAGATTACCGGTAGTTAAAATTCTAAGAATACAAATAAGAAAAGCTACTCAAAAGTGTAAATATGTGTGGAAGCTGATATAATAGTGAAATGTATGAATTACAGATATAAAAAGCATATAGAGCGATTCCAAGAAAATGTCATACCGAGGTGAAGATTTTGAAACTGACGCAGGAATAAATCTGTTGATGTAATATATATCTGTAAATATCAAATTTTATAATTCTATAAGAAAATGTTTCAAATGTGCATTATTTTAATCTAATAATAGCGGTAGAACTTGTCATATTCCAAACCTGAAAAAATACGCAAAATTTTACCAATTTCTTGTTTAATGATTTGGTCGTAAGAATTCGTTTTATTTCACAAAATCTTGTGTTAAACCATACTTTGGTCCTCCTTGGTCGTAAATTAAACAATATTAATTGGATTCTAATATTCTATATACCTTAAATGTGTCCTATAGTTGTTAACAGTAAGTTATGGTCAGTCAGTCACAGAAAACGGATAAAAATTCCTGTACACAACATAATAAATGATGGATTAAAATTTCCTCTTGGATTCTACGTTATCGGTACACAACTAACAAAAAAGTATAGATGACATTTTCTTGTAAAGTCATCATTTTTCCCGCTGGAGTCCCGTGACTGACTGACTTTTTGTCCCCTCACTTATATTGTTAATAAGCATAACGCAGTCAGTTGCTTGCTGAACTCCGCTGTGTATTAACATAAACATGGTTTAGGAAATCTGGTAGACTGTTCGGCTCAGCTGTTTCGTTAAATAATTACTGGCCCTTCTTCTGTGACAATTTGAGCTAGAAGGCAGCCAGCGGAAGGATTTAAATGTAGAGTAATTACATGAAAATGTCATACCGATGTGAAAATTTTGAAATTGGAGCAGGGGTATTTTTTTCGATGAGATATTTTTTTGCAGATGAAATTTTCCGATTATAGAAGTTAATGTTTTAAATACGGATTATACTTACTCACTGGCACTATCGAACCCGTAGGTTCATGGCCGCGCGGACATAAGCTCTCCATACATCCCTATCCTGAGCTAATGCTTTCCAATCATTCACTGTATAATCTACTTCCCTCAAATCATAGTTAATGTTATTCTCCCACCTCATTCTTGGTCTACCAACTGGGCGTTTTCCCTCTGGCTTTCCTACAAGAAGCCTCCATGAAAGCCTTTCATTCCCCATACGTGCAACATGTCCTGCCCATCGCAGTCTACGAGACTTAACTGTTATTATTATATCTGGCTTCCTATAAAGACCATGTAGTTCATTGTTATGTAGTCTTCTCCATTCACCTGTCTGTTCATCTCTCTTTGGTCCAAAAATGTTCCTAAGTACTTTGTTCTCAAATACTTGTAATCTCCTTTCCTCCCTTATCTAAATTAATAGTAGAGCATGATATATTCCGAAACCTGAAAACACTTGCAAAATTAAACGAAATTTTGTTTTACGATTTCACTGTATAAATTTGTTTTGTTTCACCGACTCTTTTGTTATACCATATTTCGGTCCTTCCTGATCATAAATGTAATACTAATAATTGTATTATAATATTCTAGATAATTAAAATGCGCCCTATAATTATTAAGGGTAAGCTACAGTCAGTCACATAAAACATACAAAAATTATTGTACACAATACGATAATTGATGGATCCAAATTTCCTCTGTGATTCTACGTTATCGGCACATAACTAACAAAAAAGTATTAACGACATTGTCTTGTAAAGTAATTACGTTAATTATATTAATTACATTTTTATATTTGTATTAATGGCATTTAAATAATTTTTCATTATGCGATTCTTCAATATGTATGTTTTTAAGTCAGTGGAATCAGAAGCAGGTGCGCGATTCATGTGTTTAGAAAATGTGTGTGTGGAAGGCCTTGAACCTGAAAGGTTCACGCATTAGTTTGACCTTTGACATGACATGTGTATCGGGGATTCACAGTGCGATGTTGCCACATTGAAACAGAGTCATGCTTGTTAATTGCAAAAACAGTTTTAATCATATGAAGTTTCTTGTATAAAAAAATACAATTGGCGTGGAGTGTATGTGATTAAGTATGTATAACCTGTAGTGTAAAATAAAATTATTATTGGAAACCAACAGTGAAAATACGTATGACAACACTGCACTATGTGCACCTGCTGCAAACAGACAAACATAAAGTAAGATTTCGCGCGTGGGTAAGAGATTTCTTTCGATTGTTTAGTTTAAAAATAGAACTCATGTCAACAAAATAATTTGTAATCAGTTGCTTTGAAAGAATTATAACAGAATTTTCCATATTTAAATACAAATTTCAATAATTTGTGTACTGTACTTTTTCGTTTTTTTTTGTCTTTATAGTTGAGACGCGTGAAAGTTAATTTTAGTGATCTGGAACGAAAAATGCAAATTCCATATCGGCATTTTTATTTATTTTAATGATCCAATCCATTAACAGTATCAGATAAATTTTAATGAGTTAATATGGTTGTAATAAAATTATACCCATATTAGGGGCACATTTAACTATAGAGAAGGCCCTACGTTGTTAAAAAGTTAATATTTTCTTTATTTTGTGAAATTTAAAATGATACTTGGTAACCAAGTTAAATAAATTACACTATTTATTTAATATTTTTACAGCTATCAAATTGTACATTTCCTATACATGATAAAAGGAGCGAAGTTCTTTATTCATCTCCATATTATCGCTTTTTATATATTATCCATCCATAGTAATTCTGTCCGAGGGCAGGTGTTTCACTGCAATCATAGCATTTTCACGCTATGCTTGCAGCTTTACTAGGGAACTGTAGATGTGGTAGCTTTCCGTTGCTTTCCACACCGGTGAAGGATGATGATGATGATAAGGATGATGATGGCCATATGGTTTCGGGGACCGTTTGGGCCTTAAAATTTTCTTGACATTTATCTTACAGGTGAGGAAAAAACCCGATAAAAACCTCACCCAGAAAAAATGTCCCGACCGGGGATCGAACCCGGGCCCGCTGCGTGACAAGGCAGCACGCTACCTCGAGACCACAGCGGTGGACTTATCTATTATAATTTCATATTATTTTTAATATTTGTATAATACTTACAGCTCTAGAATATTAAAGTCAAAATAAAATTCAGATGTCAGTCAGACACAGAATGTAGTCAGTCAGTCACACATCATATATTAGGTTATAACTCTGGTCTTAATTGCGATTTTTGTTTCGTTTTTTATTGAGAATGTAACTTGAAATGTGTCCTCCAAACGGTATTTTGGAAAATTGAATAAAATTAGGAATCACACTTCAGAGCATGATGCAGATGAACATGTTAAGCTGCATGATGAGTTGACATTTATGTCAGTCAGTCACACATACTTTGATAGATAATAAATAGCACTGTTTTTCTTCAAAAGTTGTATATTTAAGTACAGTCTTAACCACACACTATTCCTCTATCATATCACGTAGATAACACCCCTAATTTCAATCAATTGTAATATTTATGCAACCATATTGCTGCAAAAGTTTATTGTAAATGTCAGTCAGTCACATATGGAATTACTCTATATTACAACATAATCAGACGTTCACCGCTGTGGCCTCGAGGTAGCGTGCTGCCTTGTCACGCAGCAGGCCCGGGTTCGAACCCCGGTCGGGACAAGTTTCCTGGGTAATGTTTTTTTTTTCGGGGTTTTTCCTTCACCGACAAATGATAGGAATCTAAGGCCCAAACGGTCCCCAGACATCATCTGGCCATCACTAAGACATTCATTAAATTTAGAATTAAGGCCTCTCCTGGCTGATCCTTACCATCATCGCCTATCATATAACATCAGGGCAGCGTAACTCCGCCTTCCAGGCGCCTGAACCTCAGAAGTGGGTTACAATAACGCCATTCCCGGAGAGAATACCAGAAAGTCGAAATAACGTGGTTAAAAAAGTCACCTTGTGTTGTTGTCAAGGTTGAGATGGCCGGGGCTTGTGAACAGAATAAAGTTTAATAGAAAAGTTAAATCAATTTTAATATATATATATATAAAGAGAACAATATCAAGGGGTCGACCGAGATCAAAATTGTGTGCGGCGGGATCTGCAGAGGGCAAATATGGAAAATTGGAGGCAGATGTCGAGAGACAGGGATGAATGGAGGAGAGCCATAGAGGAAGCAAGGGTCCACCTGGGCAGTTGTGCTAATTAAGAAAAAGATAGGAGGGTATGGAGGCATCATTGATGATTTACAGAAGAGACAGTTAAAGTGATAGGGATACGTAGTTAGGAAGAACAACACAAGATGTCCAAAGAAGATCTTAAAATGGATACTACCAGGGAGAAAGAGATTGAAACTACCTCAACACAGCTGGAAGAATGATATCCAGGAAGCCATGAAATTAAGTGGATTGGAATAAAAGGTCTGCTTGGATAGAAGAAAATTAAAATTGGAAAAAGAGAAACAACGTCAGTTATGCCAATCTGTAAAACATTACCACGGTGGTAAATATTTTAGGTTTAGGTTGTTTTTCTGAACTTCAAAAATATTATGGCCTTGACAGGCCCACCGTTGTTTTGGTCTTCCTCTGCTTCTGAATCCTTTAGATTGGTACAATAAAGCTTTTTTTGGTAGTCTGTTTGGAACCATTCACTGCAAACGACCCTGTGCTTAATTCTGAATGCCTTCCATAATGTTTGTTGTCGTTACGAAAATGTAATGCGGGCTGCTTATAGTCGGGATTTGTACTTAGAGTATAAAATCCAATTTTCACTACTGTATTTGAAAATTGCTTTAACCATTCTATTAACCGTAATTTTGAATTTATTGGAATTCGATTTCCAAAATGCTGTTTAATAACTCCATAATGATGTTATATATTTTTTTGTAATATTTTGTCTGTGTCACTATTTATATCATAAATTAAATGACCTAAATAAAAAATGCAATAATTCCTTCAATTTTTCCCCTTCCAATTTCATTTTACCTCTCTTTAAATCCTGTCTACAAATGTCCATAGTACGAGTATTTATACCGCCTATAGAAATTTTCAAGTTCTATTTTTAGCGCAATCTTTTTTTTTTAATTAAAACGTTCCTCTCTGTAAATAATCTCATGATGTGGCTAAGACAACTAAATTTTCTTCATACCATATGACTTAAAACAAAGCCGATTCAAAGAAATGTTTATTTTTATATTGGATAAGATAGATCATAATATTACAATTGGCCATAGAACATGAATGAAAACAAAAGAAAATTGTGCAAATAATGTTATGTAAATAATTTTTTATATTAAAGAATGTAGTATTACTTTATTTGTGATGAAACATGCTGTAAATAAAATGTTATAAAAAATACCGTATCACTTGAAGTGTACTTGTTTGTTTGAAATGTTTATTCCATGCTAAATTGTTTTATTATAACCTTTTATAATTTTGTTAATGTAGATATTTTAAAGGACTGGAGAGAGCGCACAGCCTTATCTTACTCCTTTACTCCTAGAATAATAAGAAGTTGGTCACGCAGGAACTGTATAAACTAAAGAAATTCTTCAACAAGTCGAAGTTATGGTCCGATTTTACTGGTTTACGGAATGTATCTTCTTTTGTTAACCCTAAAATTGGATAAACTATAATTATTATGCCAGATTATTTATACGTGTCGGATTGTAGTGAAAACAATTATACATAACCTTGATACTGTATACTGTTGTAAAATTTGACACATATTTAAATAATTTCTACTAGGGTAATTCGTTTTCCATTACTTTAATAGTCTAAAAATATTAAATTAAATAAACCGATGTATCTTATAGAATACACTGCCAATTTAAGGAATACTTAAATTATATGATACAAATACACACTCTGACGAAGCAAACATGGTGATGCTAGAGATATCATTTTATTTAGGGTGTAAGGTAAATGCCAAATTCTAAATGTCAGACTGCAACCTCATTGGTGCAACGGAAGACCCTAATGCTAACCAACCAGAAGGCAGATACAATTTACGAAGTAACGGACCGCGCAGAGAACACGTCGCGGATACATGTATAAATAGAGCAGGTAGTTGACAAAATTGCCGGACTCATCTCTGGCGAAACGTTGGGGAACTACAAGCCTCAAGACCACGGCCAACAGCCCGGAAATCTTCTGCAAGATCATCATAGTAACTCCGGCCGTGAAAGCCTAAGACAATATATATAAATGTCAGGTTTCCGCTAAATTTTGGAGAATGCCTTCCTCGTTTCATGCCAATACCATACTGCGTTTCATTGCGAAAAATCGAAAATAGCGAAAGTAAGAGCGATTGTTATATTTTCGTGTTAAGTGAACTACTTATAATATAAATAATAGTGCCTTGAATAAAGCATGAGTTAATAAATGGGTTAACGAACTGTGCCTTATTTGTGTCATTAATATGCCGAGTTTAGTTACCAAAAAACAAAAATTGCTGTCTCTAAGAGCGTTAAAATACAAACAAACTAAAAAAAACACACATGCGCACACACACGTGCGCTGCTACACCTAAATAAATGATAATTTGTTTTTGCATTTAGTTGAATAAGTAAAATCAAAAATAAATATAAATTTATATAATTATTTTTAGATATCCCGTGCTGATTACCCGGCGTTGCCCGGGAATCTACGAATCCCGATGTACTCGGCATAAACGTGCTGAAAGACAAAATTCGTTATTTTGAGTTATCCATAAAATAATACCCGCCGTGCGCTGCTATGCTTGCCCGGGAATCTACTTATCCCAATCTTTTTGGCATCAATGAAAGACAAAAATGATTATTGTGAGTTGTCCTTAAAAGATAAATATATGCTGTTGTGAATGTTTCTACAGAGTTTTTTGAGATATTTAGTATAATAATCTTTTGTATTTGTTATGGTTAAGGCAGCGTAAGACATTTAAGTTTACATAAAGCGACATTTTTTTCACTTTTTTTCACTACAGAAGATAATTTTAAGGGACAAGGGCTTGAGCATTAAAATTCACTTATAACCTATAACCTTCCCGGGAAAATCCTGAACATTTTGCAAAAAGCCCCATGACAATCGGATGTTTGCTCGGGAATCTATTTATTACGATCTCCTTGGCATCAACGAAAGACAAAAATGACTATTGTGTGTTATCTGCAAAACATAAACATATGCTGTCGCAGACTTCTTTGTAGAGTTTTTTTTTAGATATTCAATTCTGAGTACATTAATTTTGTGTATTTGTTATGGTTTAGGCAGCGTAAGCCATTTAAGGGTACAAAAAGGAACTTTTTCACGTTTTTCATTACAGAGGGTGTTTTTAAGGGTGTAGGAGTTGAGTATATCAAATCTCTTATAGCCTATGTTCATTCCGGGAATCTCCTGAACATTTTGCAAAAAACCCCATCACAATCGGATCAACGGTGTGGCCGCGCATAAAGTACAAACAAACAAACAAACAAACAAAATATATATATATATATATATATATATATGTTTACCGCTGTGGTCTCGAGGTAGCGTACTACCTTGTCATTCAGTGGGCCCGGGTTCGATCCCCGGTCAGGGCAGTTTTTCTGGGCGAGGTTTTTATCGGGGTTTTTCCTCACGTGTAAGACAAATGTATTTTTTAAAAACCTGGTTGACTGGCCTTAACTCTGCCAGGTAAAATAAAGCTATTATTAAATAAAGCTATTATTATTAAATGTCAGAAAAACTTTAAGTTCCAAACGGTCCCCGAAATCATATGGGCATCATCATCCTTATCATCCTTATCATCCTTATCATCATCATCATCCTTCACTGGTGTGGAAAGCAACGGGAAGCTACCACACTTACAATTCCCTAGTAAAGCTGCAAGCATCGCATGAAAATGCTATGATTGCAGTGAAAGACCTGCCCTCGGGCAGAATTACTAATGATGGATATATATATATATATATATATATATATATATATATATATATATATGGTATGATAAGAAAAATAAATGCCTGGACGGGATTCGAACCCGGATGTCTGAGTCTGTACCTCAGTGTGATATCCATTAGCACCACCAGGCGAATCCAATTCAAACATTTATTTTTCTTATATATGTATTATATTCTCCATTATTACTAGATGTCGCGAGAACTCGGTCTTCACTGCCATCTAGTAGCTGACTATAACAAGTAAGCAAATTAAAGAGAACATTTTTACTTTATAGCAGTGACGCTTTATCGATGTTATAATTAAATATTTAACACTGAGCAATGCAAGCTTAATATGGTATGATAAGAAAAATAAATTCCTGGACGGGATTCGAACCCGGATCTCTGAGTCTGTACCTCAGTGTGATATCCATTACACCACCAGGCGAATCCAATTCAAACATTTATTTTTCTTATATATGTATTATATTCCGTCCAGGCACTTATTTTTCTTATCATACCATATTAAGCTTGCATTGCTCAATGTTAAATATTTAATTATAATATATATATATATATATATATATAATTTTTGCAATTTTGTCTGTTTACTAGACAAGATCGGTGAAGATCTGTAAAAATGTTTAAAAAACCTTTCCATAAAGACATAAATAGCTTCATTACCTCGGAAGTCTGTAACAGTGGAACATAAAAATTTCTGAAGCAAACCTGCTGCAACTGATTCAGATGAAGATTGTATAGTTTTATTGCCCCCTGACCTTAAGAGGAACAAAAATATTTAGCGATCGCGTGACTACACACTATATTTCATATCGCTGTTACATGAACACGAACCCTTAAGATATAACCTTGTCCTTAATAAAGGGTTGTAAATAACACCAAAAATACTCAAGATCAATCTTTCAAGTACAGCCATTACCAAAGGTATGGCATTAATTGCCCGTCTGTACACATTAGGGTTATAACGTTTTGGACTTTTGTGAAATAAAATATTTCCTGTGCAATGAATGGGTGAATTTTTTATTAAAACCATTGAAAAAGGCCTTCATTTCACTGAGCGTCAAGGAAAGGTCATCCCTAAATTAATATTAAATATTGAGATATAAATATATTTAGGGTTACCCCTTCTTGAAGCTCAGTGAAATGAAGGCTATTTTCAATAGTATTAAGTAGAAGTTCATCCATTCATAGCACAGGAAATATTTTACACCCATTCATTGCACAGTAAATATTTTACACCTATTCATTGCACAGGAAATATTTTATTTCAACAAACAGTCCAAAATGTTATAACCCTCAACACATACGGAACAGTAATACGACCTGTATTCATGTTTGCAACTGGAACATGTCTAAATAACATGAAATTATCATAAGTAATGCCACGAGTGATTTCAAACGTGAGTAAACAGCTTAATTTAATTCGTTAAATAATCCTAACAAATGCCACATTTGATTTCCAAATCCTCTAAATAAATTCACTCGTCACTTCGTGACGATGATTTTCAAATAATCGATAAATTCACGATGTCACGAAGTGACGAGTGAATTTATTTAGAGAATTTGGAAATCAAGAGTGGCATTTGTCAGGACTATTTAACGAATAAAATTAAGATTTTTACTCACAAATCATTATTTAAATATAATTATTTTAAAATATGTATATATTTAATGTAAACGGCGATATTTGAAAAAAAAATGAGATAAGTTTATTATGTTTCATTCGATCATCACTGCAATCAGAGCATATTATTTATTGCCAAAGGATCGCAATATTATAAGAATGCATCCTAGTGGAGACAAAATGAAACACATCAAACTGTTTATAACCAATATTATAGGTTATTAATTAATTTCTGATGTCCTATGATATAAATATGTCAATTATATTTTTTGCAACGTAAATACCTGGGACATAATACATTTAAGAAAGTGCAAACAGTGCTTTCTTTTTTTTTGTGATATAATCAATTGCTACAAATGTTTGTATTATATCCCGTAAATAGTATCTGGTTTAATTCGTGCTCTTGATATACAATCTGTGAATCACTTTAATTCTGGGATTCTTGCATCCTTATATATAAATTGTTATATTCAACTGAAAATAATGCTCTGGGCTATTCAGAATGTTCAAAAGGAGGAGCTTTCTTTAATACGATAAAATTAAGTTGATAAATTCGAGCTGAAACACGACTATGATTGGTTGTAAATAAAAATTAATTAAAATGTGATTGATCATTGACTCCCACTTGGGGCATGAGATTTTATAGTCATTGCAAAATAATATAAAAGAATTTTTTTTCTTCTAGTGCCTCCAACTGCTTTCTACTTGCTCGGGATCCGCACTAAGCTGATAGATGGCGTTAATATGGTTAATTTACGCACCACACCGGCCCAGATGACATGTTCTTGTATTCTGTACAGAGAGGAATATAGGATGAACATATGTCGGTGTGTTTGTGTAGTATAAAATGTGTTGTATGACAGATTATGACGAAGAAAAGGTAGAAGGTAAACCCGGTGCCGGCACATAGTTTTTTCTTGTCGAAAATCACCAAGACGGCTGCCACTTTTAAAGTCTCCATCTAACGTACAAATCGCTAACAACAATACCACATGCCTTCTTAACATATGTTTACAAAGGAGCAATTTTCAATTGAATGTAGAAATCTGGTGAACAATCTAAAAATTGCACACCACCATCCCTCCTGTCCCGAGGTTAAAAATTTTACAATTTAATTAATTTAATTATCATCAACTAACAAGGATTCTCTAAAGGCCCGTTCCGAGAAAAATAAAAATATATAGGTGTCCACAAAGCCCTGCTACCAAAACAATATAACTTAGCTCGTAAACTATTTGAGATAGAGACATGCGGTTTTTTGAAACGTATTCTACATCTCTCAAAGTTTTGTTTACATTTGTTGCAGATTGTTATTTAAACGACAATGACAACACAAGAAAAGGCCCAATGTGTACGGTCGTATGTTGAGTCTGGTAAATCACCAGTAAACTGTCAGCGAAATTTCCGCTGACAATATGGAAGTGATACTTCATTCAAATCATCCATAATTAGATGGGCCAAGAAATTTCTAGCGACTGGCAGTGTAATGGACTTGCCACCGAGTGGACGACCAGGTGTAAGCCAAGAAACTATTGACAATGGGCAACTTGCATTTCAACTCAGACCTCAAAAATCGGTTCGTCATGCATCACGGGAACTGCATTTACCAAAATCAACCAGTCATAAAGTCCTCCATAAGCGGCTGCAAATTACGCAAGCGTTGCTGCCAACTGGCTTCTCTTGCGTGCGGAATTTGCTGATTCCATGCTGAACGCAATTGACGAAGACAATGAGTATCTGATGAAGCGAATTTCTTTGTGTCTAGACATATTACCCGCCATAACATTCGGATATGGGGTTACTGGTGACTTACCAGACTCGGCATACCACCATACACATTGGGTATTTTCCTGTGGTGTGGTCATTGTCCTTTTAATCACAATCTGTAACAAATGTAAACAAAACTTTGAGAGATGTAGAATACGTTCAAAAGCCGCATGTCTCTATCTCAAATAGTTTACGAGCTAATACCATCTTCTCAATAGCCTCGCCATTCATTTCCCTCCTTCCATCTGGTCTATAATTCAGTGCACTTCTAGTAAATCTCTCAAATGGCATTCAACATATATGTCTCCTCCATTTTTCTCTGTATTGTACTATATTGTTGACTTGTAGTCCTTCTCTTATTGTTACATTATGGATGTGATCTCGTCTGGTAATATCAACTAATGATTTGAAAAACCTCATCTGTTTTATTTTCAATCTCCTTTTCATCTTTTTTGTGGGTCCAGGTTCCTGATGCAAACATCAATGTAGATTTACCTGTTATTCTATGCAGTCTCATCTGAATGTCTCTTGTCACTTTTTTCCCAACATGTCTCCTGATTATATAAATAAGTGTATTATTTTTGGAGATTTTATTATCAATATCTTCGATCCCATATGTAATATTATATTTCCCAAATTACTGAAGTTTTAAGCTGTTTAATGATATGATACATCCCGTCTTAATTCCTTCCCTTGCATGCCCATTGAATTATTTTCGTTAACTGTTATTGACAAACTATATTTAGTACGTATTTTGAAAAGAATATGAGCTCCTCGGTGTACTTCTGCTTCGGAATAACTTATAATAACTTATAATCACTTGGTCATCAGCATACAGCTATGTTGAGATTTTAATTATTTCATTGAGAGATATTCCAAATGGTTGTGTTTCTTTCCATTCTTGAATCATCATCTTCTTCTTGTTCTTCTTCACTTCACGGGCTAGGCAAAATTGCCTGTTCCGCCTCACAGTTGTTCTGTCCATCTTTTCACTGGCCATCCTACATTCCTTGAACTTCTTGGCTTGTAGTTGAACGCTGCTCTTGGTAATCTTGTTACATTCATTCTTTCTACATGTGTAAACGATTTCTCTCTGTATTCTTTGATTTTCTCATTCAATGGATATATATATTCTACTCTGTTATTATATCTTCATTCTTTATCCGATCCAATTTTGTGCAGCATTTTGTTCTTCTGAGTAAGTTCATTTCTGCCCTTTTGTATTCTACTTTGTAATTTTTTGGTCATTACCCAAGTTTCTTGAATCATCTTACTAATATACAGATTGAATAGTAAAGGAGAAAGTCCTCATCCTTCTTTCAATCCTTTTGAAGTTGGTATCTTACCTGAATTTTAAAATAATTTATCTAAATGAATTTATGTTGGTACGCAAAACTTAAATAGCGTCTATTAGTTCTATAGAAAATCCACAACATTCTAAACTATTCAATAAAATTATGTTATTCGATTGATTTTGTAATTAAAATGTCCAACGTTGCCAATAAATAACACATGCCCTCTAGTCAGATGTTACCACCTGATCCAGCCTGGCGGACTTGGGAAAGGAAATTTAGATTAGTCGATGAAAATAAAATTTGAAAGATAAGACGAGATAAAAAGGTTAAACAATGTATGGAAAACAAATTATTATAGCAGAAATTAAAAAGAAAAAACGAAATTCCCGTTTGGAGCATGTTGTCAAAATGGAGAATAATAGAACAGGCAGAAAGCATTTCAGTGGCAAATCAGGTGGTAAATGTAAGAGAGAAAGATCAAGACCTAGATGGTTGGATGAAGAGAAGGATGGCATCGAACTATCTGCTAATTTCGAAACCATAGATTCATAGGCGCGCGGACACAAGCTCTCTGTACATCCCTATGCTGAGGTAATGTTTTCGAATCATGCACTGTATAATCTGCTTTCTTCAAAGCATGTTAATTTTATTCTCCCTCCTCATTCTTGGCCTCTCTACTGACGCTTTCCCTCTAGTTTCCCTAAAAGGAGTTTCCTACAAGGAGTTCGTTAATCATCAAAATCTATCTATTAGCTGTAAGAATGAACCTGAAACTAACATTTAAGAATCGCTCTAGGGTAGCAATTCTCGAGGTTTCACAACGAAACTCAGTACATGCTATTAAAATAAAACGAGCCCGATATTCTTAAAAAATCAGCGAAATCCGACCATTAAAAGTGGGGATTTTCAAGAGAACTGAAATTAAAATTTGACTCTAGCAACTGACATAAATCTTGAGGACGACTAATTCACAAAGCGCCAATTTTGTATTTTATATCTTACTACATAACCGCAACGGTGCTTTAAAATGTATTTTAAAAGTGTTGATATATGATTCGTCCTAATGTATACAACACAATTTAATTAATCCCTAAATTGCCAATGTACCCTATAAGATGCATTAGTTTAATTTATTTTAATAAAGCAATAGAAAAATACTAGCTAATACCCGGCGTTCGCTGCTACGCCTAAAAAATTTAATGTGTTTTCCTGTATAGTCGAATAAGTAAAAAGAAAAATAATTATAAATGTATATCGTAATTATGTTTAGATATCCCGTGCTGATTACCCGGTGTTGCCCGGGAATCTACTTATCCCGATCTCCATGGTATAAATGAGATAAAAGACAAAAATGGTTATTGAGAATTATCCGTAAACGAATACCCACCATGCACTGCTACGCTTGTCCGGGAATCTAGTCATCCCGATCTTCTTGGCATAAATGAGCTGAAAGACAAAATTTGTTATTGTGAGTTATCCATAAAAGAATTACCCGCCGTGCGCTGCTATGCTTGCCCGGGAATCTCTTTACCCCGATATTCTTGTCAAAGACAAAAATGGTTATTGTGAGTTATCTATAAAATATAAACACATGCTGTCGTGGTCTTTTTTGTAGAGTTTTTTAGATATTCAATTCTGTATACATTAATTTTGTGTATTTGTTATGGATTAAGCAGCATAAACCATTTAGGTGTCCTTAACAGCGACTTTTACAAAGGGTGATTTTTAAGAGTGTAAGAGTTGAGTAACAGAACTCTGTTATAGCCTACAACCATCCCGGGAAACGCCTGAACATTTTACAAAAAGTTCCATTACAATCGGAAGAACGATATGGCAGCGCATAAAATACGAACAAACAAACGTGCATTTTTATATATTAGATTACCTAATACCGCGCGTGCGCTGCTACGCCTTAATAAGTGATGTGTTTTTATGTTTAGTTGAAAAAGTAAAAGGAAACATTATTATAAATTTGTATCGTTATTATTTTTAGATACTCCGTGATGATTACCCGGCTTTGCCCAAGAATCTACTTATCCCAATCTTCTTGGCTTAAATTAGCTGAAAGACGAAAATTATGTTTTTATGTTTAGTTAAATAAGTAATAGGAAGAACAATTATAAATTAACTATCTTCGTTACTGCAGCTAAAAAAACAATAAACTAATTATATTCCATTCTATTTCTAAACTACCTCCATACAATCAAAATAATAAAAAATAATCATCTTCCAAAATTTTATATTCAAGTAAGGAAAGCCCTATCTCAATTATTTTATATAATAATTTGCTGAATACCCTGCGTTGTCCGCGAATCTACGTATCCCGATGGTAAAAATGAGCTAAAAGACAAAATTCGTTATTCTGAGGTATCCGTAAAAAAATATCCCCGTGCGCTGCTATGCTTACCCTGGAATCTACCTATCACGATCTTCTTGGCATTAATGAAAGACAAAAATGACTTTTTTTAATTGTGAATTATCCGTAAAAGATAAACATATGATGAAGATATTCAATTCCGTGTGCATTAATTGTATTTGTTATGGTTTACAAAGCGTAAGCCATTTAAGCGTCTAAAAAGCTACTCTCTTCCACGTTTTTCACTACAGAGGGTGATTTTAACGGTGTAGGTATTGAGTATTACAACCCACTTATAGCCTATGTTCATGCCGAGAATATGCTGAACATTTTGCAAAAAGCCGCATCACAATGGGATGAACGGTATGGCAGCGCATAAAATACGAAAAAACAAACATTCATATATATATATATATATATATATATATATATATATATATATATATATTTAAATTGGTATCAGATTATACAATAATATGTAAATAGGTAATAACTTACGCTTGTGCTAGATTTGTTTCCACTGCAGTCCGACACTTTTTAATAAGCTGGCATCAGGAATCAAGATTCTCCAATTTAACAAATTAAATATATAGGCTAATATTCCATAAACCAGCAAAGCGGGACAATAAATTCGACTTTTGAGGAATTCGCTGGTTTATACATTTCCTGCGTGACTGACTTTTATTATTGATCATCTTGTTGTTATTGTTAATATTATTCAGAAACAGCGCAATAAGGGAAATTTTGCAGGTTGGAAAAACATATTAGAAAAAAATAAAAAAATCGTCTGAAATGATATGAACAACTACTAAGAATATAGAACAAGATAGAATACCAAAGAAGATCATTGATTGCAAAGCTAATAGAAGAAGTTGAAGAGGCAGACGTACAGAACGTTGGATAGGTGGAGTGAGAAGTATGGAAGCTAAGGATTTGAGGGAAGAAGCTGCTTTAGACAGAAACCTCTAGCGACTAATTACTTTTGGTTGAAGGAGAACCGCTGTTGTGTGGAATATTCTTAATAGAAAATACTTTTATAAGATTCATGATGTGTTCCGTTGAGGTAACCAAATACATGCAACCCCCTCTACCAGATCTTCAGTGAAACACCAGTTTTGAATCCTGCCGATGATGGGACAAGTCCCGAAAGCGCTACAGTTAAATGATAATTAAGTTGAGGAGACGGACCTTTCAGGTGAATATTCTATAATTTTATATTAATAGAAAATAGTATTACTAGTATTATTATTTACTCATTTACTTAATTATTTACTCATTTATTTACTCATTTATTTACTCATTTATTTACTCATTTGCTTACTCATTCGCTTACTCATTTATGTATTATTATTACTATTATCATTATTATTATTATCATTATTATTATTACTATTATTACTATTATTATTACTATTATTACTATTATTACTACTATTATTACTACTATTATTACTATTATTAATATTACTATTATTACTATCTATGATCACTATTATTACTATGATCACTATTATTACTATGATCACTATTATTATTATTATTATTATTATTATTATTATTATTATTATTATTACTATTATTATTATGATTACTATTACTATTATTATTATTATTACTATTACTATTACTATTATTACTATGATTATTATTATTACTACTATGATTATTATAGCCCACCGCTGTGCTCTCGAGGTAGCGTGCTGCCTTGTCACGCAGCAGGCCCGGGTTCGATTCCCGGTCGGGGCAGTTTTTCTGGGTGAGGTTTTTATCGGGGTTTTTCCTCACCTGTAAGACAAATGCCAGGAAAACTTTAAGGCCCAAACGGTCCCCGAAATCATATGACCATCATCATCATCACCCTTATCATTATCACCATCATCCTTCGCTGGTGTGGAAAGCAACGGGAAGCTACCACACCTACACAATTCCCTAGTATAGCTGCAAGCATAGCATGAAAATGCTATAATTGCAGTGAAGGCCTGCCTTCGGGCAGAATTACTATGGATGGATTATTACCATTACCATTATCATCATCATCATCATCACCATCATCATCATCATCATCATCATCATCATCATTACCATCATCACCATCACCATCATCATTATTATTATTATTATTATTATTATTATTATTTTTATTATTATTATTATTATTATTTGTATTATTATTATTATTATTTGTATTATTATTATTATTAAAAACTAAATCTTTCAAAAAGTAAAATGGAAAGATTCTATACATTAAAACCAATGAAATAAAATCAAGAACGTGTAAAATTTATTCCAGTCTCTTGAATAGAGTTGAAAGTGGCCATAAAATTCTTTAAGGAGAAAAATTATGAAATAAAGTATACATTCCCTTAAGAGTTCTATCTAGAAAGAAGCGTATTGTATAAAATTTCGTAAAAATGTGTTCAATGGTTCAGAATATTTTATTAGTTGAAAGCAGAGTGGATCGTATTTCATCCCCTGGGTAAGGGTGTAAAATAAATATGGGATTCCAACGTCGTGAATATCAGGATAGACTGCAAAGACTTGCAGCCAGTATCTTGAAAGCGTATGGCCATAACGCAAAACTGGAATACCAGTATCACACTTTTATCTTTTCGCCACTTATACGCACATCGGAAACGTTTTATGTTTTCTGTTTCTTTCCCATTACATCCACCGAAGTTAAACATCTCTACATTCAAAGACCATCAGATGTCTTTTAAACTAAATTATTCAAACTGTTTAAAAAGTATCAAGCTTTCCATGAATCGGGAAAAATACATTTCAGTTCTCTTTTTTAAGATCTTTTTAAAGATATTTAATAATTCATATTTTCTTATGTATTATTTTTATTGCTATTGCTATTATTATTATTATTATTATTATTATTATTATTATTATTATTATTATTATTATTATTATTATTATTATTATTATTATTATAATTATTATTATAATTATTATTATTATTATTGTTATTATTATTATTTCTATTATTATTATTCCATAAAAATATTCGAATGGTGTCCATCTGGAAGAAGAAGCAAAGGAAGGCCTCCAAACTCGTGAATGTAAGAGATAAGAACTGTATGAGAACAAGGGTACTGAAGAAAATGGAGTGGATGGATAGAGACGAGTGGAGAAGGAAAATAAAACTTCAGGCACTGAAAGATGTGTAAACTTTGAAATGCTGTATATAAATAAAAAAAATATTATTTTTATCATTTATTATTATTATTATCATTATCATTATTATTAGCATTATTATTATCATTATTACCATTATCATTATTATTATTATTATTATTATTATTATTATTATTATTATTATTATTATTATTAGCAGTAGTAGTAGTAGTAGACTATACAGGTGAGAGCAAACGACTTCATAATAGCGACTTATATGATCTTTAAGGTTCCGGTTGGCTTCAAATTTCTTGAAAAGTTTTATCTTTAAGGGGGGGTAGAATTTAAGTTGATTTAGCGTGAAAGATTTCTTTGCCTTTATCTTTAAATTATTTATTATTTTTTATAGGTTTTAAGCTTTTTTTTATTTCCCTTATTATTTAGTGAACATATTTAAGTAGTCAGTAAGTTCAAAGAGGAGTTGAAGCCAACCGGAACCTTTATGGATATTATAACAATTACACCTATATTATAGGAACATTTTTTGGGAAGCTAGAAGTAGTAAAGAGTTAAGTCTCGTAGCCTGCATTGAGGTGAATATGTGGCACGAATGGAGAGTGAAGAAGGGGCATGGAAACTCACTGTAGGAAAACCGAAGGGAAAATGCACACCAGTAGGCGAAGAATGAAAAAACAAAACATGATTAATCACCAATCTTAGAATAACATTAACCATGGATTGAGGGAGGTGAGTTATACAGGGGATGATTGTAAGACATTAGCTGATGATTGCAGTGTTCTGGAACACACGCCATTATAATAAATAATGATATTACAATAACTTAATTATATCTTCCTTAGTGTACGGAAGTGATTCCAAGACTTTTCTGAAACAATTGTTGCACACATTCCCATACAAAATATATATACACCTCATTCATCCAGGTTTTACAGTCCCAGTATCGAATCCAGTCTGCTAAACAATTTCGAAGGAGTGAAGTTGTTAAGGTTCTCATGAAAATATTTTTGAAAACTTTAAACACTCCACCGATCCCATCCAGTAAACTCCGAAAATGATCATGACGAATATATATAGTAAAACTTAAAGCGGAATCGCATGGGAACATTTTTTTTTTCCACGTTATGGAAAAACAAAACATGATTTACCAATATCAGATTATAGAGTACCGTATGTACGAGCGATTTCGACGGTAACGCGCAAAAAAAAAAGTCCCGTTTCGTCAGCGTTAAAAGTCTCTTAGGAGCGTATCCTGAAATTAAAGTATGCAGTTTCGGTTTACACTCACTAACTATACTTTCGTCCACATCCTTTGATTCCCCGCAAATTTCATTCCACACTACATTGTGTCGTCTTTTAAATCTGTCCAACCAACCTACAGATGCCTTGAAATCGTAAACCTGGGTTTTTCCACATTATTATTTCGAGTAGAGAGTTTTTCTTAATCTTCAATCACTTTTACTTTTTCGTTTAATGACAATGATACATAGCATTTAGCCATCTTTATTCCGGAAATTCAGAACGCTACCTGTGAAAGATACATACACAATTGGTCTCACATCTTAAACTAATTTAAGATTTTACAGTGCACTGATTTATTTGTAATACAGATGTCACAGGCCAAACATTTGTTAAAGGGACCCGTATTTCGCATAACAGGCTGCAGTGAGGCCGAAAGAAAATTTCAGATCCAGGTAGAAAGTCTTCTTCAGTAGATGGCAGGAATCATCCCTTATTGTTATTCCGCCTAACGGGAATTAAATCATGTAGAATCTAACTATTTCTCGTTCAATCTTTCCTCCGTATAAACTTTTTTCATAAATTGTATAGAAATATCCTTCCGTTTCCGCGTTGGACAGATTCCGTTTTATACAAAATAAATACACGTAAAATTACTATTATTTCGCAAGGACCAATAAATTTGTTCACATTGGACAGATTTCCGTACTATTCACGTTCCGGATTAAACAAGTTTTACTCATATATATATATGTGTGTGTATATATATATATATATATATATATATATATATGGTATGATAAGAAAAATAAATGCCTGGACGGGATTCGAACCCGGATCTCTGAGTCTGTACCTCAGTGTGATATCCACTACACCACCAGGCGAATCCAATTCAAACATTTATTTTTCTTATATATGTATTATATTCTCCATTATTACTAGATGTCGCGAGAACTCGGTCTTCACTGCCATCTAGTAGCTGACTATAACAAGTAAGCAAATTAAAGAGAATATATATATATATATATATATATATATATATGATGGGTACAAACTGGAAAGAACACATGGCAAGGATGACTGAGAATAGAATACCGAAAGCAACATACAGCTATTCACCACGAGGAAGAAGAAGTCTGGGAAGACCAAAGACAAGATGGAAACAGCAGAAATTTGGAGCCGGAACAGGTAATAAGTAAGCCTAAACCGTGACGAAGAAGAAAAATGAGTGACAGATGATAATGAATCGCCATGAGAGTTCTCAACCGAAACTTAACATAAATTCCAGACCATGGGCAACCATAGGAATAAAAACACTATTTAACCCTTAGAGTTATACGCTCCTGGGCTTACCTGATTAGAATTACAAACAAAAAGAAACTCCGTCTCATCGAGTAGAAGAGATCAAGGTGTCTTCGGACACCGGAATCCTGGAGAACCTGATGTTAGTTGTACACCATATGAATAATTTCTTTAAGGAAAACTTTCTATGGTCTGACCGGGAATCGATCCCGGGAGCTCAAGAACTGTAGTCAGAAACGCTGACCACAGGCCCATGAGGCTGGTCTCGGCATAGAAGAAAGGTACATGAAAAATAAGAAATACAACTTGGGCATTAGATTAGCAGATTTGGAAATTGCATATTGCACATATATCCCTCTACGGCAATTCTACCAAATATACCTTAAATAAAGGGTTAACCAGTTAATATACGTCTCCTACTGTATTTCAAACAACAGCCCATAATGCAGATGAATCAATGACGAAAATTCTCCTTTACACAAATTATAAGCATGAATTTATAGTTAGCAGATCTCCATATCACACATACCTTCCTTACATACCTTTCTCATGTATCTATTTTCAAAGCAGAGAACAGCCTCATGGGCTACTGGTCAGCATTTATGACTACAGTTTATGAGCTCCCGCATTCGATTCCCGGTGAGACCATGGGATTTTTTTTCCTTTAAGGGAATTATTCATGTGGTCTGGAATTAGGTTAAGTTTAGATAAAGGGCACTCCTGGCGATTCATTATCATTTGTCATCCATTATATCATCGGGGTCCCCATATCATACACACCTTGTGATTTTAGCTAACTCCAAAGGAATGAAGCAATAAAGGATGTTCTCAAGAAAATATATTTTAAACATATTTTAAAGATCTTCACCGATCCTATCTAGTAAACACCGAAAATGACCATGATCAAAATTAATATATATATATATATATATATATATATATATATATATATATATATATATATACCCGTTATCGCTCTAGCGGCACCAATTTTTGTTTCATCAAAACCAAACTTGGCACACAGAGATTGATTAAAAAAGTAAAATCAGTTCGTTAAATAGAAAAATTGAACCCTTAGGTGTACGAGTGTACCAGAAACGAAAATTTACGAATCGCTCTAGCGGTCGCAATTTTCCATGGTTCGAAAAAGAAAAACACAGTATATGTTATTTTAATAAAACGAGGAAGGTATTCTCTAGAAATCAGACCATTACAAGTAGGGATTTACCTGATACCGATAATTAAATGTTAGCTCTAGCAATCCCCACGTTTGATTTTTCGCAATATGTAATATACAATTAAATTAATCCTAAAATTTGGAATGAATCCTATAGGATATTTAGTTTTATTAATTGAATGGCTTTAATGAAGTAATGGAAAAATGAAACTGTATAGGTTATTTAAATTTGTTTTAAATGAGCCCTATAAAACAATACGCAGTATGTACTCTTACGGCGATGCACTATTTATTTTCACTGCAGTCCGATACATTTAAATTAATTAGCATTAGAAATTTGGTTTCTTGAATGAGATGGGCGTCCCGCGCCGTAGCCGAGCGGTTAAGGTAGGAAGCCTTGGCACAGAGCTACGGGACTTGCGCTGGTTCGAGTCTCCATGGGGGGAGAAATTTTCTCATGGTATTTCGGCCAGTATGGGACCGGTGCCCACCCAGCATCGTGAGGCAATTGGGTAGCTACAATAAGTAGCGGCTCCAGGTTGAGGAATCAGCTATAACGGCTGGGGGACTCGACATGCTAACCACATGTCACCCCTACACTGGCTGTTGATCATCTACCTCTGTGATTGACACATGTGATGTGAAGGGCCAGCAGCCGGCTGGTAAAAGGGCAACCGCTGAAAAGTGGAAAGACCCTCAATCGGAATCGGAATGAGATGGGTCCCACGCCGTAGCCGAGCTGTTAAGGTAGGAAGCCTTGGCGCAGAGCTACGGGACTTGCGCTGGTTCGAGTCTCCATGGGGGAAGAAATGTTCTCATGGTATTTCGGCCAGTATGGGACCGGTGCCCACCCAGCATCGTGAGGCAATTGGGTAGCTACAATAAGTAGCGGCTCCAGGTTGAGGAACCAGCTATAACGGCTGGGGGACTCGACATGCTAACCACATGTCACCCCTACACTGGCTGTTGATCATCTACTTCTGTGATTGACACAGGTGGATGTGAAGGGCCAGCAGCCGGCTGGTAAAAGGGCAACCGCTGAAAAGTGGAAAGACCCTCAATCGGAATGAGATGGTCGAGCGTCAGCAGCGGAAGAGGAAGGATCTCCTGAACACCGGGCAGCGCCTCTCGTCTACCTGCTAGCGTAGCCTCATCCGGCGGCAACCTAAGCGAATCTCCAATGCTCAATTGAGCCAGACGGCTGCGACAAGCGCAGCGTAGCTAAGCAAGACTAGAGTCTGACAGTTTCTCATACAGCTGAGGGCTCCTCTTACCTACCGGCTAATCTATAAATCACCCCACCTACTTTCCTATCTACTCCTAGCTCGGCCGCACTCCCGCGGTCTTGTCAGAGCACTTCCAACCTGTTCTCCAACATTCTCAAATCTTTAAGAGCCCTCCATCATGCGGAAATCCCGGCGGAAGGGGTAACTAGCCCCGAAAACCCTAATCGCGCGCCGTGCGCGTGTGGAAATCGAACCTTAAAGGAAAAAAAAAAAACATCGACTCCAACACCAGCCAGCCCCCCCCACCGGCTGCCGATAATTAAAGTCGAGTCCCCCATCTTATCGTTCTCCCTGACCACGGAATGGTGGGGTCACGGTCACCATCAATTAATGGGGGGGGCGTCTGGGGGTCTGGGGGCGCTCAAGTCGAAGGGCTCGCAACCCATTAAGTCGAAACCTCCTTCCCAGCTGGTACGTCGGGAATATACCGTTGAATTGGCAGCCGCCAATAAGGTATTCGCAAATACCGAGCCTCTCGCATTCATTTGCGAGGCTACAAGGATCGGGTCAAGGGTAATGCTGACTTCAAACGTCAGCCTACAACAACTACAGACAGCTGCTACAGCTGCGTAAGATCCCCTAGATCGAGGGTGATAAAAAACGGACCGCTACGCCTAAGTTCGTTATTAAGGGCATCGACTCGGCGTGGATCCAACCGAGATCCAGGTTGGAAGTTTTGAAGGTAGTCAACATGACTTCTGGAAAAACTAAGAATCCGCTGCCTATGTTCGTGGCAGTCCTCACAGAAGAGTCCACTGCCTGTGAGGCGGTAAAAATAGGTCGACTTAGCCACTGTAAGGTGAAGGTCATAACATACCGGCGATTGAAAAAAACCCTATTGCGCAGTGCGTAACGAAACGGTAGTCCAAGTCACTCCTGCTACCACCCAACAGGCAGTCCCAGCAGAGCTTGCTCCTGCTGCCTCCCCGAATATCTCAGGCCTTATAGAGCCAGTCGCCTTTCGACCTGAGCCTCCTGGACGGGTAAGCTTCACCCCTAAAGCAGTTGCCGTCATAATCACTGCAACTAAAAAGAAGAAAATTACGGACCAGGGAAAATCCGGGAAGTAAAGGCCTCACAAGCAGAGGATCTCAGCTTGGCAACACCCAAACAGAAAAGAAAAATATCCGTGGACATTCACACTGCCCCGGATGTGAATAAAACTACGGCCCACCAGGACGTAATTATTAGGCCTGTCATGGTCGACAGAGAAGTGGAGACTGATCCTGCGTGCTTATGTTGGGACGACCGCCCGATATATTTTAGCATGCCGGAAACTGATCTTCCACACCAAACAGGCTCACGGATAGATCAAATTATCCATCCAGGCCTAGAATACATCGACTTCCACATTCAATTGAAATAGGATGGCAAGGCATTAATAAATGGCGAGGTATACCCCGTGTACGGTCCCCCCTCCTGGCGCTAATGCTCCAAAATACAGACTTAACGGTTTGAATATCGTTGCAAACAGGTGATTCGCCGGCTATTCACCTTTAAGAGCCGGACGGCCCTGATCTAATTTTGGCCAGATTTCGACACTTATCGTTTTAATTCAAACCTACTCTGCTAAATTTTCAGGTGGATGCCCTTAGCGAAAAGACAAATATCGAAGTAAGCCCCAAGCCTCTCACCAATAATAATAATACATTCCCAAGAATTATTCCAAATTCAAAATTTCCAAGGGCAATTTAACTAAATTTAACACGTCCCCTACAATATAAAATGTAGTTAACCTATTCAGAAAATAGTTTTATACAAACTCATAAATTAATATTTTTAACAACTACTCCTTCGCTTTTTAGTAATAGAAAATTCATCTGGCCGCCTTACAAGGGCTGCGCAGATATAGTTGGGTGGAAGGATTGCCACCTTACAGCCTCCCAACTTGCTTCAGCTTTGTTTTTAGGGTGCCTTCCCTTAGGTAGATTGCCTTCTCTTCGGCTCTGAGCTCTACCTGCCCATTATAGCCGTCCAATCTGGAACAGACGCTATGCTGATTTTGGTTCACCCCGGGTATTTCATTTCCCCGGTACCACCTATATTTAGGAGGCATTCCCATATCCACCACCTGGGGAGGCGCCCGATGGGGGATCAGCAAAGATAAAATACATGCTTTATTATTCGCTGACGATGTTGTACTTTTAGCAGAATCTGAAAATGAGCTCCAAATGTTAGCATATAAATTTAAATTAATAGGTAATAGATATAATTGTAAAATATCAATAAATAAGTCAAAAGTAATGGCATTTATTGGTAAATATGGAATTAGATAAAAAATTGTACTGGATAACAAAATAATAGAACAAGTATCACATTTCCAATATTTAGGATGTGATATAACTTATAGAGAAAATAAAGATATAGAAAATAAAGTAAATAAATTTGTGGAACCATAAAAAGAACCTTAGGTCGGAAAACAAGGAAATATACGAAACTTAAATTATATCAAACAATGGCTGTTCCTTTGTTGTTGCATGGAAGTGAAAATTGGATAATGAAATCAAGGGATAAAATCAGGATACAGACTGCGGAAATGCTGTTTTTACGTAATGTGAAAGGATGCACAAGAGCGGATAGAATAAGGAATGAAACTATACGAGAAGAATTAAATATATATAAAATTGAAGATAAAATCAGCGAAAATAATAAGAAATGGACAGAACACTTAATGAGAATGAACCTTCCTGTATAATCCCAGAGGAACAAGAGATGTTGGCCGACCACGTAGAAGATGGACTCCACTTTTAACTTCGCCGGAACAGGCTGCATAGCCTAAACCTTGTAGTAGAAGAAGAAGAGAACAACTACTCTGCTACAGGTTTCTGGTGGTTTCCTTAGCGACAAGGCAAATGCCGGAGTAGTTCCCTAGTTCCAACCAGTAGGGCCTAAATTCACTTCCAAACTTTCAATCGAGCCAGGATAAAGAGGATTGGCCGGATTTCATTTATTTTTTCGGAGCTGGTTCTGCGGCCCTCTCTCCCTGCGAGCGTGCGAACTTCAAAGGGTCCACACACACTTACATATGAGCAAGAATCAGTCTATAAAACACATCATCATAATTAAGATAAAAAAACACTATTCACCAGAACAATTAACATTCCGATGAAAACAAAAATTATTTTGTAACTATTCCTTATTCTCCCTCTTTAACTAGAGGTACGAGGAAATTAAAAAAAAATTAAACCTTAAAATAGTTTACACAACCGGTACTCTTACTAAACTCAGCTTCAAAAGGAAAATCTTTCATAATATAAATGATTCACAAACAAAGTTAACTAAAATAAGAATATTTTTTTTACAAATTAAATTAAATATAACAGCTGGGAGCAATAAATAGTTACAAATAAGGATAAAAAAGTCAATCGTCTCTTGAAAAATGGCTTCTTCAGAACAAATGACAAATATAAATAATACAACAAACACTGGCATACCATTTTAGACTCAACTCTATTCACGCTCGAAAACAAAGTGCATTTCTTCACAGCGTACGAAAACAAACATAACTAAAGCAGCTTGTGACCGAGGGACAGGGACCCCGAATCTCTCGGCAAGCGAAGGTTTCACGCTCTTGAAGATGACCTATGGTTTTTGCATCGACGGACTTCCCCTGTGGCACCGAATAGATGCGCAGACAGATGAGAGGGGCAAAAGCGTGCGTTCAGGAAGGAATCAAAGTAAAAGAGACACTGATAGTAAGACAAAAACATTAATATCAGGGCAAAAACAATAATTTACGCTAGCACAGTAAAACACGCACACAATTGCAGTTGCCTATCTGGGTAGTTCTCGTTAGGTACGTGGACTAGTCTCGGAATCTACGGCTTCCATAAATTCAATGAACACTGGATATCTCTGTACCAATCTTATGAGAATGACTTCTTAGGGGATCGTGTAAAATTCTGCATGACTGCATCAGTACTCTCGTTACCAGTGGAACTATTCTTTCTTCCGCACCAACCTTTCAACATATCTTGCACCATTCTTTCGATTTCAAACTTGTCTCGAATTCTTGTTATTGCTATCCTTGTTGGTAGTGATGTACCAAATCCAACCCTCCAATATGTTGAACTTCAACAACATTCTCCACTTTCCAATAGCACTTCAGTAACTAGTTACGTTCATCGAATGATAATTTCTCCGCCATGTTAGTTTATAAACACATCGACATATTGCTATGCCTTTATAGTGCCTTGAGAATCATGCATCTAAATTGTAAATCTGTCTCATTTCCTTGCTGAGAAATAACGTTGTATAATAGTGTATACATAAATTTGAAACAATCTGAGCATTTCTTATACCTAAAAAGGGAACTGCCAACTATTGCATTCCGAAACCTATATTGAAATTTCTTCCAAATAAGCGTTGTGTTATAACAGGGTCGTGTCCAAAAAAAATATGTTGTTTTTAACTGCAAGGCACTAAATCCAGTGTCAAATCTGTCCTTTAAACTATAGGGAAATAAGACAACTCTCGAATTAATCAATTGTATAACCCTCACTACCTGCCGTACGCGCCGCGTCCCGCGTCACTCCATTCAAGCAGGGAGTCCATCTGCTCCTTACATTGGGTAGCCGTGGCTGGATTGTGGCTTTGATTTCTGTCCTTGCAGTTGAAAACGGCAGATATTGTTTTAGCACGGCCTTGGTACATCATAACGCTTCTCTGGGAGACATTCGAAGGTAAGTTTCGGCATGCAATGGCCGACAGTTCCCTTGTAAGTACGAGTATTAATAAATCGCTCGGTTAGCGGAAAGCGCGTGGCCTCCCACTCAGCAAGTGGACGGGCGACCTTCGCGATAAGATTCATATTCATAGCAACCACTGCATTTAATAGTCCCCATATTTGACTGCGATCCCTTATCTATGTGAAAATGTAGGAGTTACAAATCACTAAGTGATCCTTTCAAATAAAACGATGAATCCAATTTAAAAATTCAATCTAGTGAAAGAAAATTTCCCTAAAGATAAAAGCTATAATTTAACTTATAAAAAATCCTCATACATTAAAAAAGTAAGAAATTCAAGTGCAGCAATTTCAATTCCCAGAATGCTTTATTGTGCGTGACAATAGAATCGATATAAAAATGACATCGATGTGAGAACAATGAAGTGCTATAACTCGCCTTTTGTAATGGACGATAGAATGAGAGAAGAGTCCACTCAATAACGGTAGAAAATTCTACTCCCTGCTAACTTTAAGCACTTTCTTACAGGATAAAAAAAGTAATCTATATCCAGGTGTTCTGTCAGATTTCTTGCATTGACTCCCTGATAATATGGAAGAAAAATTGTTATTCGAAAATAATTTTGTGGGGTCACTGATTCTCTGCTACATCTAGGCCAGAATTTCTTGTCGCAGATGATAATAATAATAATAATAATAATAATAATAATAATAATAATAATAATAATAATATAATAATAATAATAAATGTATGCTGACGATGTGGTTATTATTCAAGAAAATGAAAATCATTTTCAGTACTCTTTATATCAATTAAATCAGTTATGCCAAGAATATAATTTTAAAATATCAAAGAAAAAAACAAAAGTTGTGACATTTTGGGGAAATGAACTTATAAGATCAAAAATAATAATAGGAAACAGACCTCTAGAACAAGTAACAAATTTTAATTATTTTGGTTGTAATTTTACTATAAACTCAAAAACTGAAAGAGACATAAATATGAAACTGTCGAAATTTCACATGATATGCGGAACTATACATAAAACATTAAAGAATAAAACAAGAAGAGATACTAGATTGAAGTTTTATAAAACATTGGTAGTTCCTGCATTACTTTATGGGAGTGAAACTTTGGTAATGACTAAAAAAATTACAAAGTAGGATACAAAGCGCAGAAATTAACTTTCTTAGAACAACAAATGGCTGCACAAGATTGGATCGGATAAAAAATGAAGATATAAAAACAGAGTTAAACATATATCCATTAAATGCTAGAATGAAAAAATATAGAGATGAAATTATTTAGATATATAGAAAGAGTGAATGTAACAAGATTACCAAGAGCAGCATTCAACTACAAGCCAAGAGGTTCAAGGAATGTAGGAAGGCCAGTGAAAAGATGGACAGAACAACTGTGAGGCGGAAAAGGCAATTTGCCTAGCCCGTGAAGTGAAGAAGAAGAAGAAAATAATAATAATAATAATAATAATAATGTTTTATTTAAACCGGCAGAGCTAAGGTCATGGGGCCTTTTCTTCCACTTCACCAGTTAAAGATTTTAAAATCCATGCTCCTCTTTCATGGCACGAATGGAGAATGAAAGAGGAGTATGGAAACTTCTTGTAGGAAAACCAGAGGAGAGAACCTATTAGGAAGGCCAACAAAGAGGCAAGATAATAATATTAATCATGATTTGACGGAGATAAATTATGTAGGAAATGTCTGCTATTTCGTTGTCTTGGAGTCTACAAGGTAAGGGATCCACTGAAAGTTAATTATTTTTTGGTTATTTTGGATGTCTCTGATAAAAGCTGAACTTGAAGAATGTGTATTGAAATCTAAAAATAATTACAATATAAATCTACAATTATGTTTCCTTTCACTAATTCAACTAAACATAAGAACACTCATTTTATATGTTTTGCGTAGCAGCACGCGCCGAGTGTTTTATACAAGATGGTTTTTGTTTCACGTGTCGAATATTTTTGAATTTAAACACTCTTTCGTTTGTCTAATGCCACCAGGTAGTATTTTATGACATTTCTAGTTTTCTCCCCTAGCATTGGCGGAATTGTAATCCATTTCATAGCAATTTTTCTTTTACTAGACATTATAAATTGGCAACAAAGCAGAAGAGACGCGTGTTATTTAGTCCAAATAATTGCAACGAACGACAAGTTGAAGCCATGAATCACCAATTGTAGCGAGAGCGGCATTTATCAACGGGCATAGCGGCACGTGAAATACAGCGGCGGTGGCTTTTAACTACGAACTTAAGGCTTAGTGACAATAAGGTTTGTTTTACTTTGATATTAATTTCTCCATTTGATTTGACTCACTCTTTGTAAAAGCCACCTTGATGTGCGCCTGCTGTAATAAAAAGTTGCCTATGTGTTAATAAAGGATACTAATCCTTCTGATATACCGACTGGATCCGCGAATAAAAACATTTTTACCCGCGAATACAAGAATTGTGTCGCAACTTTTTAACCCGCGAATAAGGGAACTGCAAATAAGGAGCTTCTACTGTACTGTGCGACTGTCTACGGTTACATAGACTGAAACAGAGGGAATGCGGCATTACATCGCGACCACTATATCTACACTCAATATAACCAATGAAACTGTTCATTTCAGCGCTGAAAAATTATTGAATTAATATCAGTTTCAATGAAGGAGGGCAATGATTGAAAAAATGGATATTATTGTGAAGTTTTACACATATTCTACTGGTGAAAACACATACTCTATCTTTCAGCTGTGAAACAAAATGTAGACCTTAACATTTAAATCGTAAAAAGCATGCTGCGTTTGTGATACGATTCCGTAAAGCAAGCAGACGTGTACGGGTACGCGGACATTTTCGTAGAGTGAAACGTACAATTTTCCACACTGTGTTGCGAGACACTTTCAACTCCCTTTGAGGAGACGAGTTGATGCGTACGGACTATCACTAGCAATTTGAATCTGCTGCACTGTTTCTGCTGATACGAGTACACGTGGTCGTCCATGACGTGTTTCATCACACACACTGCCGGTACACTTACATTTCTTCACAAGCGGATGAATGTGTGCCTTTTTCTGGGGCTAGTATACGGAATTTATAGGTAAATTCAGCTTTGGCGTCTTCATATGACATCCACGTACCTGTACACAAACAATGGGAACCCGTTCTTCACTGCTATCCATATTGAACTAAGCTAACAGTACTTGCAAAGAAAAAAAATAGTGTTTTCATGTCAATGGATCACTTTAGAGACATCCCGTACAGTTGTGAATATGTAAGTTTGTAGTATGTACCAGTTCTCAGAGTAAGCAGACTATACCATGTACACACAGCAATAGTCATCACTAGCTTGTCTGGTTTTACATCCCTGAGCAGCTTGCACTTTAAAACAAACTAATTTTGTTTGTTCGCAACTTCACATCTCGCTACTATTTCCCCGCAGTCAGGTTATGACAAATGTTTGAATGTAAACGGAAATTACTTTGAAAAACAATTGAAATGTGTACTTTTCACTGGAATGTAAGAAACATCCCCACAATAGAGTTTTTTTTCTGAAAAAAATCGGAACTTACTTCCCGAATCACTTCGTACATTATTCAAAGCCTCGTTTGAATAAGGTCGAAACCTATGGAGAAAACAGATAAAAATTCCGAGAATCTTCAAGAAACAACAACCCCTTGAACATTGAATCCTAAAAATAAATAAAACTGCCCCCTTCTTATCTTGAAGATGCATTTTATTTTTCATCCCTCCCTCTTATGCATATCAATCCTGAACCACTTACATTCCATCCCTAGAAATAAATTGCTAGGGGAAGCAAGTGAGAAGAGGGTTGCAATATTAATCTCGTGGGGAAAAAATGTGTAAAACATGGCTGTTACAAGCCCTTAAGTGTAACTGCTTGCTTATTTATAATAAGTGGGGAGGTGGAAGATGGCTTACTTAAGTGAATTCAAACCCTCAGGCTGGAATGAACAAATTTTAATAAGAACTTGGAGAAGGAAGGGTGAAATGTAATATATGTGGTTCATAAGCCGATGATAAAATTAATGTACCTGAAACTTATGACCTAACTTAAACTACTTAAGTAATTTATTCCTATTAATGTTTATACGTCCACCGCTGTGGTCTCGAGGTAGCGTGCTGCTTTGTCACGCAGCGGGCCCGGGTTCGATCCCCGGTTGGGGCAGTTTTTCTGGGTGAGGTTTTTATCGGGATTTTTCCTCACCTGTAAGACAAATGTCAGGAAAACTTTAAGGCCCAAACGGTCCCCGAAATCATATGGTCATCATCATCATCACCCTTATCATTATCATCATCATCATCACCCTTATCATTATCATCATCACCCTTATCATTATCATCATCACCCTTATCATCATCATCACCCTTATCATTATCATCATCACCCTTATCATCATCATCATCCTTCACCGGTGTAGAAAGCAACGGGAAGCTACCACACCTACAATTCCCTAGTAAAGCTGCAAGCATATCATGAAAATGCTATGATTGCAGGGAAGGACCTGCCTTCGGGCAGAATTACTATGGATGGATGAATGTTTATACCCTAGACTCTTATCAAATAAACAATTCTAAATTACTAACTCAGTTAATATTTGTCAAATTGAATAATTGTGACTTTTTAATGAATTGCGGAATAATAAATATATTGCAATTGTTTTATGATAAAATAGTATATTACGATGCGAGGTTGGGAAGTGGTTTTTACAGAATCGAGGAAAATGTTTAAAAACCGAGCGATAGCGATGTCTTTAATTTACGAGATTCTGTAAAACACTTCACAAACGTTTGTTGTACATTATTTTTTGCGCGATGGTGTTTTCAAAATAATAAATAATAGTAAAATTAGAATATCTTTGTTGGAAATATTTGCGTTCATTATAAACAATTTACTAACGTTAACAGTGTGGGCAATGTTTATTAGTTGAGACTACAGCAGTCCGTGGCACTAATCAGCCATAAAATGGCGCCAAGTACGTACTTATTGTTTTATATTGTTTCAAATAAAGTTCAGTTCATTTAAAATGCAGTGATTTGTTTCGTATAATGTATATTAACACTACCTTTTGGATATTTTTGTATATACACAGTACGTAGTATACATAGTGGGCAGTAGTTTTACTTCCCATATGCATTTTTTAATATGTAATATTACAGTACAGTTTATTTTATTACAGTATAGTTATTTAGGTTGGCAATCCCGAAATGTGGGAAGTTGGACTTTCAATCGTGGTCGCCATTGCTGTAAGTACGAAAAAACGCACTATCGCGCAAAAACTTTTCTAAAGATTTGCAAACCTTCGTCAATCCTACTTAGTATACTTCGACAATGATATTAATTGTATTTGTACAGTGGAGGAAACTGGTATAAAGGCATTTGTTAGAAGTGTGAACACAAGTTTATTTACTCTTTCTTTGGTATTTTTCTATCTTAACTTAGGAAGTGATTGAGTATAAAACACACACAAATAATGTTAAAATTAATTATCCATTTTCGTCCAAAAAGTACATGAAAACTGAAACCACTCTCACATATGGGTGGAAATTAGTATAAAGGTACTTTGTGTATTTCACAGATTAAACCAAAAGATCAAGTATAAAGTTTACAACAAAGTCTAAAATTTAGTTGAACCTCCATTGTTCTTAATTATTTGGAAGATTCTCTTTAGCATTGACTTCATGAGGGTATTTATTTCTTCCACTGAGATTGAAGCCCACTCTTCCCGAATAGCATTTTTCAGCTCAGTCTTTGCCCCAAACCGCCGTCCATTGCAATACACACGCCTTACCAGGATCCCTCATAAGTTCTCAATCGGGTTTAAATCAGGACTTCTGGCTGGCCACGTCAAAAGAGGTATTTATTTCTTCCTGAACCACTCCTTTGATTTAGCAGACACGTGAATGGAAGTATTATCTTGTTGAAAAATTAGATATTCGCCAAATTCCTCATACATTCGTATCAATTCGGACCCCAGAAGCTCCTCAGTGTAGGGCCCAGAATTCATCTTGGTGCGTATCCATGCCAGTTTTGATTTTCCTTTAAAGCGGAATGGTGCCGAAATCATAACGCCTTCACCACCGAAGTTTCTACTCATTCTAACTTGCTCTTCAGTACGGAGGTCGTGCCAGTAATACTGAAAGCCATCAGGCCCGCCCAGATTAAACTAATTCTTGTCACTGAACATTACTTTATTCCATTCTGAGGTCCAGGGCATGTGTTCTTCAGCAAAAGTAATTTTAGCTTTCTTATGTGCATTGTTCAGAGGTAGTTTACTAAGACTTTTTTGAATTTTAGGTTCTTGTCTTATGACAGAATTTGTCTTACTCGTGTGGCTGTTAATGACAACTTCAAATCAGCCTGGATTTGAGAAGAAAACATAATCTTACCTTTTGCTTTACGTAAAATGACATGTTTAGTGCGCTCAGACAATTTTCTTGTCCGTCCATTCTTCCCGTTGTTTCTATATTGTGAGCCCAGTTTGACAAAAAATATAAATGACACATCTTGAACGTCTCAATTTCGTAGCTATTTGTCGATTGGAAGGGCCCATCTACTTGAAGGCACTAACTCTTGCTTTCTCTTCATTTGATAGAGGCTTTCCATGCGGCATTGTACGCACTACTGGGTTGTAACTGATGAACGATGCTCACAGACACGTCTTCTCTATGTAACAGCAGTGTTTTGTTTACATTTGTCTGTGTAAGAGCCAGAAATTGACCTGGCTTTATACCGATTTCCACCCCTAGGACAGCGTTTTCTTAGTTTTTACGTAATATTTACGTATATAATAAATACAAATTGTGGAGACATGTATGAAATTATGTCCTAGATAATTATATGTAATCTATGACACATATACGGTATTTGCATAAACATTTGAGGTTGTTTTTCTACTAAAGGTTAGTTCCTTAATACCAATTTCCTCCACTGTAGTAATATAAGTATTATTTACTTATTGGACTTACGGCCCTAAGGGTCTAGCCATAGCCTCTCCTATGTCAGGGACTTCTATACCAGGATTATTTACTTAAGTTTATTTTCCTATAGATGTCACGAACGCATTAGGTCAGCATACGGATCAAATTAGACATCTAATAATAAACTGAAGTATTACTAGGATGATGGTTGGTAAATTTTGCTTAAAGGCCTCTTTTTCCAGGCTTGAGGTTCTTTTACGAGCCTGAAAGTCTTCGGACTCTCAACCCAATGCTTAATTTCTATCCAGGAGGACTAGTTCATTGGATTTTTCGATCATAAAAAATCCATCAACTTCGGTCAGGATTGATGCAAGGAACATTACCACAAGAGACCGCGGCCGGCCCATTGTTATTATTGGTAACGGTGGCGGCAGCAGCAGCAGCAGCAGTAGCAGCAGCAGTAGCAGCAGCAGTAGCAGCAGCAGCAGTAGCAGCAACAGCAGTAGCAGTAGCAGCAGCAGCAGCAGCAGAAGAAGCAGTAGCAGTAGCAGCAGAAGCAGTAGCAGCAGCATCAGCAGTAGCAGCAGCATCAGCAGTAGCAGTACTGTTATTACGAGTATATTTGAGAATAAAGTTCTTAGGAATTTTTTTGGATCAAAGAGAGATAAACAGACAGGTGAATGAAGACTACTAGATAACAGTGAACTACACGGTCTTTATAGGAAGCCAGATATAATAAGAACAGTTAAGTCTCGTAGACTGCGATGGGCAGGACATGTGGCACGAATGGGGAAAGAAAGACGTGCATGGAGGCTTCCTGTAGGAAAACCAGAAGGAAAACACCCAGTTGGTAGACCAAGAATGATGTGGGAGAATAATATTAAATATGATTTCAGGGAAGATTATAAGGAAATTATTGGAAAATATTAGCTCAGGATAGAGATGTAAGGATAGCTTATGTCCGCGCGGCCATGAACCTACGGGTTCGATAGTGCCAGTGAGTGAGTTAGTTATATGACACATACACACACACACACACACACACACATATATATATATATATATATATATATATATATATAATTTTGAAAATATAATAATGTTATGATAATGTTCTTAGGATGGAAAAATCTGAGGAACCACTCAACCGGATGATTTAAAGCCATGGCTCCTGTGTCTGAATAGTTTAAGGCTCATAAAAAACTTAAAAATGAAAAAGGGGTCTCTAAGCAAAATTTACCAACCCGTAGTAATATCTTAGTTTCATAGATGCCTCATTTAGTCGGTCTGTGACCACATGCCATTCATGATATCTGTAAAGAAATAAGTGTAACTGGGTTAATTTGATCTAGAAACTTCTAATACAAGAGAGGCTATGGCTAGACTAAAAGCGCCGTAAAACTAAGCACTAAGTAATAACATTACTAATAATAATAATAATAATAATAATAATAATAATAATAATAATAATCTCCATATCGCATTAGGCCTAGAAGGCTCTTGAGCAACCAGCCGGCTGCTGTCCTCACACACACACAGGTAGACGATATCAAACCAATGTAGTGGTGACATTTGGCTAGTATATCGAGTACCCCAGCCGTTATAATTATCTAGTTTCCCCAACCTGGAACCGTTACTCATTGTAGCTACCCATACTGCTCATGATGCTGGGTGGCACAGGTTCTAAACTAGCCGAAATTCCATGAGAAAATGTCTGCATCTTCTTCGAACCAGCTCAAATCCTGCACCTGTGCACCAAGGCATTATACCTTATCGCACTCGTCTGTGGCACGGGACATTAATAAATAATAATAATAATAATAATAATAATAATAATAGTAATAATAATAATAATAATTCTTGTAAGCCCTACATTCCCTCAACGAGATTTAGGCGCTCTCCCCCTACAGGGAAGAAATTGAACCATATTAATTTAGTAACAGTTGTTTTCGTATAGATGTCATTGGAGTGGCCCGTGGTCAGCGTTCCGCCTCATACTGACATCTAGGAAACCAAGGTAGTACTAGCACGGGAAAACTAGGTAAATTTTGCTTAGAGATATTTTTATTCATGCTTAAGGATCTTCCACGAGCCTGAAAATCTTCAGACTCGGGACCCACGGCTTAAAGTCCCTCCCGGAGGACTTGCTCCTTGGATTTTTCCATCCTAAAAAATCCATCGACCCCGGCCGGGTTTGAACCCGCGACCCTCGAGACCAGAGGCAAGGAGCATAACCACTAGTCCACCGTGGCCAATAATAATAATCATCATCAAAAATAACGTAGATTGATGGAGTTTTAAGCAACATGAGGAAAATGGATTGGAGACTGGAATGACTTAATTGTGGAAGAGATTGACAGTAGATTAAATGGGCGCACAAAGTTGTGAAACATTATGGAACCTGCTATATAAAAATTAATAATGATATATACCCATCAATTAGTATGACAAATATTTCCCTGCAGTTCAACTGACCGCCACTACCTTTACAATCTTTGGCTGTTACCATCGCCCCCCCCCTGAATCCTCTCGCCAACGTGAGTAGACCAACATGCTATAAGCAACGAGATGATTTAAGTCCGACTTGAGATAGATATCAGGCCACTAAATCTAAGAATTGACAGTAATATTCTGATGTATAGATCAAAATGTTGGACGATCACTAAAAGACAAGAAAAAAGATTGGAAGCAGCTGAGATGAGTTTTTAAGAACTATAGTAGAATAAACTCTGCTGGATAAGAAACGGAATGAAGATATAAGAAAGGAACTAAATATTTTCTAACTTACAGACCGAATAATTAAATATAGGAACGACTGGAAAGAACACATTGATAGAATGCCGGAAGGAAGATTTCCAAAATTATTGCTAAATTATAAACCGCGCGGAAGGAGAAATGTTGGACACCCACACAAAAGATAAAAAAGTAAAGTGATCCCATAACAGGCCCGGAGGCCCTTGGGGTAGTAGGAGGTTAAGGCTCCCACTTTTTCTAGACAATCGGCACTTTATGTCAGCCGGGTTGTCAGCCCTGCGTGACGGCCGCCTTTACGCCCAGAACAAGCGTCTGGTACTCATTTCCGTTAGAGGCTGAGTCGACCCCAGGGCCATAGTGCCGCCAGAGGGTTTGGGTCAGTTTAAAAATCCTGACCCCAACGGGACTTGAACATTCGACCCTCCGACTTGTAGCTCAGTGCCTTAACCACCACGCAACGGTAGTCTGAACAATTTTAACAATTCTAGCTTTCATAAAACCGGAACGAGCCAACAGGCTTCATTGCTGAATGATAACCATGGCTTATTCTATTGTAGCCATTTATTCTAGTGTAGCCTGAAATATAATCCTACAGGGTGGATGTGTTGTGAAGGATAATGAAAAGACAATTACATGAGATTGGCACAGTACATTAGGGCTATATAGTGATTCTGAATGGTGATGATGATTATGAAGTTCTTGGCTAAAATTAGGAAGGTTGTAGAGAAAAAAGTACTGTACATCAACTATATGTAGACTTCAAAAAAGCATATAATTCAATTAAGAGGGAGAAGTTATATAGTATCCTGCTGGAGTTCGGAATTCCTAAAAAGTTAGTTAGACTTATACGAATGTGTCTAAATGGCTCAAAGAGTAGGGTGCGTGTAGGCAAACAGTTTTCAGACACTTTTGAAATCCAGAATGGGTTTAAGCAAGGAGATGCACTATCTCCTCTACTATTTAATTTTGTACTAGAGCATGCAATTAAATCTTTACAGAATGAGGAAGGCTTGCAACTCAATGGTATTAATAAGCTGTTAGTTTATGCTGATGATGTAGTACTACTGGCCGATAGCCAGGAGATACTAAAGGCCAACACGCACACACTATTGAGTAACACTAAGAAATTAGGACTGGAGGTAAATATCAGTAAAACTAAATATATGGTCACACGTAGAAATTCAGTATATAATGGAAATGGACAGCTAATGACAAATGAGGGAAATTTTGAGGAAGTGGCTGAATTCAAATACCTAGGAACAATAATCACAAATAGGAATGAGATGCACAAAGAAATTAAACATAGGCTCAATTCTGGAAATGCATGCTATTATGCATTGCAGAGACTTTTGATGTCCCAACTCCTTTCAAAAAACGTTAAGCTGAAAATATATAAAACTATTATTCTACCAGTTATATTATATGGGTGCGAAACATGGACTCTTACTTTAAGGGAGGAAAGGAGATTACGAGTATTTGAGAATAAAGTTCTTAGGAAAATTTTTGGACCAAAGAGAGATGAACAGACAGGTGAATGGAGAAGACTACATAACAATGAACTGCATGGTCTTTATAGGAAGCCAGATATAATAAGAACAGTTAAGTCTCGTAGACTGCGATGGGCAGGACATGTTGCACGTATGGGGAATGAAAGACGTGCATGGAAGCTTCTTGTAGGAAAGCCAGAGGGAAAACTCCCAGTTGGTAGGCCAAGAATGAGGTGGGAGAACAACATTAACTATGATTTGAGGGAAGCAGATTATACAGGGAATGATTGGAAAGCATTAGCTCAGGATAGGGATGTATGGAGAGCTTATGTCCGCGCGGCCATGAACCTTCGGGTTCGATAGTGCCAGTGAGTAAGTAAGTAAGTAGAGAAAAAAGTGAACACAGTGCAAACAAAATAAATAAATTTGATTATATGTTAGGCACCATAAAACGAAGTCTAAATTGAACTAGAAAGGAGACACTTTTAAAATTATATAAAACATTTTAGGAGTTTTCCTAGGCAATGATCGGACAAGATGTATTAATATAAAGCTTAATAATATGTTTCAAATTACTTGCGGTACAATAAAGAAGAACATTAGCAAAAGAAGGTTCGTAAAGAAACACTCCTAAAGTTTTACAAAGTTTTAGATATTCCTGTTCTGTTGTATGGCTCGGAATGTTGGACTCTCACCTAAAGTGTAATAAAAAGACTGGAAGCAGCCGACAATATGTGACAGGATGTACTCTTCTGGACAAGCGGAGGAGTGAAGATATTCGTTAAGAATTACAAATAACTAGTGTGATAACAAAAACAGAAGAATATAGAAATAAATAAATGTTTGAACATGTTAGTAGAATGAGTGAAGAGAGGATACCTTATATTATCTTCTTCTTCTTCTTCTTCTTCTTAAACTTAATGTGTAGGATTTTCATCCTGTTTATTTCCAAAATCACTCCTCGGGGGAAGACGTACTGGATGTGCATTCACTGTCTACCCATCTCTTGGCAGGTCTTCCTCTTGTTCTTCTCCCGTCCATTGGTCTATCTTCTTTAGCTCTTTTTGCAAGCCGGTTTTCTTCCATTCTTTCTATATGACCCTTCAAATATTTTCGTCTATCTATAATAAATTTGGTTATGTCTTGAATATGGCATTTGTCCCTAATTTCTGTGTTGTGTATTTTATCAAATAATGTTTTCCCCTGAATAGTTCTTAAGATTTTCATTTCGCATGTGCTTATTATTTGTTTAGTTTTTGTTGTATCAGCCCTAGTTTCTGCTCATACGCGATAACTGTCCAACTATCGTTTTGTATATGCGGGTTTTGCTTTCTATTGACATATGTTTGTTGCGCCAAATTAAATATTTCATAGATCCTGATATTTGTGCTGCACCTTATATTATATGATGCTAAATTACAAACCACAAGGACATAGAAGTCGTGGACGACCATTTAAAAGATGGAGCAAGCAACTATAATATGGAACTGGAACAGATCAGAAGTGGTCTAAACTGTGACGGTAGATGATGATGATGATGATGACGATAAAACAATGGAGGTTCCAACACTGCTATATGGATCGAAACACTGGTCTTAACCAAAATCCAGGAACGAAGATTAGAAACTTCGGAAAAGAGGTTTTTAGGGGTGCTATAAAATAGCAGATCGGAAAGGAAATGTAGGTATAGCCTGCAAAGATAACTAAATATATTCTAGCTACTAGGATTGCACAACACAGAGTCGAATGGAGGACCACACAAATAGAATAGATAACAAGAGAATACTAAAACATATTCTTCACTATTGTCAACTAGGACGAATAATAGTGGGAAGACATAGTAAAAAGATGAACATATCAATTCTAACATGAGATCAGAACACACCTTGATGCTGTTGATGATGATTACGTAGATAAAACCAAATTAGATATATAAAAAATAGATACGGAAATGACGACACAATCGAAAATGGAGGTTCATGGCCGCACGAATATCAGTTCTCCATAAACCCTTATCATAAGCTAATGTTTTCCGATCATTCCCTGTATTATATAATTCCATGAAATCATGGTTAATATTATTCTCCCACCTCATTCTTGGTCTATCTTCTTGGTTCTTTCCTTCTGGTTTCCTACAAGAAGTTTACACATCCATCATCCATTCCTCATTCGTGACAAATACTCTTAATCCTTTCATTCCCTTAAAATAAGAACCCATGTTTCACATCCATATAATATACTTGGCACAAGAGTTTAACTTATTTTTTAAAAAATAAGGCGGGATGGCAATAGACCTAGTAGTGTGTTATAGAATGCATTTCCAGAGCTGACAGTAATTTTAATTTATTTCTGCACCTCATTTCTTTTTGTAATTAAGTTCTTACGTTTTATTTTTCTTAGGTACAGTAGATAGCACTACCCAACAAAAAAAAAATCATGCCTCCGCGGTAAAAAAAAAAGTAGGTTTTAATGAAAAAAAAATATTGCGCTGATTTTGAAAATCAGCCATAGAAATATCCTATCACGCCGAGTTAATAGTATATTATGACGCGAGGTTGGGGAAGTGATTTTTACAGAATCTAGGAAAATGTTTAAAAACCGAGCGATAGCGATGTTTTTATTTTCCGAGATTCTGTGAAACACTTCACAAACGTGCGTTATACATTATTTTTTCGCTATGATTTTTTCAAAATAATAAATAATAGTAAAATAATAACATCTTTGTTGGAAATATTTTCGTTCATTATAAACAACTGACTAACGTTAACAGTGTGGGCAATGTTTATTAGTTGAAACTACAGGAGGCCGTGAGACCAACTGGTGATAAAATGGCGGCAAGTACTTATTTATTGTTTTATAGTATTTCAAATAAAGTTCAGTTCAGACAAAATACTACTTCTTTGCTACATGTTCCAAAATGTTATACAACTTCTGGATCTAAACATAGTAGATATCTAGGACCCAAATTATATAATGAATTAATCAGATCCAATCCAGAACTAAGTAAACTAAATACAGCTAGTTTTAAAAAAATCAATTAAATTAATAACTTTTAATTAATCAAGTAAATAAAATTAATCATTTGAATATTTTAAAATAATAAATATAAAGCATATATTTTTGCTTATATTATTATAAATCAATATATAACTAATTACTTTCTTCTGTATTATTGGTTATAATCCATTACATTATATGATTTATATTATTTTATGTATATCATTCTCCATTCCATTAATTCTCTTGTTAGAATAAGTCTTATTCCCAATACATTATTATTTTTTATTTGTATGTGACATAATTTATGTAAAAATGAAACTGGCCCCAACTTTAAATGTACATATTCTATTTGTATTATTCATGTAACTGAACTGCACCCGAGCACGAGCACTTGCTCATTCGGGTGTCAATACTGTATTTAACATTTATTTGTAAATAAAATTTATTCTTATTCTTATTTAAAATTCAGTGAATTGTTTCGTATACCGTAATGTATATTAACACTACCATTTGGATATTTTTTTGTATATACATTGTATGTACTATACATAGCGGGCAGAGGTTTTATTTCCCATATGCGTTTTGTAATATGTAATATTACAGTATAGTTATTTTATTAGAGTATAGTTATTTAGGTTGGCAACCCCGAAATGCAGGAAGCTAAACTTTTCAATCATGGTCACCATTGCTGTAAATACGACAAAACACACTTACTTACTTACTCATTGGCACTATCGAACCCGTAGGTTCATGGCCGCGCGGACATAAGCTCTCCATACATCCCTATCCTGAGCTAATGCTTTCCAATCATTCCCTGTATAATCTACTTCCCTCAAATCATAGTTAATGTTGTTCTCCCACCTCATTCTTGGTCTACCAACTGGGCGTTTTCCCTCTGGCTTTCCTACAAGAAGCTTCCATGCACGTCTTTCATTTCCCATACGTGCAACATGTCCTGCCCATCGCAGTCTACGAGACTTAACTGTTCTTATTATATCTGGCTTCCTATAAAGACCATGCAGTTCATTGTGTTATGTAGTCTTCTCCATTCACCAGTCTGTTCATCTCTCTTTGGTCCAAAAATTTTCCTAAGAACTTTATTCTCAAATACTCGTAATCTCCTTTCCTCCCTTAAAGTAAGAGTCCATGTTTCGCACCCATATAATATAACTGGTAGAATAATAGTTTTATATATTTTCAGCTTAACGTTTTTTGAAAGGAGTTGGGACATCAAAAGTCTCTGCAATGCATAATAGCATGCATTTCCAGAATTGAGCCTATGTTTAATTTCTTTGTGCGTCTCATTCCTATTTGTGATTATTGTTCCTAGGTATTTGAATTCAGCCACTTCCTCAAAATTACCCTCATTTGTCATTAGCTGTCCATTTCCATTATATACTGAATTTCTACCTGTGACCACATATATTAGTTTTACTGATATTTACTTCCAGTCCTAATTTCTTAGTGTTACTCAATAGTGTGTGCGTGTTGGCCTTTAGTATCTCCTCGCTATCGGCCAATAGTACTACATCATCAGCATAAACTAACAGCTTATTAATACCATTCAGTTGTAAGCCTTCCTCATTCTCTAAAGATTTAATGGCATGCTCTAGTACAAAATTAAATAGTAGAGGAGATAGTGCATCTCCTTGCTTCAACCCATTCTGGATTTCAAAAGTGTCTGAAAACTGTTTGCCTACACGCACCCTACTATTTGAGCCATTTAGACACATTCGTATAAGTCTAACTAACTTTTTAGGAATTCCGAACTCCAGCAGGATACTATATAACTTCTCCCTCTTAATTGAATCATATGCTTTTTTGAAGTCTACATATAGTTGATGTACAGTGCCATTATATTCCCATTTCTTTTCTAAAATCTGTCTTATACTAAAAATCTGATATGTTGTAGACCTGTTTCTTCTAAATGCACATTGATGATCTCCTAGAATGTCATCAATGTAGGGAGTAAGTCTGCTTACTAATATATTTGTAAGAATTTTGTATGAAGTTGAAAGTAATGAGATGCCCCTGTAGTTGTTGCAATCAGTTTTATCTCCTTTCTTATAAATTGGTACGATAATTGATTCCTTCCATTCATCTGGAAGAGCTTCTTTTTCCCAAATCGTACTAAGCAACCAGCGTATTTTGTCTATCAATTTTTCTCCTCCTGATTTTATGAGTTCTGCTGGGATCTCATCTGAACCTGATGCTTTATACATCTTCAATTTTTCAATCGCCATTTCAACCTCTAATGCACTTGGCTCTGCCGACAAAACACACTATCGCGCAAAAATATATATAAACACATTAGGCCTACACAGTTATAGTCACAAGGGCTGGTGAATTTGGTGAATGTTTCAGTACTCCCCAATTCCACATTCTAAACAAATTCTACATAACATCTCTTTTAGGGATGTATTACTTTCCTGGAAATTGGATAAACTTGGGTAAATTTCTGGACAAAACGCGGAAAATAAGAACAACACTCATTCATGAATAAATATATGTTATCAAAATGCAATACCATTAATTCTTAATAATGATATATAAATTAATTAGTGTATAATGTTATTGTGTTATTATTTAATTGTAATATTATTGTGTTTTCTTTATGTAATTGTAATGTTATTGCTTTTTTGTTGTTTATTTTTCTTTACACTAGTACCAATTATTACTTTATTGTAACGGACTGCCAACAGCACGTACGGCTTACTGCCCATGCGACCCATATTTGTAATAATATTGTAAACATCTTACTTTTTGTCTGATAAAGTCCTACTACTACTACTACTACTTTCTAAATGTGAGAAACAGTAAATGTATTCACAAAATATTTAGAGGTTTTCAATATTACAGGTTTATACAACAAGGACTACTCAACAACATATCTCAAGATTAGAAAGGTCACCACTAGGATCGCTGATTTACAATAGTGTTCCATTACTTATCGAATGTCCTAGTATTAGGATGTCTGACATCTCTTAGCAGAATCGGTTATATTTCAAGAGAGGTAGATACATATATGTCGAAATGTGACAGCCCGAAAAAAAAGGGATGAGATGTAAAAACGAAGAGCGGCAAATCACCATCTTGACCATCATTAGCACAGCAACCCTGAGTGAGTCAAGGCTTCTTTCAGAATTTGTTTCAGGTAACCATTAATCAATTCTTGAGTTTTAAAAATGTGACATCCTGTAGTACTCCATCCAACATCTCAAATTCGGTCTTCATGTTTCCGTCTTCCTTCTGACTTACCATCTATTATTCTCCTAATTGCATATTTTGTGATCGTCCTCTGCATATGCCCACTTTTTTATTTTTTTTATTTAGAGCCCCACAACCCCCGGGTTATCTCGGTCTGCTATATGTCCCTATCTATATCTATATCTGATATGTATTGTAATACGTAATAAATATACAATTCGGGTATTTGAAGTGTGTAGTTGTTACATAAAATAGAAATAAAGTATTTTGTTTGTTTGTGTTTAGTGCTTGTTTGTGTATATGTGACTGTATGTGTGCGCGTGTAGTGGTCGTGGTCGTGGCGGTGGCGGCGGCGGCGGCGGCTGCGGTGGCGGTGGCAGTAGCAGTAGTAGTAGTAGTAATAGAAGTAGTAGAAGATTGGTGCCGTTTTTAACGCCTCTCTTGTCTCCCCTGGTCTTTGTCTCTCCTTAATCCCAAGACTCTTCCTGTGTACTCAGTGAGGGATTAACTGCATATGCCCTGTACATTTTATTATGTTTACTTTATTATATATAATGATATATTATAATGATTTATACAGTTAATATAATTCCCTGTCACATACCATTGACCATTCTCCATTTTCCTTAGTAGGTCCATATATCTTCCTGAGTATCTTTCTTTCAAAAACAGGCAGTTGAGATTTGTCATGTTCAGTCAGAAGCCAGGTTCACTCTTGTAAGTTAACACTGGTTTAATTACTGTTTTATAATACAATCTGGTTTCTGTTTAACCTGTCGGACATTTTGAATTTAAATACTTTGTAATTTTTCAATAAATATTTATTAGCATTTTGTACTCTTATTTATTTCTTCCTGACCAATCATATGTTATGGAGCTGAAACCTGGGTACTAAAAGAAGCAGATAAACTAAGACTATTAACGTTTGAGAGGAAAATATTTAGAAGAGTGCTAGGTCCAGTAAAGGAAAATGGAAATTGGAGGTTGAGAAGGAATGACGAATTATACCTCAAGAATAATAAAGAAAATATAGTTAGTTTCATCAAATCCAAAAGATTACAATGGTTTGGACATACACTAAGAATGCCAAAGAGAAGATTGCCGAATGATATTTTGAATTGGAAGCCACAAGGAACAAGACCAAGGGGAACACCCAAGGATCGATGGGAAGATGACGTAATTGAAGATTTGAGAGAAATGGGGATTTCTGATTTGAAATTCACTGCACAAGATAGGAAGAAGTGGCGTAAACTGGTTGAGAAGGCCAAGACATTCCACTGGAAGTCGTAGAGCCTGACGAAGAAGAAGAAGAATAATAATATTATGTTTATTTAGTCCCATTAAACATGTGTCCATAAATTAATCAGTTATGAAGTAATGCCAATTTTACTGTTTGGGACTCGCTGATAACAAGTGCCAATTCTAATAACACCATAACACTCTTATTCAATTCGGGGGTCTGTGGAATGAAATAAACGCCTAACCTTAAATTAGCGAAACTATAATTTCTCGTGCCAGTTATTTAAATGTCCCGGACCGCAAAGAAAACAATAATTTCTCCTGCTAGTTATTTAAATGTTCCGGACCGTAAAGAAAACAGAATCATATAAAACCCCATGTCAGTATAGTACATTATTATGTAATTTGACACAAATGTAAGTAATTTCTACTCATTTGTTTTTCTATTCTTTTATAATAGAAACAAGGGAAGTAAGTAGTACATTACTAACCGAGAACGTGATTGAGTCCGAACTTCAGCGAGGGCTACCAAATTAGTTCGAGACTTGTAATGTACTGTACTTACTCCCCAAATTGGGTATGTAATGTTTTGCGTGATAGTGCGTTTTCTCGTACTTGCAGTAATGGCGACCATGATTGAAAGTTCATCTTCCTATATTTCAGGGTTGCCAACATAAATAACTATACTGTAATATTACATACCACGTGAGGGAAGTATAACCACTGCCCTTTATGTATACTACATACAATGGTTATTGTGTTATTACTTAATTGTAATATTATTGTGTTTTCTTTATGTAATTGTAATGTTATTGCTGTTTTTGTTGTTTATTTTTCTTTACACTAGTACCAATTATTACTTTATTGTAACGGACTGTCAACAGCACGTACGGATTACTGCCCGTGCGACCCATATTTGTAAATAATATTGTAAATATCTTACGTTTTGTCTAATAAAGTCCTACTACTACTACTACAATGGTTATACAAAAATATATCCAAAAGGTAGTGTTAATATAATGATACGAATCAAATCACTGCATTTTAAATGAACTGAACTTTATTTGAAACAATATAAAACAATAAATACGTACTTGCCGTCATTTTACGACTGTTTGGTATCACGGCCTGCTATAATCTCAACTAATAAAAATTGCCCACTCCCCCTTAACGTTACAGTTGTTTATAATGAACGCAAATATTTCCAACAAAGATATTATTTTACTATTATTTATTATTTTGAAAACACCATCGCCCAAAAAATAATGTATAACACACGTTTGTGAACTGTTTTACATAAAATCAGATTTTAAAAACTCGCTATCGCTCGGTTTTTAAACATTTGCTCGCTTCTGTAAAAACCACTTCCCAACCTCGCATCGTATTGTTCACTCCTATACTAATAATTATTATGTTCAATTTCTATATTTCGCGTTAGTTTATATCTTCTTATCTTGGTTTGAAGGGGTCAATTGTTTGATAGTAAATGGAATGTTGATAAAACAACTGAAATTGTTTATTGTTGTCTGAATTAGTGGCAGACATTTTAATTGAGAGTTTCAGACTGCATATTAATTACAAATATGATTGTGATGTAGACGAATCTTGCAAGGATTTGGCAACGTATAATTGACTTGGCAGGAGGCTATAAATGAAGTTCGTAATGTCAAAAGTAACCTAATTTTTTGTGATGTTATAACAGTGTTGCCATAACTTATCAAATGTTCTAGTATATTTCTTTTTCCCTAGTATTGGATCTAGATATTAATACGTGAAGGAAAAACTTTGTACCCCTTTTTAAGCAGATTGCGCGCACGGAGGAGTGTGAAATTTGGCATAATTGAAGTTCATATAGATAAGGAGTGCAGAAAAATAAAATATACGTATATGTGTTACAAATAAATTAAATTAAACAAAATACAATGATATGTCTCTAAGGAATTTATGTCTATTACTCATTCATTTGTGTACGTATTCATTTGTTTACGTTCATACTGAAAGTGCATTGTTGTAAAAAGACAATTGCGCAGCAGCAATGTGAATTGACCTACTCTCGCGTAATTATTATTAGAGGTTTAAAAAAAGTGAGAACATTTTATTATTTATATTTATATATTAATATATATTATTATATATTAATGTGTGAAGGAAAACTTTGTACCCCTTTTTAAGCAGATTGCGCGCACGGAGGAGTGTGAAATTTGGCATAATTAAAGTTCATACAGAGAAGGGGAGCAGAAAAATAAAATGTACGTATAATATGTGTTACAAATAAACTAAATTAAACAAAATACAATGATATGTCTCTAAGGAATTTATGTCTATTACTCATTCATTTGTGTATGTTTTCATTTGTTTACGTTCATACTGAAAGTGCATTGTTGTAAAAAGACAATTGCGCAGCAGCAATGTGAATTGACCTACTCTCGCGTAATTATTATTAGAGGTTTAAAAAAAGTGAGAACATTTTATTATTTAAATTAAACCCAGTCTAATATTTATTTCAGTAATTTCATTACATATGTTTTTTATATTTAAATATTCGCACCTACTTCCATTATGCCTCGACATAGGACATTGATGGGTTGGAGTGAGAAACAAAGAAGAAGGGATACATATTTCCATACACATAATAACAGGCCAAATGCAAATTTAAATAGTACAAATAACATACAAATGTCAAAAGACACGTTATTGTTTTTTTAAATATGACTTAACCAAGCTATACCACATATTTCCTATTGTTCGTATTTTAAAATAGATCGAAAATTAATGCATAACGGCGTATTTGTGACATACTTAAAAAATTAATGAATTGTGGTAGAATTTGGACTTCTGGGCGATCACTAGTACATATTAAAGAACTTAACTAAAACGAGGTTTCTAAGAATCGTATCTTAGGGGTATCAATGGGTGAAAATTGAGCAAAATATGCATTTTGTGTTTTATCTCCCATAAAATTCTCCTAAGCTTCCTGTTCAAGAGAATATATAACTTATTGCTATTCTGCCATTATTAAAGCCCTGGCGGCCATTTTTAAACTCCCCAGAACTACTGGCAAAAATTATACAATTGTATCAAAGTTTGACATCAGGTGTATTATTGGAGAGATGCATGAAAGACGAAACGAAAAAAGCTACTAAGAGTCTCCACCATACAGTTTGGCACAAATGTTCAAAAAAGATGTTTGTTCCAAAACAAAAATTGGATGTTATTAAAGCAGTCAGAAGCATGAAAAAACTTTATAGTCTTTTTTTCTCAAAATGTATTTTTCAAGCGCATGCCTATTTAAAAAAAGTTCCTGGCACTGCAGTTCTTCCCCTATTAAACTGAAATTTTCCATACTTGTCTGCAAGAGTCAAAGAATCAAAGTTGCACTGGATTTTAATCATGCTCTAAATGCTCATGAGTTATTATTTTTTATGTTGTTATAGATATATCAGTTTCCGTCAACATGAAAAATCAATTAAATAAATAATAGTTTTAAAAAACTAAAAGAACACGCTTTATTAGAAAACTAAAAAAAATGAAAAATAATTTTAATTTCCAATACGCTTGGGATAAAATAAAGTGGTCAACAAAAAAATCATCTCCAACACATATAGTATAAAATTAGAGTTATCAACAAAAAGAAAATAATTTTATCATCAAAAGCGTGGGGTGCTCTATATCAATTAATATATTTGATAATAAACAGATATTGGTAAAAGTAAGCTCTCTAAGAAGAAAATGTAAAAATCATAAAAAGCACCCCACGCTTTTGATGGTAAAATTATTTTCTTTTTGTTAATAACTCTAATTTTATTCTATATGTGTTGGAGATGATTTTTTTGTTGACCACTTTATTTTATCCCAAGCGTATTGGAAATTAAAATTATTTTTCATTTTTTTTAGTTTTCTAATAAAGCGTGTCCTTTTAGTTTTTTAAAACTATTATTTATTTTTTATTTTTTAGTTTTAATATTTTACAGAATAAGATAAAAATGTAAATATCTTTAAATTCGATACTATTGTAGTATGAGCTAAAAGTAATATTCTTCTATAAAAAAAACCCTCCCAGCCGGATTTGAACCAGCGACGTATGGATTACTGAAATTATATACCACTAAGAGTTCACTGCTCTACCAACTGAGCTCTTACAACGATTGACTAAAAACTCGAACAGTCCGCAACCTATTATACCAGTTTTCAGTTTTTTGATTTTCGGATGATTCTGGCCAGAATTTAAGAAACAAAATATGAAATTATTGTATTGTCACGGGTCCTCTACACGTATACAAAGTTTTAAGTTGATCCAATGTTTCTAAGTGGGTGAAAATCGCGTTGAAAGATTCCGTTACATTGATACAAAAACACTTTTTTTGATTTTCTGATGATTATGGCCAGGATTTTAGAAAATAAGTATGAAATTATTGTATTGTCACGGGTCCTCTACAAGTATACAAAGTTTCAAGTCGATCCAATGTTTCTAAGTGGATGAAAAATCGCGTTGAAAGATTCCGTTACATTGATACAAAAACACTTTTTTTGATTTTCTGATGATTATGGCCAGGATTTTAGAAAATAAATATGAAATTATTGTATTGTCACGGGTCCTCTACAAGTATATAAAGTTTCAAGTGGATCCAATGATTTTAAGTGGGTGAAAATCGCGTTGAAAGATTCTGTTACATAGATAGATAGATAGATAGATAGATAGATAGATAGATAGATAGATAGATAGATAGATAGATAGATAGATAGATAGATAGATAGATAGATAGATAGATAGATAGATAGATAGATAGATAGATAGATAGATAGATAGATAGATAGATAGATAGATAGATAGATAGATAGATAGATAGATAGATAGATAGATAGATAGATAGATAGATAGATAGATAGATAGATAGATAGATAGATAGATAGATAGATAGATAGATAGATAGATAGATAGATAGATAGATAGATAGATAGATAGATAGATAGATAGATAGATAGATAGATAGATAGATAGATAGATAGATAGATAGATAGATAGATAGATAGATAGATAGATAGATACAGGTCAAGCTAATATAAAGCGTGTAAAAATCTTTTTACTCAAAAGTATTAACAGCACAGAAAAACCCCATGTAATTTTGGAAACAATGAGTACAATAAATATTCAGAGCAAATATTGGAACGAAATAATGAATGCTGCACTGCAAGGAACTTTTATAATTAACTAGCGTGACACCCGGCAGACGTTGTCCTGCCCAAACGTCAATTCTCAAGTCATGGGCGGACGATAAAAATGTTACTTTTTTACCATAAAATTCAGCAATTATGACATAATTAGATATTATTAAATAAGTTCGCAAGAAAACCTCTTACAGCCTTCTGTTGCCGCTCAAGAAGTGTGAATGATGACGTCACACAGTCATGAACATTAGAATTGTACCCTCCCTTGCAGATAAATTAAGAATCGTCATATAACAATTATATTAGAGTGAAAAAAAGATTAATTGATGAGAGTCAAAACAGGTTATTTTTTCAGCTAGATTTCATTTCTGACCCACTGTGCACCGACCCCATACTGGCCGACAATCCATGAGAAAAATGTCTTCCCCCGTAGAGACTCGAACCAGCGTAAGTCCCGTAGTTCTGCGCCAAGACTTCTTGCCTTAATCACTCGGCTACGGCGCGAGACTCTTGGTATGAATGAAAGACAAAAATGGTTATTTTGAGTTATCCGTAAGAGATAAACATATGCTCTCGCGGACTTTTTTGTAGAGCTTTTTGAGATATTCAATTCTGTGTACATTAATTTTGTGTATTTCTTATGGTTTATGCAGCGTAAGCCATTTAAGCGTCCAAAGAGCTACTTTTTTCACGTTTTCCACTACAAAGGGCGATTTTTAAGGGTGTAAGAGTTGAGTATCACAACTCTCTTATAGCCTATGTTCATCCCGGGAATCTCCTGAACATTTTGCAAAAACCCCCATCACAATCGGATCAATGGTATGGCAGCGCATAAAGTACGAACAAACAAACAAATATACGAACAAACAAACAATTTTTATATATAAGATTAAAATAAAAAAGAGGGAAAAATTGTAACTTGAGAACTAAAAGAACAAATCAGTTGAAATTAAGCAAATAAGTTATTCATACTGGTAGACAATTGTGATAAATTTTTTTTAAGAAATATCTTTATTAGTTTTCGGAGTTTCAAAATTCACTCATGGGTACCCTTAATAATTCGCACAGTAAGCATGAAACAATAAGGTAATTAAAAACTTCAATAATTCCATCTGCCCAAATGCCTTCACAGTGCAAAATGTTAACAGAGTTGGCCAAAATTGTTCAATTGAGCTAATATATTGCAAACGTGTAAGAGCATCCGTGGTGAAAATGGTTAGTCATTCGACATCCACCTCTGGGACCCGAAATCGCGCCTTTGTAACTCCGCGTGGGGTTCGTAGTGGATGAATAGGAGTCACGGCAGTTTCTCTCGGGGTTCATCCCTTATTTTTGTCCAAAAAATTCATTCCACCACTTCTCCATACTGATGAATTTAGTTTTATTTCATTCGCTCCTGTGATGATGTTACAGATCTGGTCATGGGCTTTTAATAATAACAGGGGATTCATCTCATTTCATCGCTAGATAAGCCTTACGCTAGACACAAATATATGATTTACATTTACTCTGAACTTGTAAAAAGGTTTCTTCACCCAATAAACATTTATTTCGTTTAATTTTAGCTTTCATTTAGCATATGTAAAAGAAAACTTATTCAAATACTATTCCAATATTATTTTATTATAGAATACATATTTTGTATTTCATTTCAATTATCTCTGGAATTATTAGGATAGCAGAAATCAAAACGGTCCCGCGCCGTAGCCGAGCGGTTAAGGTAGGAGCCTTGGCGCAGAGCTACGGGACTTGCGCTGGTTCGAGTCTCCATGGGGGAAGAAATTTTCTCATGGTATTTCGGCCAGTATGGGACCGGTGCCCACCCAGCATCGTGAGGCAATTGGGTAGCTATAATAAGTAGCGGCTCCAGGTTGAGGAACCAGCTGTAACGGCTGGGGGACTCGACATGCTAACCACATGTCACCCCTACACTGGCTGTTGATCATCTACCTCTGTGATTGACACATGTGGATGTGAAGGTCCAGCAGCCGGCTGGTAAAAGGGCAACCGCTGAAAAGTGGAAAGACCCTCAATCGGAATCGGAGAAATCAAAACGTCTGTCCTTCTGTGTTGAATGCACAGCTAACTGAATAGTAGATCAACTAACTTACTCACTGGCACTATCGAACCAGTAGGTTCATGGCCGCTCTCCATAAATTCCTATCCTAAAGTATTTTTTCCAATCATCCCCTGTATACACTACATCTCTCAAATCGTGGTTAATGTTATTCTACCAGCTCATTATTGGTCTACCAACTGACCGTTTTCCTTTTGGTTTTCCTACAAGAAGCTCGTTAAAGAACAGCAAGCCTGGATAAAAAGGTATCTGTGCAAAACTTAATCGAACTTCACCCATCCAAGTAATACCTTAGTTGCCTATTAGATGTCTCATTGAGGCGATGTGCTAACCACATGTCACTCGTTGGCATCTACAGACAAATAAGCGTAACTAAATGAGGCTTGGTTAAGAAACTCCTACTGGGAGCACCCATGTTCCCACGAGGGACGAATAAAGCATCAGTCAGTCATGGAAATTAAAATAAAGATCGGTTTATTTGCTAATATATACAAAATGTATAATAATAATAATAATAATAATAATAATAATAATAATAATAATAATAATAATAATAATATTAATAATATTAATAATATTAATAATATTAATAACATTAATAATAATAATAATAATAATAATAATAATAATGGTTATTAATATTATTGTTACGGATATTAATAATTTATTAAGATTTTATTTATTTCTTCAAGGTAAGTACAAGTGTAATCTGCCCATATACTGGACAGTTAAAAGTAAGTTAACATAACATTTAAATACGTAAACTATTTTATTTCATGCTGTCTCACTTCAGTACTTCAAATGCTCTAAAATTCAGAAAAATGGATTCCACTGCCATCAATATATGAACAAATCATGGAAAATTTAATTAATAATTTCACAAGTAAACAATCGTAACTGGTTTTTTGCCTAGTTAAAAATTACGCTACCGAACAAAAAAAAAATATATATATATATCTCCGCGGTAAAAATATGTTATTCTTTACGAGAAAGTTGAGCTCATTTTGAAAATCGCCATAGAAGTTTCCATCATGTTACTTTCCTCCGGAATATATTCCTGCCGCTTGTCTCGCTGTTCTACCATATGTTTTTTTTCTGTAGCACGCTGCCCCACAAACACAAAAAAAAAATAATGATAACATTTTGTGAAACCCCCTTGTAAACCAAGCAGCAAACCAATTACTTTAAAGTCGCCACATATCTTTCAACAATGAACCTCACATTTTAAAACATGCACAATCTTAGCCATACTTTCATAACTTTCTTTAAGATCTACAGAGTGGAAAGCGGAACAGATGGAAAATCATTACCATTATGAAATAACACTGCTTTTAAGCTACACTTAGATGAATCTATAAACAATCGCCAGTCATCTGGATTATGCTCAACCCCTATATCACTCATTAAGCCTTCAATGTCTACACAGAAACACATAAACCAAGCAGCAAACCAATTACTTTAAAGTCGCCACATATCTTTCAACAATGAACCTCACATTTTAAAACATGCACAATCTTAGCCATACTTTCATAACTTTCTTTAAGATCTACAGAGTGGAAAGCGGAACAGATGGAAAATCATTACCATTATGAAATAACACTGCTTTTAAGCTACACTTAGATGAATCTATAAACAATCGCCAGTCATCTGGATTATGCTCAACCCCTATATCACTCATTAAGCCTTCAATGTCTACACAGAAACACATATTATCCTTCACAGCAAAATATTTTGCAATTGCCTGATGTATATTTCGAAACACCGTAATTTTTGTACCCTCTGCAAGTTGCAGCGTAGAACCTAGAATTTCAGACAAATTTAAATCACGTGACAAATCATTCAAGTCTACTTGCTCTATAAAATGTCTTTCACGTTCAGAATTATCTGGTTGAAAGTCAGAATCTTTTTTGAAGTAGAGGCCTCTGGCTCCGGAGACAACTCAGACCGAGAATAACTATTTTCTTCGCCATTAATAACGCTATTCCATGTCTTAGGAGGTATAGGCACAGGCAATTCTTCGCTGTGTGGAACAGGTCGAATGCTAGAAGGTATATCTGGATACTGAATAAAGTATTTACTTTTCCTAGACATGCCAGATATATTTGCCATAATAATGATTTCCAAATTTTATCGATAAATTCACGACTCACGAAGTGAGGAGTCAATTTATTTAGAGAATTTGGAAATCAAGAGTGGCATTTGTTAGGACTATTTAACGAATAAAATTAAGCTGTTTACTCATAAATCATTATTTAACTATACTTATTTTTAAATATTTATGTATTTAATGTAAATGGCGATGTTTGAAAACAAATAAGAAACGATTGGTACGCTTCATCTGCTTCTTTTGTTTATCACTGCAACCAGATCATATCATTTATTGCCAAAGGAACGCAATATTGTAAGAATGCTCTCTAGTGGAGAAAAAATGAAACATATCAAACTGTATATTAATTAATTTCTGATGTCGTATGATGTAAATATGACAATTATATTTTTCTGGATTATTACCTGGGAAAAAATACATTTTAAGAAAGTGCAAACAGTGTTTTTTTTTGTGGTATAATCAATTGCTACAAATGTTTTTCTATTAACTCCTGCAAGCGCTATGTGTTGACATTCATGCACTATATATACAATCTGGTAGCAGTATTTCTTATAGAGTCAGTCACTGCAAAATAATGCTATGCCCTATTCAGAATGTTAAAAAGGAGGTGCTTTCTTTATTATGATAAACTTCAGTTGGTAAATTCTAGGCGAAACACGACTGTGATTGGTTGTAAATAAAAAATCATTGTAATGTGATTGGTCATTGACTTCCATTTGAGGCATGAATTAAATAGTTATGCAAAAGTAACAATCATTAATATGATTTGTTTGTTCTCGCTACACCATAGGTAGAGCAAATGGTAACGCTTTGAGATTGCCATGTCTAAGATTTGTCGTACAAATGAAACAACATTGATGAGGTAACTATACTTTATCCTGGTCACCAATTTGACACCCGAAGTATAAAGAATATACACGTTTAGTAATGATTTTTTTCTTTTGATTCCCGGGAGTAAACCGGCCACAACTAACTCACTGGCATTATCTAACCCGTAGGTTCATGGCCGCGCGGATATAAGCTCTCAATATATCCCTATCCTGAGCCAATGTTTTCCAATCATCCCCTGCATAATCTACTTCCCTCAAATCATAGTTAATGTTATTCTCCCACCTCATTATATCTGGTATGATAATCGATTCTTTCCATTCATCTGGAAGAGCTTCTTTATCCCGGCCACAAACGTAACAAAAATTATCCGAATTATTTCTGCACTTCGGATGCGAACTGGTCCTTTGCATTGCACCACTAAACACTAAATTACTTCTGAAAAAATTGCACTAAACAAAAAACAAACTTCACAATATACTGCTGTCAACACATCCAAAATGAGACTGACGATTCGTCTGGCAGGCCGATAACGCGTATTTTAAACTGGTAGGCAGTATCACCACTCAAGTAGTATAGGTGTCCACAAAGTTCTGCTACCAAAACAATGTAACTTAGCTCGTAAACTATTTGAGGTAGAGACATGCGGTTATTTGCAACGTATTCTACATCTCTCAAAGTTTTGTTTTCATTCGTTGCAGTTTGTGTTCTAAACGACAATGACGACACCAAAGAAAAAGGCCCAATGCGTATTGGTGGTACGCTGAGTCTGATAAATTACCAGTAACTGTTCAGCGAAATTTCCGCCGGCAATATGGAAGAGATCCTCCATCCAAATCAGTCATAATTAGATGGGCCTAGAAATTCCTAGCGACTGGCAGTGTAATGGACTTGCTACGGTGTGTAGGACCATGTGTGAGCCAAGAAACAATGTGCAACTTGCATTTCAACGCAACCCTCAAAAATCGGTTCGCAGGAACTTACCAAAATCAACCATTCATAAAGTCCTACATAAGCGGCTACATCTTCAGGCCTATAAACTACAATTTACGCAAGCATTGCTGCCAACTGACTTCACTCGGCGTGCTGAATTTTCTGATTCCAACGCAATTGACGAAAACAATGAGTACCTGCACAGGGTGATGTTCTCTGATGAAACGACATTCTTTGTGTCTGGACGTGTTAACCGCCATAACGTTCAGATACAGTATGGAGGCACTGGTGATTTACTAGACTCAACATACCACCATACACATTGGGTCTTTTCCTGGGGTGTCGACATTGTCGTTTAAATCACAATTTGCAATAAATGTAAACAAAATTTTGAGAGATGTAGAATACGTTACAAGAAATTGCATGTCTTTATCTCAAATAGTTTACGAGCTAAGTTACATTTTTTCGTGGACACTCTGTATATCGAACCTCCGTCTAATATCATGCATTGTCCTAAAAATAATATTTTTGTTTGCCAACTAATTTCCGGTTATATCAATAAGGTTTTATGCAGGAAATAAACCGTGATAAAGTAAGTGCCAGCCCAGTCTCTACCTAGGTTTGTATCCATGTGGTGTCTTCTTTAAGAAGAAAGGACAGAATTATTGCCTGTAACCTGGTAACCGACGAAGACATCGTTAGATGAAATAACAAAAAAATATAATATGTTTTCTCAAATGAACACACACACATACACACAGCTAAACGACACACAAAAACAAAATATTCTCATTTCATGTTCTTAAAAACGACTTTATAATCTAATGCTCAGTGCATCAGTTAATTAGAGGACAATTAAATTATAGTTGCCATGTTAGGAAGTAACAACTATTTTAATAATTCACTGGCTCTATCGAACCCGTAGTTAATGGCCGCGCGGACATAAGCTCTCCAAACATCCCTATCCTGAGCTAATGTTTTCCAATCATCCCCTGTATAATCTACTTCCATCAAATCATGGATGTTATTCTCCCGCCTCATTTTTGGTGATAAAATAAGTGCCAGCCCTGTCTCTACCTAGGTTTGTATCTATGCGATGTCTTCTTTAAGAAAAGAGAATTATTACCTGTAATCTGTTAACCGACAAAGGCGTTTTTCCTCTGGTTTTCCTACAAGAAGCTTCCATGCACCTCTTTCATTCCCCATTCGTGCCACATGTCCTACCCATCGCAGTCAACGAGACTTAACTGCTCTTATTATATCTGGATTCCTACAGCCTACATGCCATGTAGCTCACTAATATGTAGCTTTCTCCATTCATCTGTCTGTTCATCTGTTTTTGGCGCAAACATTTTCCTAAGAACTTTATTCTCAAATACTAGTAATGTTCTTTCCTCCCTTAAAATAAGAGTCCATGTTTCGCACACATATAACTGGAAGAATAAAAGTTTTATATATTTTCGTTTAACGTTTCTTGAAAGAAGTTGGGACGACAAAAATCCTTGTAATGCATAATAGCATGCATTTACAGTATTGAGCCTATGTTTGTTTAATTTCTTTGTGCATCTCGTTCCTATTTGTAATTATTTTTCCTAGATATTTGAATTCAGCCACTTCTTCAAAAATTTCCCTCATTTGTTATGTCCTTTTCCATTATATAATGCTTTTATTTGTGCGAAAATACATTTAGTTTTATTGATGTTTACTTGCAGTCCCAATTTCTTAGTGTTATTCAATAGAGTGTACGTGTTTACCCTTAGTATCTCCTCGCTATCGCTGAATAGCGATAAACTAACGGCCTATTAATACTAAACAACTATTGTAATTCAATCTCAAATTACGAGTACGTTTAAATTGTCAATTGAAAAAAATCAATTTTTCTTAGATATCTTTTGAAATAAGGGTGATAAGAAAAATCCAAAGTAATTTTCGGAATCAACGCATCGTTTCCAATTAGAGTCGGTTAGTTTCATTTCGGAGGTAAAAATTGTGTTGGATAGTGTAATATTAAATGTCCACCGGTGATGTCTCGCAGCAAGCGTGATACGAGTCTCGATTGGGACAAGTTTCCTGGGTGAGGTTCTTCGGAGTTTTTCCTCACCTGTAAGACAAATGTCAGGAACCTTTAAGGCCCAAATGGTCCCTTAATATCATATAACCATCATAATCATCATCATTCACATTCGCCTTAGATTAACATCGGGGCAGCAAAACCCCGCCTTGCAGGCGCCTCAACCTCAGAAGTGTGTTACAATTACGCCAATGCCATGAGAGAACAAAAGAAATATCGAATGACAACCTGGAGCATTGAATATATGAAAATAATTTTAAAATTTCTTACCTTCGTGTTTCTGTTTAACAAAAGGTTTCAAGTTAGTACTGTCATCTAGAAGGAAAAGCGAGCATTTGGCTATATTTAAAGGATCGATTAAACACCTCACTATTCGCCGTAGAGAGCGTTGCGTGTAATATATATCGTGTTGTTGAAACTTCTAGAGGAAAGATAACCTAGTTCCATTGCATTACAGTAAGTATCAGCGTTCAATTTAAGAAAGTAGGCTATGTGAAATTTTCCAACACGAGTCGCAATAACAATTCCGAAAATCTCAAGCTATTGAGGTGGTTGTCATCAAAAGATTTTAAAAAAAATACAGATCTTCGCCGATACATTGAAAATGAGCATTACCAATATATATATATATATATATATATATATATATATATATATATGGTATGATAAGAAAAATAAATGCTTGGACGGGATTCGAACCCGGAACTCGGAGTCTGAGCGTGTTATCCATTACACCACCAGGTGAATCCAATTCAAACACTTATTTTTCTTATATATGTATTATATTCTCCATTATTACTAGATGTCGCGAGAACTCGGTCTTCACTGTCATCTATATATACATCCATCACAACTGCTTGATGTAAGTTTGAAAGTTTCAGCCATTAGAGGCTTTACCTTTCTCCCCAGTGCAGTGGTTAAAAAATTAATGTAAAAAATATTGATTGGAGACATCTCTGGATACTCTTGTCAATACCAAATTTAAAAACGGATATTAAATATATTATAAATAAGCAGCTCATCAGAAGCTCTGCTACTTAAGCTGCAAACTCCTGATGAACTGCTGACAATTTAATCCGCAAATTACAACAAACAGAAAATCTAATAATTAGAAACATTCTTCAGGCAGATATGTGACAAATATTGAAATTAAAATAATTCTGAATCACAAAGATATTATAGATATACTTCGGGACCTTGCAACTAAGGAGTATGTAAGGTTGGAAATGATACTTAGTATCAATTCATAAATTTGTATATATTACTTTTAACTAGCGAACCCGGAGACGTTGTCTTACCCGAACGTTCAATTTTCGTGTCATAGCCGAAAGATAAAGTTTAAGTTACTTTTTAACATAAAATTCACTAATTAATAAGATTGTAAGAAAACTCCTGCTGCCATATGTTGTGGCTCAAAATGCGTGTATTATAACATCACATCTTTGTCGCGCGGAATATGTCGGTAATGCAGATCGGACATAAAAAAATTAAATTATTCGATCGCAGCGCCACCTATCGGGTGCAATTGTGAATCCAAATCATCCAGGGATCTACTCAAACACACACACACAAAATTTCATAAAAATCGGTCCAGTCGTTTAGGCAGTTTTTAATTTCGGATTTCAAGTAAACTTCCACTTCTAAGTGTCTGATTTCGCTCACTTTTGGATAATATGTACCTATGTTTAATTTAATAGGATATACTGAATTTTGTTTTGAAACATCGAAAATTGTGACTGCTAGAGCGATTTTTAAATTTTCACTTCACGTGACCTCCTACATGTAATGGTTTTAGAGGATCCAATTGTGAATCTAAACCATCCAGGGACCCACTCAACCACACAAAAAAAAATCAAAATAGGTCCAGGCGTAGTTTTTTTTTTCGGATTTCAAGTAAACCCCCACTTTTAACGGTCGGATTTTGCTGATTTTTGGAAAGTACATACCTCGGTTTATTTTAACAGGATATTCCGAGTTTTGTTGTGAAACATCGAAAAATACGATCGCTAGAGCGATTTTTAAATTTTCGTTTCAGGTGAACTCCTAATGATTTTAGAACATAATAGTTAACGGCTAAACACACGTCGCATCTGAAACCCTATATAAACAAATTTTCACGAAGAAGTCTATAAAGGACAGACATAGGCCTACATACATCCATATATATATATTCTTATAAAGGGAAATTATGGGTGTACAAGGGGAGCCGGACATCACAGACATTATAGAAAAGAAAAGATTACAGTGGTATGGCCAGGTCAAAAGAATGCCAGAGCAAAGATTGCCAAAAATTGTTATGGAATGGATCCCAATGGAAAGGAGGAAGAGAGGAAGATCGAATAAAACTTGGATAGAAGGGGTACAAGCAGCTATGAATATCAGAGGATTGGAGGAAGATCAATGGATGGACAGAGAGGAATGGCGTTTGGTTTCCGGAAGGCGGCGGCAGCTGCCAAGATACCGGATGGTGATGATGATATTCTTCTAATGTCATATATACTGCTCGGGACCCAGCTCCGTGTGTCTGAAAGGAATTTGCTGACTCAGCTGTTAGTAGTAGTAGTAGTAGTAGTAGTAGTAGTAGTAGTAGTAGTAGTAGTAGTAGTAGGACTTTATTAGACAAAAAAGTAAGATATTTACAATATTATTTACAAATATGGGTCGCACGGGCAGTAAGCCGTACGTGCTGTTGACAGTCCGTTACAATAAAGTAATAATTGGTACTCAGCTATGAGAAGCATAGAAGTGTACCTCCTCCCACTCCCCACACTTCCCCCCGCAAACACACAGAGCTTGGTCTCGAGCTGCATACCTTCTTTTACTTTATTTAAAAAAGAATAAAAATAATAAATAAAATTTAATTTAAAATAAATTAATAACTTTAATCTAGTAAAGGTGAAGTGATCCCACTCCAGGCCATAGGACAACCTTAAGGTAGTGGGAGGTTAAGGCTCCCACTTTTTCTAGACAATCGGCTCTTTATGTCAGTCGGGTTGTCAGCCTTGCGTGACGGCCGCCTTTACCCCCAGAACAAGTGTCTGGTACTCGTTTCAGTTAGAGGCTGAGTCGACCCCAGGATCATGGTGCCACCAGAAAGTTTGGATCAGTTTAAAAACCCTGACCGCACGGGGACTCGCACCAAATAACTTTAATCTAAAGAAGTTATTCCAATTTTATATTTATTAACTCACTCATTTTTTACTCTTTTTAAATGATACGGAGTGAGATTACCAATAAATATATCATACCGGTATGCTCTATCAAGTGGAACTGAAATTTTACGAAAAGCATCTTGGCACATAGCAATCAATTAAAAATGAAGATCGATTTATTTAATCAGAAAAATCAGACCACTACGAGTTGGAGTTCACCTGAAACAAAATTTTAAAATTGCTGTAGCGATTCCAATTTTCAATATTTCACAACGAAAACCCTGCAACTAAAATAAACGAAGAAAGTATTCTTCAAAAATCAGCGAAATCCGCCTATTAGAAATTCAAAAATCTTTCTAGCAGCCGCCATGTTTGCTTGCAGCAATGTATCTGTATACCGTATAATGTAATTAACTTTTTAAATTGTCAATGTATCTTCTAAGATACATTAGTTCAATTTATTTAACATGTTTAATAAACAGTGGAAAAATTAATCAGTAGAAATAGTTTAAATTTGTGTCAATTTATAGAAGAACATAAAATGGGTAATAACTGAGGTTATGTACATTTTTTTTTCACTCCAAACCAACTTATTTAAAACATTTATACTTCTAATAATCATGTTTGAGGATAAAATTATTTCAATTATAAATTTTTTGTTGCACCTTACATAACACATTCGTCCTCAACTGTAATATTTTCTGTTATAATCATCGTTATATTATTAAAATTCAAAGTTTCTCGAAAATAAATAATTTCAGTATTGAGAAAATTCCTGAAGATGAAGCATCTCTTCAAAAGCTTTGGATTTTAATAACATAACAAAGATTATAACATAAATTAATATAGTTGAGGACGACTGTGTTATATAAGGTACAAAAAATGTTTATAATTGAAACATTTTAAAAAGTTGGAATAAGAAATTGAGTTCCTCCGATTTAAATGTTAACATATTTTTTTATTCAATGTCTTGAATCTGTCATTTTGACATTCCTGATATTCTCTCCCGGCACTGGCGCATTGTAACCCACTTCTGAGGTTGTGGCGCCTTTAAGGAGGAATTACGCTGCTCCAATGGTATGATGGGTTATGAGGATGGTAACCATACGCTAAGAGGTATCTTAATTCTAAACGCAATCTAATGAGGCGAATCAGATAATGATGGCCAGATAGTATTCAGAGACCGTTTGGTCTTAAAGATTCCTGACATATGTGTTACAGGTGAAGAAAAACCCCGAAAAAAACTCAACTAGGAAACTTGTCCCGACCGGGGATCAAACCCGGGCCCACAGCGTGACCTCGAGACCACAACGGTGGACTCAAAATTAATATAGATTCAGTAAACCAATAAAATCGGAGCATGAATTCGACTTGCTGAGGAATTCGCTTAGTTTACGCAGTTCCTGTGCGACGGATTTTCAATGTGATTAAGCATCCATAGTAATTCTGCCCGAGGGCAGGTATTTCACTGCAATCATAGTATTTTCAAGCTATGCTTTGCAGCTTTACTATGGAATTACAGGTGTGGTAGCTTCCCCGTAGCCGAGTGGTTAAGGTAAGAAGCCTTGGCACAGAGCTACGGGACTTGTGCTAGGTCGAATCTCAATGGGGGAAGACATTTTCTCCTGATATTTCGGCCAGTATAGGACCTGTGGCCACCCAGCATCGTGAGGCATTTGAGTAGCTACAATACGTAGCGACTCCAGGTTGAGAAAACCAGCTATAACGGCTGGGGGACTCGACATGCTGACCATATGTCACCCCTACACTGACTGATGATCATCTACCTCCGTGATCGACACATGTGGATGTGAGGCCAGCAGCCGGATAATAGGTTAAGGGCTTTCTATGCCTGTCGCGCAAGGAGTGTTTTAGCTTCCCAGTTGCTTTCAACACCGATGAAGGATGATGACGATAATGATAAGGATGATGATGATGGCCGGGTAATTTTCGGGGACCGTTGGGCCCTATACTTCCTGACATTTGTCTTACAGGTGAGGAAAACCCCCGAAAAAACTTCCCCCAGGAGCCTGTCCCGACCGGGAATCGAATCCGGACCCGCCGCATGAGAAGGCAGCACGCCACCTCGAGATCATAGTGATTATAATGAATGAAAAAACATATGTATTAAAATAGTTGTTTATGATACGGTAAGCCTACTTGAAATACGAATATATAATAACATATTGAAGAGCAGGTGAAGGGGCTGATATCAACAGTATAAACAGAATATAACGTTTATCATGGACACAAGTGTCCGTGGATAATGACACTTCAACATGTGTGACAGGATTTCAAGTAGCGTAAATTGAACGTAATAACCCATCATTTGTGACGCAACAGAATCTAACCAATGCATTTAATAATGTCTGCTTCTATCTATGGGAGTCGTATTATCTCTTGCATACAGGGTTAATTCAGGTAAATTCGAGGTACTATCTAACTAACTCGCTCAATGACACAATTGAACATACATATTCATGGCTTCGCAGACAAAAACTCCTCATACATTCCTATCCTAAGCTTATATTTTCTAATCTTCCTCTGTATAATTTACACCCCTCGAATTCTGGCCTACCTACTGGGAGCTTATCTTCTGGTTTTCCTATGAGGAATTTCCATTGCCTTCTTTCATTTACCATTCGTGTCACATGTCCTGCCCATTAGGGTCTACGAGATTTAATTGTACTTATTACATAGATTTTCCCATAAAGATCATGCAATAACTCACTGCTATGTAGTATTATCCATTCGCCTGTCTGTTCGTCTCTCTTTGGTCTAAATTTTAATAACTTTACTCTCAAATACTCGTAATCTGATCTCCTTTCTTAAAGTAACAGATCAGGTTTTTGCATCAAGAGACTAACAGTTTTATATATTTTCATAACTAATGCCACGAGTCATATCCAAATTATCGATAAATTTATTTAGATAATTTGGAAATCAAGAGTGGCATTTGTTAGGTCTACTTAACGAATAAAATTAAGCTGTTCACTCACAAATCATTATTTAAATATGGTTATTTTAAAATATTTATATACTTAATGTAAACGGCTATGCTTGAAAACAAATGAGAAACGATTGGAACGCTTCATTTGCTTCTTTTGTTCGTCACTGCAACCAGATAATATTATTTATTGCCAAAGGAACGCAATATTGTAAGAATGCACTCTAGTGGAGAAAAAAATGAAACACATCAAACTGTATATTAATTCATTTCTGATGTCCTATGATGTAAATTTGACAATTATATTTTTTCTGGAAAATACATTTAAGAAAGTGCAAACAGTGGTTTCTTTTTTTGGTGGTATAATCAATTGCTACAAATGATTTTATATTAACTCCCGCATGCGGTATGTGTTGACATTCATGCACTATCTGAGGAAGTTGACTCTGAAAAGTGAGCCATATATGAGCCAACAATTGACTATTACAAAGATAAATACCAACTAGATAGTATAACTGTCACAGGATTGATGATCGGGGCTAGAGGTACTATACCAGGATTCTTAGCAAAATTTTGGAATTCCTTAGATTTGGACAGGGTGTATCTTTCTAGTATTGCCATCGCTGCCATTAGAGGATCAATTTCAATTTTAAGAAACCATATTTACAAAATTACTTTATAGTATGTATACTTCAATTAGGCCTACAAGTTGAATTTTTTAAACTATATTTACAAAATGTATTTCATCAATTACAAAAATTAATTGTCTGTATCACTTTGTCCTTGAGACAATCCTCTAATGAGGAAAGTTTTATATAATAAATATATACAATCTGGTAGCCGTATTTCTTAGTGAGTCAGTCAATGCAAAATAATGCTATGACCTATTCAGACTGTTAAAAAGGAGGTGCTTTCTTTATTATGATAAACTTTAGTTGGTAAATTATAGGCGAAACATGACTGTGATTGGTTGTAAATAAAAAATCATTGTAACGTGATTAAAATCATTGAGTCCCATTTGGGACATGAGTTAAATAGTCAGTGTAATTTTTTTTAGAGACGTGATGTCAAGAGTCCCTATAATGCATAAATAATATGCATTTACAGAATTGAGGCAATGATTAATTTCTTCCTGCACAGGAATGTTGTCCGTATTAGGCCTATTTTGCTACGTATTCTAATTCAAGCACTTCTTCAAAATTTCCCTCATTTTTCATTAAGTACAGTATTAATTTACATTATACTGTATAATATATTTAAATGTGTTATAAGAAGCCAGATATAATAAGAACAGTTAAGTCTCGTAGACTGCGATGGGCAGGACATGCGGCACGAATGGGAAATGAAAGACATGCATGGAAGCTTCTTGTGGGGAAACCAGAGGGAAAACGCCTAGTTTGTAGACCAAGAATGAGGTGGGAGAATAACATTATCCATGATTTGAGAGAAGTAGATTATACAGACAATGATTGCAAAAATCTCAGGATAGGGATGTATGGAGAGCTTATGTCCGCGCGGCCATAAACATAATGGTTCGATAGTGCCAGTGAGTCAGTTGGTTAACCATATTATATCTGGTTTCATTGATATTTACTTACAGTTCTAATTTCTTAGTGGAAGTTAAATTCTAAAATTGTAAAATGATTTTAAACATAGAATAATAAACTCACTCTCTGTACACCAGCAATCTGAAGATCTGGTTATATCCTGTAAAATAAAATAAATATATAAGCAAAGGTTTAGAATATGCTTTTCTTTTTCCTTGTAATTTTCTAGACTTTTACACAATTAAAGTGGGTAAATATGTACATAGATATTGACTAAAAATTCTCAAAATATATTGTAAAATATGGACTACATTATTTTTTTTAGAATTGGTACAACTGTTTTCTGGCAGCCATTACTAAATTTAGCCTCCTTTACCATTTGTTGACAGTACTTCAATCGGAAAATCACTTACATAATCGTAATTTTACACGCTTGATATTAGCTTGATCTGTATATGTCTATGTAACAGAATTTTTCAACACGATTTTCACCCACTTAAAAAGATTGGATCGACTTGAAACTTTGTATACTTGTAAAGGACCAATGACAATACAATAATTTCATAAACTGTTCTAAGATCCTGGCCAGGATCATCAGGACATAAAAAAAAATAAAGACCGGTATAATAGGCTGTGGACTTATCGACTTTTTAGTCCATCGTTGTAAGAAATTAATATTATATCCTCTGGTAGCTCAGTTGGTACAGCGGTGGACTGTAGTGGTATATAAGTTCAGTAACCCATAGGCCCCGGAGGATTTTTTTAGAAGAGTATTACTTTTAGCTCATACCACAATAATATCGAATTTAAAGATATTCTCACATTTTTATCTTATTCTGTAAAATATTAATGACAATTTTGTAAACTTACCACATTGTAATTTATCCAAAAAATATGAGAAGGATACGATTAACTGTAACTATTTATCTATATTAAAATATTCAAAAATGTTATAATAACCTTAGATAATAATTTTAAAATATATATATATAATTATATTCGTGCCTACACACTAAAAATATCGTAAGCAATTACATTTTCATGGGATTCCGGTTTATAACAATAAATTAAACTAAAAATTTAAAAAAATGAATAATAGTTTAAAAAACTAAAACACGATTTATTAGAAAACCAAACTAAAAAATAAAAAATAAATAATTGTTTAAAAACTAAAACACGTTTTATTATAAAACCAAACTAAAAACGAAAAATAATTTTAATTTCCAACACGCTTGGGATAAAATTGAAGTGGTCAACAAAACAAAATCATCTCCAACACATCTACAATAAAACTAGAGTTATCTACAAAAAAAATGCTTTTACCATCAAACGCGTGGGATGCTTTTTATGGTTTTTACGTTTTCTTCTTAGAGACTTTACTTTTACCAATATCTGTTTATTATCACATATATTAATTTATAAAGAGCACCCCACGGTTTTGATGGTAATTTTTTTTTGTAGATAACTCTAATTTTATTCTAGATGTGTTGGAGTGTTTTATTCCAGTGGTGATTCTAAAGGAAATCATGGTGTCGGTGTAGTATTAGGACCACGTGTGAAAGAAAAAGTGATATCAGTGCGTTATGTGGATAATCGGATGATAATGGTGAGGTTACAAGGTAAAAAAGTGGACTTGGTGATAGTGCAAATTTACATGCGCCATAGTGGGTTGCAGATGAAGAAGTGGAGGAAAGATATGACAAGATAGAAGAGATTGTTGAGAAAGAGAAGAGGGGGCATGTGTTATCCTAATGGGTGACTGGAATGCTGTAGTTGGAGAAGGGCAGGATGGAAGTACAGTTGGAAGATATGGATTCGGAAAAAGGAATGAGAGAGGTGAATCACTGGTGAGTTTCTGTAAAAGGAATTCAATGATAATTGGAAATACAATGTTTCAACAGCAGAAAAGAAGAAGATACACATGGATAAGCCCTATGGACAACAAACGATACCAGATCGACTACATACTAATACAGGAAAGATTCCGAAATTGCTTGAAAAATGCGAAGACCCTACCAGGAGCAGATATCAATTCAGACCATGTCCTACTAATAGGCGAAGTAGATATTTGCTTGAAGAAGATAAGAGGAAGACAGGCAACAAAGAAGTTTGACTTGGAGAAACTCAAAACTGAAGAGGAAAGGAGAAAATTCCAACAACATTTTCAGGAGAAAGCCTCTACCATGGAAATCTCATATGGCAATACAAAGGAACACTGGAGTCATTTGAAAACCTCTATACAGATAGCTGCAGAGGAAACAATAGGATACAAAGAGAGCAAGAATATTAAGAAACCTTGGGTCACAGAAAAAATGTTGGAGAAGATGGAAGAAAGAAGAAAATGGAAAAATAGCAATACAGAAGAAGCCAAAAGAAACTACAGGAAACTAAACAACGAACTTAGAAGAGAAACTGACAAGGCAAGGGAAGAACGGATGAAGCAGAAATGTGAAGAACTAGAGAATCTGGAGAGGAAAGGAAAATATGATTTAATGTACCAGGAAGTTAAAGGCTTGGACTATGGAAAGAAGAGCAGGAAAACTATGTGGCTGATTGAAGACGAAAATAATGAAGAAATAACAGACAAACAGGGAATTATGAATACATGGGAAAAATATGTAGAAGAGCTATATGAGACAAGAAATCGTCCGGCTAACTTGGATATAGAAAATGAAGAAGACGTATCAGAAGATGAAAAAGGATTTTCAATTCTGAAGGAAGAAGTTGAACTAGCAATTAAGGAAATGAAAAATGGTAAAGAAATATGGGTAGATGGAATCCCCATTGTATTAGTTAAATGCTTGGGTGAAGGAAAGAAGGAAATTTTGCATTTATGCAACAATATATATAAAGAAGGTGAATGGCTCGACGAATTGACTGAGACAGTGTTAATACCAATACCGAAGAAAAACAATGCAAAGAAATGTAAGGAGTTCAGGACTATCAGCTTGATATCACACTCTGCAAAGATTCTCCTGCGAACACTAAATCGACGTTTACGTTCTACGATGGAAAGCGAATTGGAAGAAGAACGGTTTGGCTTCAGGAAGGGAAAGGGTACAAGAGATGCAATTGGATTGATTCGAATAATAGGAGAAAGATATATAGAAAAAGATAAAGACGTTTATGTAGTATTTGTTGACCTGGAAAAGGCCTTTGACAGAGTAAATTGGAATAAACTCCTGAAGATCTTGAAGAAAATTGGCGTGAACTGGAAGGAGAGGAGGCTCATAAGTAGTCTTTATATGAAACAGCGAATAAAAGTGAAGATAGGAGAAGAAATGTCAGAGGGAAGAGAAATTGGAAGAGGGGTGAGGCAAGGATGTCCTCTATCACCTACCCTTTTCAACATCTACCTGGAAGACCTAATGAAGAACTGTTTCAGTAATATGGGAGGCGTAAACATGGAGGGAAGAAGAATAAAGTGCATAAGATTTGCCGATGATATGGCTTTGCTAGCAGAAGATGCAATGACATTGAGGAACATGCTGATGGAGCTGAATGACAAGTGCGAGGATTATGGGATGAAGATAAATATAAATAAGACGAAGGCCATGATTATAGGGAAGAAACAAAGGAAGATAAACATGAAGATTAAAGATGAGGCCATTGAGCAAGTGGAGAGCTTCAAATACTTGGGTTGTACTATCAGTAGTAACATGAACTGCGGTCAAGAAGTAAAGCAGAGGATAGCAATGACAAAAGAAGCTTTCAACAAGAAGGGAAGCATTTTCTGCGGACCTTTGGCAAGAGAAATAAGAAAAAGACTAGTGAAGTGTTTTGTGTGGAGTGTAGCATTATATGGTGCGGAGACGTGGACATTACGACGGAATGAGGAAAAGCGACTGGAAGCTTTTGAGATGTGGATATGGAGAAGAATGGAACGTATAAACTGGACAGACAAAGTAAGAAATGAAGATGTGCTAGACAGAGTGGGTGAAAGAAGAACAATGCTGGAACTCATAAAGAAGAGGAAAAGAAATTGGATTGGCCACTGGCTAAGAAGAAACTGTCTGCTGAAGGATGCTCTAGAAGGAATGGTCAGCGGAAAGAAAGTTAGAGGCAGAAAAATACATCAGATGATAGACAATATTAAAATAAATGGTTTGTATGGAGATACAAAAAGGAAAGCTGAGTCAAGGAAAGAGTGGAGAATGTTGAGTTTGCAGTGAAAGACCTGCTCTTGAGCAGAATACTATGAATGAATGTGTTGGAGATGATTTTTTGTTGATCACTTTCATTTTATCCCAAGCGTGTTGGAAATTAAAATTATTTTTCATTTTTTAGTTCGGTTTTCTAATAAAGCGTGCTGTTTTAGTTTTTTTTAACTATTAGTTATTACAAATATCGATTTAAAAATCTGGTGGAATTTAAATTGTTTAATACACCGAATAAGTAAACATATGAACGACACTGAAATGCACTCAAACCTCATACGCATTGTTAAGTTCGTGAATTACTAAGTAGAATATGTTAAACTAATTCTTTGTACCCTATGATTCTGTACATTGTCGGGTCTTGGCCCGCTGTGACCAGGTATAAGAAATTCTATTGCTAGAGTATTTTATTGGCGTCGCTTAACAATAAAGAAAAGAAAGTGCGTAAAACAACTTGTTTTAAAAATTCCATAAATTCAGAAAATCCAGCTATGAAATGCATATACTAATAAAACAAATGTAAAACGTTCATCTGACAAGAATAACAATGAAACAATAAAATATCAAATACATTTAAAATAAAACGTTCAACTATATATACAGAGTGTAAATAAATTATACCGTACAAATTTAATTAAGTATAGAGGGGGTATTATATAAGCATTTCGAATTGATGAACTAATGGTCTACAAATAAAAATGTCCAAGTTATAATTCAATTTGTAAAATGGTTGGCACGCCACTGATTATTTGAAATTAAAGTGGAAATAATATGATACAGAGATTGTAACTTGCAGCAAGTACGCGCCTTTAGCTTAGTGGTTATAGCAGTCCTATTACCGACGCAAATCTAAAATTGATGCATCACGTTCGAATCTACCTATAGTACGTGTACACTTTTTTTTCCTTCCTTGCTTTATTAAGTACGTAATGTAAATTAGTTACGTTCGTAGATTTACTTCTGGTTTAATTGTTTATTCATTATTTTACAGAATACGGTAATGGAATGTCGGCGCAGTACATGAGTTACAAAATGATCTACTTACGTATTGTACAGAGAATTGTTTGAAAGGTTATAATAATAATATACTTATTGTAGAGTACAATAGGTTTCGCAAACAAAATGTGTAATTGTACTGCACAGAACTTAGATAAATTATAGTGCAGTGATTAATAACATGAAGAGGTACAGTGTATGTACAGTGTACACATGGCATACATAATGTTATTGGAGAATAAAAATCAATGCATTTGGGTAAACCAGAAAAAAAATGTAAAGCACCTGCAGACTCATTAGAGAAATTGTTCAAATTGGCCACCACCATTCTCACAACACAGACGACATCGGCGACTAAAGGATTCTCGTACCTTGTTCACGATACCGGGTGTCTCGCGGATCACATAACATGCTGCGATATGCGTGCAACTAACAGTTCATCTGTATCAACAGGGGTCGCATACACCAATGTTTTCAGGTGTCCCCACAAAAGTAATCAACAGAGATCTGGAGAGCGAGGTGATCACACTACAGTTTAAGTTTTTAATAATCCCACACATGACTGTTCTTTCAGTTCAGAACCACCCCATCCGTATTAAATATTGCCCCGTCAATGAATAACACTGAGGAAAAGAAGTGCTGTGGTTGCAACAAAGCCCAATTACAAAATTGTACCCATTGGACCAAGTTCACTGACTGTAACGCTTGTACTTTTTGCAGATGAAAGGGATTGAGCTAGTCATCGTGCAGGACTTCCCATACAATTTGATGGTTCGTGCCCATTACACGTGGAACAGCACGAGTACTATTAGAAGGATCATCTTTCACCCTATATAGAACGTTTTCTTCGAACTCTGCAGTGCGGCGCGTACGTCTTTCACCGGGTCTGCTCTGTTTACCATCAACGACCCATGCTCCCGCAAACGCCTATCGACAGACTCTAAGGTTGTTCGGTGAGGATGGTGTCTATTCCGATACCGATCCACGTACATAGAAGCAGCTCTTGCACTATTACCTTTTGTTGCTCCATAAATAAGATGCATTTCGGCAAGTTCAGCATAACTGTAAAGATATTCCATGATGATTTCATGTATGCGACAGATACTGAAGTAACTTCTAAATCAGATGTTAAAGTAATAACCAATACGTAAATAGGTATTTTGCGCATGCATATGCTGAACAAATTTAAGTGTCCATATATCACAGAATACACGCAGGGAAAAAAAGGAAAGAAAAAATGGCGGGATTTCAACCATCAGTGTTTGAATCTCGAATCCATCGCTTTTACCATTACGCCACACGTTAACCACACAGACTCTCCGTGTTTCACTCTGAGCTAAGGCTCGCACTGTTCCGATTCTACTTTAACTAGTGCAATGGCGTGCAATCATCTCCTAAGTTCGACATATTAAGGAATATGATAACCCAATATTTCACAAACGTTGTTGATGAATTATTAGCAATCAGGGTCTCTGAATTATTACCAAGATCTAATGTTATTCTAGTATAATTTTCTCTCCTACTTTGCTCTCCTATATTAATTGTCGATTACTTTGATTCCCTATAACTAGCCCATTTTCCTTCCCTATTTCAAATTACTTGTATAATACCCATCTGTAAGCAGTTAAATTTGTGCGGCATAATTCATTTACACCCTGTATATGTAATTTTTTTAAATATGTAAAAATATGTACTATAGGCCTACCCGAAATATGGACAAATATGAAAAAAACAAATCAATCTTAAATAATCTAAATCCCTAATTCGTAGGAATAAAAAACAATTTTAATTTCAACTAATATAAAAATAAACATGTATTTACATACAAAATGTGGCCCTGGTTATAAATGAGGGCATTTGTCATGTATTCAATCGCTCTCTTGACTCTAGCTATGTTAAATAACTGTATTCTCCATGTATCATTCTTACTGTGGGGTATAGAGAGCGGGTTTTTACGTAGTATTGCAGGTTTGAGCAACAACAGTTTTCAAATAAGTTATTAAAATTTCAAAAAAGTTGTGTTTTTAATCTAATCGAAGTCTTATCATGTTATTTCTAACATAAATAGACTTGTGGCAAATCATTGAGAACGAGGGTTCCAAATCTCCTACAACGTGGACAGAACAAATCTATGTTGGTTTTCGTTTTCCCTCCATTTCGTAATACCTGGCTGTAAGCACAGATTTATGTTGCATTGTTCTTGTAAACATAGGATTGTAGAGACATTCATGGAGTGCATTATTGGTTTCTCAAGGATATAAAATAATGACTAAAATAACTATTCTAAAGTCTATGGCATTTTCAGCAGTTCTTAGAAACCCTACAGTCTAGTTAACCCCTCCTTTCCAGAGGCTCCGACTCCCGCAACTTCTATAATACAAGAATCTCGACTGGACGTCGAGAAATTCCTTTTCCTGACTTATATAAATATTGTCAGGGTCAGCAGTTAATTAGTTGTGTTGTGACAGCGATACAGTGAACTATAAGAGAAGAAACTGTGGCAAGTGAAAGCGTTTGAGACTGGAAATAATTGTGTGATAGATAAACTTTAAAGAACGATCAATCACAGCATTAATTTGTGAGTTATCTCACTGGAAATTTATAGAATCAAAGTTATTGTGACATTTTACGCCATCATCTGTTGCGTTTTATCACGAGAAAGCTGAAAAAAATATATATAGGCGCGTGTGTGTGCGTATGTATGTATGTGTGTGTGTGTGTGTGTGTTGTGTGTGTGTGTGTGTGTGTGTGTGTGTGTGTGTGTGTGTGTGTGTGTGTGTGTGTGTGTTTGTGTGAGCGTGAGTGTGTGGGTATGTGTGAAGCTCCCAATGAGAGAGAGCAAATGCCATATGACTGCACTCTAAACAAAAGTGAATCAGATATACGTATATCTTGTTATAAGCAAAAGGATGTTAACTGTTGCATTGTTCACTACACAGTATAAGGCATTGTAGAAGGACTTGTTGGTGCAGATGAGATCGCAGAGTGCGTCACGTGTTTCACCTAATACTTTGCTCGCATCCATTCAGTATTTACCATGTCATTATTATTATAAAATATTTCATCAATAGAATCTCTGTTCATTAGGAACTGTTTTTGCAATTCATCGCATGACAGCGTGGATGGCAGCAGCATTCCATATTACATCTTTATCTGAAAAAGTTCTCTAGCTAAGACATATGCCTATCGTGTTAGAGCGAGTTTTGATACTCCTAGCAGCCTTTTCAGGTATCTTGGTTTCAGACTTTCTAGTTTTGAAGCTGTCTATAGGCTCAATTCTGGAAATGCGTGTCATTATGCATTGCAGAGACTCCTGTCCCAGCTTCTCTCAAAAATATCGTTTAGAGCAGCATTTTACATCTTCTTTGAGACTTTTTATTAAGGTAAGTCCACACAACAGATTATTGGTCACATTGAACTGAAAATATTTAAAACTGTTATTCTCCCAGTTATATGGATACGAAACATGAACTCTTATTCTTAGGGAGGAGAAAAGATTTCGAGTATTTGGGAATAAAGATTTTTTAGGAAAATGTTTGGACCAAAGAGAGATGAACAGACAGACGAATGGAGAAGATTACATAACAGTGAGTTACATGATATTTATGGGAAACCAGATACAATAAGAAAAGTTAAACTCGTAGACTGTGATGGACAAGACATGTGGATGAATGAAGGAAGGCCATGGACCTCCTAGTAGCAAAAGCCAGAGGGAAAGCGCCCAGTAGGCAGGCCACGAATGAGGTCAGAGAATAACATCAACAATAATTTCAGGGAAGTAGATCATAAGGAACGATTGTAAAACATTAAAACATTAGCTCAGGATAGGGATGTATGAAGAGCTTTTGTCAGCGCGGCTGTGAACCTATGGGTTTGATAGTGTCAGTGAGATAGACTATGTGTTTATATATATTACACGAAAAGAAAAATAAACCATTAAATTGGGATTTGAACCCCAGACCTCCAACTTTAAATGTTGATGCACTACCTACTGCGTCACTCAGGCATCCTAACCCAAACGTTTATTTTCTTTCTTATATAGGCCTATAGGCCTATTATTCTATATCATGAGAGGCAGCGGAACATCGGTCGCACTGCCATCATATGACTTCTGTAACAAGTGAGCATTTAAATAGAATATTTACTTACAGCAGTAACGCTTCTTTATTTTGATACGTGTTGACATTTATCAATGAAGGACAAGTATGACATGAAAAGAAAAATTATCGCCTGAAGATTATATATATACACCCGAGCTTCCAATATAAACCCGAACCGGCCTCACGGTGTTTCACCCGTCAGGCAGCGCTCTCTCCTCGTCCGCATTTCACTCTGCCAGCCGCTCGTACTTGAACTAGTCAGTTTACTATCGTTCGACAAGATGAGACGTCAGCTGACATAATAGCAGCGCATTTATGTGTGTAAATGTTATTATAAATACGAATCACCTCGTCCCGTTCGCGAGGAATTTATTCGGAACTTCCCTGGACAATTACCTCCTTCCAGATCGACAATCCAAGATCTTGTGACTAAATTTGAGACCACTGGTTCAGTACAAAATAAGAAACACACGCGAAGGCGTACGGTTCTCACCGAATAAAAATTAGACGAAATTGGCCAAAATTTGGAACGTTCACCACAAAAATCATTACCGAAATTAGCACAAGTTGGGATTTCAGTATCTTCTGCACATACAGCAACAAAATTGTTAAAACTCAAACCTTACAAGTGTACACGTGTTCATTGTCTAAACCAAGGTGATCCCATAACACGTGTGCGGGAGGACAACATTTCCAGCATTTTCTATAAGGTAAAAAACAGTTCAATGACGGGTGGCAGGCAGGGTGAAATGCGGGAGGAAGAGACAGCACTGCGTGCCGGGTGAAACTCCGTGAGGCCGGTCCGGTTTTATATTGGAAGCCCGTTATATATATATATATATATATATATATATATGATATTTGCCTTCATTGCCAAATGTCAAAAATATATTTATAATATATATATATATATATATATATATGCATCTTAAAATAACGGCAACCCTAACACTTGCTTAGTTTTGCTAAGACAACCCTATACCATCGTGTTTGTAATATTATCTATATTTGTATACATAATTATATGAGGAAACTCGATGATAATAAATTACTAATACATTCATACGTATTTGTACCTGGCAACCTTTCATTATTGCTTGGAAAAAGGTAGCCAACTTCATTTTAGCATTTATTTACATATTTTACTCTTGATTGGTGATATTTTCTTAGAAACTACATAACAATAATTATCAAAAAATGAATTATGTAGTATTTAATTAAAAATAGATGTGCAGGGATATGGAATGGTAACTCTAGCACGTTTTGTTTAATTATACATTATTTTGTATAAAATATTCATTTTATTAGGAAACTCGATGAGGGAGGTCGATTTAGGTCCAACTCTTAGACCAAAAGTAGGGTCTACCTTAACAGATTTCTTGCAAACCCAGGACATATATTTCTGTGTCACCGTTTGTTCAATCTAGTTCCCAGTTATGATTTTGTGCTAATGAGGGACGGCAGGTGTCACGGTAAATTGACACAGTAACAACCACCCCTCTCAGAGGATAATGATGTCATGAATATGGGTGCATACGTCACAGATTGTCTTCCATCCGGAAGGTGTAATATTTATACTTTCGTTTTAATTCCCCCATCACGGAGTATACAGACTGATGAATGCACTTTTTTCATACAAATACCAAAACTATTATCTTACTTAAGTCACTTAACGAACCTGGAACTCCATGGCCATGCGGACATAAACTCTCCATATATATCTATCATAAACTACGATTTCAAATCATCTCCTCTATAATTAATTTCCCTAAATAATGGTTACTGTTATTCTCCTATATTAATATTGGCCCAACTACTACCGCTTTCCTTCTGGTATTCCTTCAACGGGTTTACATCCCTCTATCGTTCCCCACTTGTGTCACATGTCTTGCCAGTAGCAGTCGAAAAGACCTAACTGTTTTTATTACATCTGGTTTTCCATATATATCATGTGTCTCACTGTTATGCAGTTTTCTCCATTCACGTGTCCATCTATTTTTGGTCCTCAAAAAACATACAAAAAGTAAAAAAATCTTATTCTTCTAAAGATACAAACTAATAATAACTATGAACTTACTTCTTAATTTCCCGTAATGTTTCTCCTCCTTTAAAACAAGAGATCATGTTTTGTATCCATATAACAGGCAGGAAAACATTTTTATATATTTTCAGTTTAATGTTTTAGGGAGAAGTTCGGTCGGTAATCGTTCGTGTAATGCGCAGTAACACGCGTTTCCATAATTGGGCCTATAGTTAATGTTTTTTCTGCTCCTTATTCCTGTTTGTAATTTATTGTTCTTATGTATTTTAATTCAGCCACTTTCACAAAATTTCCTTCATTCGTCATTAACTGTCCATTTCCATTATATAAATATAATACATTTCTACATTTGACAAAAATGATATTTACTATTACTACAGATGTTTACTCCCAGCCTTAAATGTTTACTGCTACTCGAAGAATGTGCGTGTTGGCCATTATTATCTCCTCACTATCGCATATACTACATCATTAGCATATACCATAAGCTTAATAATACCAATTAGTTGTATATATTATTCCTCTAAAGATTTTATGAAATTCTCTAATGTAGAATATTCAACAATTTATGATTACATATCGGTGGGGCTGAACATAACCAGTTATTAACTTACGCAATTAATACATTTTTAATGCAATTTATCCTATTACTAAGTGATATTTGTAACATTAAGGGCCTGTTTCACCAACAGAGGTAACAGTATTACGCCAGTTTAAGCTAAGCATTATACACGGGGAAAACTGGCGTAATACAGTTACCTTCGTTCACAAAATCACTAACAGAGGTAACTGTATTACGCCAGTTTTCCCCGTGTATAATGCATAGCTTAAACTGGCGTAATACAGTTACCTCTGTTGACGAAACCGATCCTTATCCCCGGAAAATTACCATCGTGAAAGTATGTTAATGTAATGTGAATTTTACGAGTGAAAATATGCTTTTACGTTGTAACGTCGGCCATTTTGAATTTCCATAGAATGGGTAATTTTCTTACGTATTTAAATACATGTAAAATGTAACGAATCTAAACGTTAACCTAACCTAATTCAATTACTCTAATCTAGCTGAATCCCATGAAACGCCTTTTTTTACGCGGTTAAATATGTAAATTTGTTTGTGTTTTATTCGGTTAAATTCGGACATAAACCAGTAATTACCGACGGAGGTGCTGCGTTATCGACAGAGCCGTGGGTTTATCTCTGGTTATTAGTGTGGTTATCGCAGGTTATTAATGTGGTTATCGCAGGTTATTAATGTGGTTATCGCAGGTTCACAGAATAACTGTTATTTTAAACTGTGAATTTTAAAAGTAATGAGTATAACTGTTGTAACCAGAGTGATCATGACAAGAACTAGTCCCACTTTTTTTCCTTATTTACGAGTAAAATGAGTTAAAGATAATTAAAATTCGGGACTAAATATGTTTAAAATATCATTTTATGATTATTTGTTGCATTTAAGTGGTGTTTAAGTGCGTAATTAAATATCTTGCTAATTTCCACGTCTCCTTCATATCTATTGGTACACACTTATCGTTGTTTCTTCTGAAATAGATTATACATTAAATTTCTGAATATATTCTGGACTTGCTTTCTTTCGTGAGTGCACATTTATTTTATTTCTAATGTTCTTGACCATGAACAGGTTTACCAAGTCCTGTGACCACTCTTATCCTTTTCCTTCCCAGTCCAGATTTTGCAATCCTTTTTCATTCAGCTCTTATTTTATGTACAGCTGTCAAGTGTTTATTGGTCACGACTCCCTTCCGCTGGAATCCATTTCAAAACTCTGTTTACTAACTGTTCATCATCCATTTGTTTCACATGTCCATACATTGCAATTGTCTGTAGTTTGCAAAATCTGTAATTTAAATTTCTTCTGAACAGAAATTATGGTTACCCTCGATTTTTCAGTTTATTGTTGTAAACTATAGTTCTTCTTCTGTATTTACCAACATTTTTTTAATATTTTAAACTTTTTCAAACAATTTTATAACATTATTTGAAATGTTTTAAGGATTCATTTAAAATCCAAATCACAACATTATGACACTATTAGACAATATTGTGATGCTGACTGCTATTTTCTCCACATAGTATATTACTTAGTCTATGATTTTTCTATCAGTGGTATGGGTTATCGCTGGTTGGAACGGCGTTAGGAAGTGGTAAATGATAAGTGACACCTATTTTTAATAAACTTTTAGTAATTTTAATATTATTAATATATTTCTTTAACATAGATTTGGGGATTTATTGCAAAGGTTGGTCATTTAAATTTCACAGCGACATACTGCCATCTAGCCTAAGCTATATAAACTCTAGTACGTTAGCGACAATCATCGTTATGTGGCGAGGAGCGATAACCCACTAGGCAAGGATTATAATCGATATGTGGTTCAATGGTGGGTTATCGCTGGTTCAATAAATTCTGGCGCATGCGCATTGTTGTTCTATAGGACATTGAAAATATATTGGGTAAGTAAAAGTGCTGTATCTCCGAAATGTCTTTATACATATGTTGCCTAATCACACCATTTCTTATTCTGTCCAGTTTAGAAAGTCTGGATGGACGAAGGAGGAATCCGTTTTAAGATTGTCGGATGCTTCTGGCATGAATCGTTACAAACGCAGATACAAATGAGTAGATGGAGTGATGTAGAATAATTGCAATGCATAATGTAAACACATTGCCGCATCCAGAAAATAAACATTTATATCGGGACATAAAATATCTTCGCAGTCGAGTCTACGACAGGGAAACAACAGCTGGAAGTGCTCGCCACTGAAGATGCCCTCCGCAGTTGAGGGAGAAACGTCTGGAAGAAACGCCAGTTATAGACCACGGCCACATAGCCCGGATTCTTTTATTACCATGATTACCGGTCGTGAAAGCCTGCATTTCACTATAAAATATCTAAGTTGGCTATTATTTTGAAGACAAAGCATAATGTAGGTTGGACCTAAGTACAATCATGGATCATAGAATCTAATAGTTAGAAGTCGGGCTCAAGTTTACAAACAATTGCCCTTGATTTTTCTGTTTATTGTTGTGAATTATAACCCTTCTTCTGTATTTAGTAACATTTTTAAATATTAAATATTTAAAACAATTTTTATAACTTTATTTTAGAATTTTTAAGTATTTATTCAAATACATATATTGTAATGGTGACTAGCTATTTTCTCCAGTATATTACATAGTTGGAACCTGTGGGTTATCGATGGTTGCGATTATTGAGTGAAAAAAAAGGCGTTTCATGGGATCCACCTTAGGTTAGAGTAATTGAATTAGGTTAGGTATGAGTTAGATAGCTTTTAGGTTCATTACATTTTAAAGTGTCTAAATATACAAAACAAAAAAACGAGAATAATCGAAACAACGATAATCGATATGTCGTTCGATAGTGGGTTATCGCTGGCTCTATAAACTCTAGCGCAAGCGCACTCTTGTTCTGTAGGACTTCGAAAATATATCAGGTAAGTTAAAGTAACATAATATTTAATTTTAGGAAGTGATATTTTGAGGTTATTTTAATTATATTATTTTTAGTCTGATCATCTTACCTCAATATTAATGTTGATTTGTTCTTGGACATATTTCAAAACAATTGTCTGGACAAGCTGACGATAAAACAATTGTTTTGAAACATGCCTACATGAACAAATCAACATTAATATTGAGGTACGATGATCAGACTAAAAATAATATAATTATGAGTTAAAGTAAACTTTTCCGAAGTATTAAATAATAAATATAATTGAACAGGGATGTGGACTTTCACCGGTGCTTTTCATTATATACATGAATAAATTAATAAATGAATGGAGGAAAACGCAACGAGGATATATACCCATCAATAGGAACCTCAAACTCGATGCTATTCTTTTTGCAGACGATTTAGCTCTCCTGGCACTTTCCGAAAATGATTTGCAACGATCAATTTATAATTTACAAAAAATAGGTGCCAAATTTAATATGGAAATATCAATTAACAAAACTAAAATTATGGCATTTCATGGGAAGGACCCCATACAAAGTAAAATCTGTCTCCAGAATAACATTTTAGAGAGATCTAATCAATTTAAATATCTTGGATATTATCTCTCTATCTGGGATGAAAAGGATATCCCTGAAAAAGTTACTAGTTATAATAAAAGTTTAGGAATTATTAATCAAGTTATGAAACCATCCCTTGTACAAAAAAACACCAGATTACGTTTATATAACACTTTGGCTAGACCAGTGTTGACCTATGGTAGTGAAGCATGGACACTAAAAAAACAACATGAAAGCAGAATAACGGCTTGTGAAATGAGATTCATGCGCAGAACAGCGGGTTACACCAGATGGGATCTGAAAAGGAACACCGATATCTTAAAAGAATTGAAGACTACGCCAATTTTGGAATATATTAAACAGTACCAACTAAATTGGAAACACCATCTTGAAAGAATGAGTTCAAATCGGATCTTCAAAGCTGTTTATAATTATATACCAAGAGGACGAAGATCACTGGGCCGTCCTATGAAACGCTGGAGGGAAAATTTTCTATAGGATCGTAACAGGCCTTGGCCTAATACTTGGAAGGAAGAAGAAGAAGATATAATTGAATAAAGGAATTAAACATTAACATTAAACACTAACAAAACAGACTGTATACATAAAATAATTAGAAAAAGAATTGTGTATAAATCATGAAAACAATAATTTAGTTCGAGAGTCTCTAAAAAAACATAAAAATCAATAAACCATAAATACATAAAATACACATACATGCTTAAGAGAGCATACCAGCACAATACACATACATGCTTAAGAGAGCATACCAGCACAATAAATTCAACATAACGTAGTTTCTTGTCGAGATACACATTTAAAAGAACAGAACGGCTCAGGGAGTCAAAATGGCTCCTTGAGCTTCGCAATCAAAAACTTAATGAAGACTGTTGAACATGCAACGTGTGAGCTAGGCTAAATAAACTTACTTCCGCAGTCATTTGCATAGGCAGTAACGAGAGGAATGACGTCATGACAAGGAGATTGGAAAGGCAAAAACGGAAGAAGCTGATCTGAGTAGCAACAAAGCATAGGGAAATTTTAACATACACACTTCACTAATGCTAATAATTTTTACCTCAAATTTTTATTTAATTTCCAGATTTTCGCTCCATACGTATCCAAATTTTGTACTGTAAGAGGTAATATATTTATTTTAATTTCTTTAAAAATATCCCTGTTACATAATATGCTATTTAGCATTGTTGTTCCTGATCTTCTTTTGTTCATTATAATATATCTCTAATACTAAATTTATGATTTTTCCTTTTGTTCGCATAGATTAGTACCCTTACATCCGAAATATTAATACAAAGTGTATGATGGATTTTTGCTTTAGTGATCTTGTAAATGTTTTGTGTTGACATTTGTTGTGATAGAATATGTTGTTAATTTTTAATTCATTAAAATACGTTATCTCGAAATATAGGTACTAAATGTGAAATTATTTTCGTGACGTCATTTGGATTTTTGGATCTCGAAGTCGAGAACAGAATATAGCAAGTGGCTTCACACGAGATAAAGACATGTGCCTGATGATAAAGTTCAGTGGAATGAGACGTCAAATGGATATTTTTTTACGATAGGAAATAGAATCGGTAGGGTATGTCAATTTCTGCCTACATATCTGCACCAGACATTTTCAATGCAAGCTTTAAATTTGGGATCCTATGCGACAAGTACTTCCATATAAGTTCAAATAAAAAAACTAAAAATGCAAAAATATTGTAGCAGTATGTGAATAAGTACACGGACTGTAGATCTATGTGTTTTTCTTTTTTAAAAAGTTGAAAAAAAAAACTGAAAATTTAATGAGAAGTGAGTGTGTGTGTCTGTGTGTGTGTGTGATTGTTTGTTTGTTTGTTCTAATGCCACTCACTGCAGTTTATGTGTTTCGGGTTCGCCACTGGGCAGATAGATAGTTTTATGTGATCTATTTTCAATTTACGCGCCACCTCGGCAGATCACTTGACGCAGAGATGTATTTAATAATAATAATAATAATAATAATAATAATAATAATAATAATAATAATAATACTTTATTTATTCTGGTAGAGTTAAGGCCATAAGGCCCTCTCTTCCACTCAACCAGCACAAATACAAATAAATATTTGACAAATATAGATATACACTATACTAATTATAAACAGTTAAATATACAACAATGTAGCAATGTAAATGTCATGTACAAACAACATTTTATAGGGTAATAACAATAATGATACGATAATAATAATTATAATTATAATAATAATATAAATATGATACATTATACGAAAAACACCAATTAATATATATATACCTTACACTGGATAATAATGAAGTCGAGTTTAGAGCAAATATAAATTTAGATTTCTTTTAAAATATGCCAATATCCGGCAGCCCCTTATTTCTTGTGGTAGGGAATTCCAGTTGCGAGAAGTGAAGATGGTATATGACATGGAGTGATGTGATGTCCTATGTTGCGATATATTAAGCAAGAGACTATGTTGTGATCTTGTGTTTAAGTTATGGTTTGAGGATAGATACTGGAAACGGGATGATAAATAATTGGGAATCGAGGTATGTAGGACCTTAAATAGGAGAATTAGACAGTGCGATTTTCTTCTCTCTTTTAGATCTAGCCATGACAATTCGTGGAATAATGGAGAAATGTGATCGTATTTTCGAACATTAGATATGAATCTGATACACATAGTATGGACACGCTGCAGTTTGTCCGACAATCCGTCACTTATGTCAGTTCTTGTATTCTGTACAAAGAGGAGTGTAGTATGGGTGTATGTTTATATATGTTTGTATAGTGTAAAGCTCGTTGTATTACAGATGGTGATGAAGAGAAGGGGCAAAGTGAAATTCGGTCTCATCCCTGTCGAAAAGCACCAAGATGAACATCCCCATCCGATTTGTACTGCACAGAGATTTGCAATTTAATGCAGGAATCTGGTGCCCAATCTCGGGATTAAAAACTGTACACCGCCACTCCTGTTCCAGAGATTGAAAAATGTACAGTTAAATTAACCTAATTTACTCAATTTTACAATTAAAATGTTCAATTCCAAATCAGGTGTCGAACCTCGACCAGCTAGTCTAGAAGCAGGCATGCTATCACCAGAGCAAGCACGGCGGGTATTGAATGAGAATGAGATACGTATTATTAATTTATTGCTAAAACAGTATAGCCAACTTATAAACGCCCAGTTGGTGGACCAAGAATGAGGTAGGAGAATAACATTAACTGTGATTTGAGGGAAGCAAATTGTACAGGGAATGATTGGAAACTATTGGCTCAGGATAGGGATGTATGGATAGCTTACGTCCGCGCGGCCATGAACCTACGGGTTCGATAGTGCTCGTGAGTTAGTTAGTTAGAGTTAGTATAGCCAAATTATGAAAAATACGTTAACAAAAAATAGGTCGCCGAATACCAATCTAATCTAAAATAACCTACATAACCTAATTTATCCTAACCAGAAAAAAAGTGCTGTGAATTGATTGTAGCGGAAACGTGAATAAACATGTGTTGTAACCATATCGCTAGCACACATATTTTCCAATAGGTATAGGAACTATCGATATACTTGGTAACTAGTGGTTGGTTGGAAGATAGATGGGAATCACGCCTTGAGTTTATTAAAATATTGTATGACATGGGAATAAATTTGAGTTTACTTAACCCTTTCAGTATCAGAGTCCCTGAATAATGGACACACTTTTTAAATATCTGATCTTGTATAGAAAATATCGCTGATCTAAGAAATATTGTCAAGACAACACATAATACAAATAAAAACTTTCATTTAGAGCATTACTATACCTTCCATTGAAACCTCCTAGACTGAAAGAGAAACGAATCTTGTATTGTGGTCAAAGAAATGTTTTGCAGCTATTCCATTCTTTGCGTCAAGAATGAAAAAATAGAAAGCATAGAAAGGGGGAAATCTTACCGACAACTTCTTTAAGCAACACTGATGACTAAAACGACAATAGACATGATGCAACAAAAGGTTCTTCTATTATTTCGTCACGTGAACAGTGCGCTGACATTGACATCTACCAATTGAAAAGCAAACTTCACACAACAAACAAAATACAATCAACTGTGTCGAATTAGGAGCTTTCAACAAGACATCTTTGTATTTAATATATGAAAATGCATATTTGTTCGTATTGTATCCGATTGTTTTTTGCAAAATGTTCAGCTAATTCCCGGGATGAACATAGGGTATAAGAGAGTTGTGGTATTCAACTCCTACACCCTTAAAAAACGTGAAAAACGTGATTTTGACGCTTAAATGGCTTACGCTGCCTAAACCAAAACAAATACACAAAATTAATGTACACAGAATTGAGTATCTCAAAACATTTTACAAAAAAGACCGCGACAGCATATGTTTATCTATTACAGATAACTCACAATAGCCATTTTTGTCTTTCATTGATGCAAAGAAGATCGGAATAAGTAGATTTCCGGACAAACGTGCGCTGCCATACCGTTTATCCGATTGTGATGGGTTTTTTGCAAAATGTTCAGGATTTTCCCGTAAACGTTATAGGCTAAAAAAATCACCCTTTGTAGTGTTTTTTTTTAATATCGTTTTATATGCTTAAAAGTGTTACTCTACTTAAACCATAATAAATAAACCAAATCAATGTACACAGACTTGAATATCTCAAAAAACTCTACAAAAAAGTCCGCGACAGCACATATTTATCTTTTACGGATAACTCACAATAACCATTTTTGTCTTTTATCGATGCCAAGAAGATCGGAATAAGTAGATTCCCGGGAAAGCATAGCAGCGCACAGTGGGTATTCTTTTACGGATAACTCAAAATAACGAATTAATCCTTCAGCTCATTTATACCAAGTATATCTGACTACGTAGATTTCCGGCCAACGCCGGGTAAACAGCACGGGATATCCAAAAACAATTATGACATAAATTGATTTATTTTTTCCCCTTTTACTTATTCAACTAAAGGTAAAAACACATTATGATTTATTTAGGCGTAGCAGCGTGCGCCGGGTATTAGCAAGTAACTTATATAATTAGCGAAATAATATTATACTAGCGGACCCGACAGACATTATCCTCTGCCTGAACGTTGGCTTCACTGCTACAGCGGTCAATTATGCATGAACTTCTCAGAAGGCTTTAACGGTGAATTATTTTCTTTTAATTTAAAAATGTAGGGGATGGGAGTGGAATATTTTGAGTTATATGATCTGTTTAGCGAAAAATCTTAAGCGTATAAAAAAATCGTCGAAAAATCCTATAACTCGACCGCAGCGCCACCTACCGGACCCAATTGTGAATCTAGGGACCTACTCAAGTACACACACACACACACACAAAATCAAAATCGGTACAGTAGTTAAGGAGTAAAAACACATTCCTTTAACCCGATCGCAGCGCCACTTACCGGGTCCAATTGTGAATCTAAACCATCCAGGGACCCACTTAAACACACACAAAAAATTCATTAAAATCGGTTCAGTCGTTTATGAGGAGTTCAGTGACATAAACACTTACATAAGAATTATACATATAAAGATATATAATCTCTATATTTTATACATAAGAGGGTTGTTTGCCAAATTATAATTATTTTTACAGAGATAATTTAACACGGAAAAAAATGTGTCTTATGATAATATATTTATTAGCCTAATGCATTATACATACATGGTACAAATTTCAAAGTCATCCCTAATAGTCCTGGCTATGAGTGGTGTAGAAATGAGATTTTTCAGAAGAGCCTACGGCTATAATTGAGGTCATTTGCGAGGAATGATAAACAGTTTTGAAATTCTGTTTTGGTCTTAACAAATCTTCATTCTGAGAGCAAAATAAAAGTTCTGTGTGGAAATCTCCATCTTCAACCCCCCCCCCAAAAAGGCTAAAGTCGTATCTTCTATTGGGAAAGTTATAGTTATCTCACTTTGTATATTCTTACAAGGGAACTATCAACCATTGCATGCCGAAACTTACCTTCAAATTTCTTCCAGAGAAGCGTTATGATGTACCAAGTCCGTGCCCAAAATAATCTGCGATTTTTAACTGTAAGGCACTAAAATCCAGAATCAAATCTCTCATTTAAACTACAGTATAAGGAAGCAATGCAACACTGGTAGATTGGATAACCCTCACTACCTGCCATCTGCGCCGCGTCCCGCCTCACTTCACTCCGCTCTTATTCATGCAGAGAAACCATATGTTCCGTACGATAGGTTGATATTCCTGTAATCTGTCCTTGATTCCTTGCGTTTCTGTTGTTAAAAACGGCGGATTTTTTTGGGACACGACCTTGGTATCTCACAACGCTTCTCTGTTCAAGATAGGTTTCGGCATTCATTGTTGATCAATAAATGATAATTATTTGTTAAAATAAGATACCTGGCAGGAGCTGTCGTCCTCGACTAGGTTACATGTTTCTTCAACTTTTAAGAACTGCAGGTCTTTCGGAAACCGGTTTCTATCATCACCAGAGGGATATGTGCTCCTAACTGTTGTTGATTCATCACGCTTCTAACATCAGCGACCTTTTTTGTAAGTTCGTATAGACGGTTGTATGGGTTAGGTGCGTTCTCATTTAAAATTAAATCGTTGTTTACTTGAATTTTATCAGTAATGATTATTATTGGAATGTATCTGCATACACAATACTATAGAGATGACCCGACAACGCCATAAGACTATATCAGGCGCAAAAGACCACATTTCCATGAGCAAGCTGGATGTTCACCAAAATAATTCGTCCTTCAACTCCCCTATTGTCCCATAAAACCCTGTGGCATTTATTTCCCTATTTTTCCTATTCCGAACCTGTCGGCCGCGATGGTCTAGTGGTGATGTTCCTTGCCTCTAGTCTTAGAGTCGCCGTTCAAACACGGTCGGTGTCGATTGATTTTTATGATGGAAAAATCTGAACAAGTCTTCCGGGAGGGACTTTAAGCCGTCGGTCCCGAGTGTGAAGATTTTCAGGCTCGTAAAAGAACTACAAGCCTGAATAAGAAAAGCCTCTGTGCAAAATTTAACCGACCTTCATCCATCCAAGTAGTACCTTAGTTGCCTACCAGATGTTTTATTGAGGCGATGTACTAACCACATGTAACTCGTTTATACCTTTAAGTAAATAAACTTAACTAAATTAACTTGGTTTGAAAAATCCCCACTAGTAAGCACCCGTAACATATAGGGCATATACATATAACCTCATTAGACAGCTTCAGATGCAGTAGTGAAGGTTGCTATTAGACAGCTTCAGATGCAGTAGTGAAGGTTGCTATTAGACAGCTTCAGATGCAGGGAACTCAGCCACATATGTTACATAAAAGTAAGACTTGAAAAATACATTGGCTTGTCAGGAATCACCCAGTGCTATAGATGCCAGGGCTTTGGACACATAGCTCAGTACTGTAATAGGACTGAGAGATGTGTCCGATGTTCTGGAACGCACAGGCTTTCAGCCTGTAATAACAACACTGTTAAATGTTCCAACTGCAAGGGCGAACACACCGCAAGTTTCAGGGACTGCCCAATCTACAAAAAACATCTCGCAAGGCCTCAACAAACGACAACAGCTAAACCTCAGCAACCAGCAGCAAAACCAACACCTCAAAATGGCACTAATAGAACACAAAGATCTACATCAGACAACCTAAGACCATCTGCCATTAGCAGAGCTACCCAAAACGCCGAAATTAAAAGCCCCATGACTGATAGATTAAACTTCCCCCCACTAATAAGAAACAACACTATTGCAGATGCAGTGAGAAGTACCACAAATAATAATAACACTAATTCAATAGAAGCCCTAATTACACTCATAAAGAAAGTCCTAGAAAACCCACAATTACTAAATACTATAATTTCACTACTCACTGCTTTAACCCAAAATGGCCCTTAAACCCAAAACAATTATAAAACCCTTGCTCATATTAGAATGGAATGCAAACGGAGTCAGAAGCGAAACTTTAGAACTAACTAACCTACTAACCAGACTGAACATAGACGTTGCCTTAATAGCTGAGACAAAACTAAAGAAACATATTACCTGGAGAATACCAAATTACGACATTTACAGAACAGACAACGAAAACGGACATGGTGGTACAGCTGTAATAGTTAAATCCACAATACAACACTCACATACTACTATTCAAGGACTGACTAACATTCAACTAACTGCAATAGACATATACTCTTACAACGTGACAACTACAGTTGGAGCCATATACATACCACCTAAAACTCTACTTACAGTTGCAGAACTAGACACACTAACGAAACATAATAATAAATTCATATTTGGAGGAGACTTTAACGCAAAAAGCCCAACATGGAACTCAAGACTTACAAACGTAAAAGGAAAACATTACTACAACACTCACTAGACAACCGATATCAAGTAACAGGACCTTTACAGCCGACTCACTACAGTTATCTAGGATACAGACCAGACGTACTGGATATTTTTATCATGAGACCAAGACCTACCATAAACTATATTGACGTTCTTGATGACTTAAACTCAGACCACAGTCCAGTAATAATGGAAATTGACTTACATCCCATCAGAACTCAGACTAGAAATTACATTACTAAAACAACAAACTGGGCATCTTTTCGACAAAAATTAAATGACAGCATAACTCCAAATATTACGATAAACACTACAGAAGAACTAGACCTAGCCACTAAAACTTTCCAAGACACGCTACTACAAACCTTTAACAGTACTACCACCATCAGTTCAAATAGAAAACAAAATACAAATAACATCCCAGGACTAACTGAACTACTTCAACAGAAAAGACAAATAAGAAGAACATGGCAACGTCTAAGAACACAGGAAGACAAACGACAACTTAACTTAATCTCAAAAAGAATAAATCAACTTATTCAAAATCATAAATTCGAACAACTCAACGAACAACTAAAGCTGCAGTTGAGACAGACGAAATTTGGAAAATAATCAAAAATTTCACACATAGGCAAACGACCAGAAACAGACCTCTACATGGAAGAAACGGACTACTTTACGACGACCTAGACAAAGCTAACGCATTTGCAGATACCCTAGAAAATCAATTTAGATCAAGGACAAATAACAATCACTATGAACACTACCAAGCAAAAATTAGAAGACAAACAAGGATCTACTTAAACGCACCTACGACATTCCAAATACCAATAGCTACTACAAATGAAATAAAGAAAATCGTCAACTCTTTAGACAACAATAAAGCCTCAGGACAAGACAGAATAACTACAACTGCCATAAAACAACTCCCTAGGAAAGGACTAGTTCACATGACTAAAATTCTAAATTCCGCACTAAAATTACAATATTTTCCAACTCCTTTCAAACAAGCAAACATCACTTCCATTCTCAAATCCGGAAAAAATCCTCTTTTCCCACAAAACTACAGACCTATTAGCTTACTCGACCATATAGGCAAAATACTAGAAAGACTAATACTCAAGAGACTACTTCCATACATAGCTCAGATACTACCTCTGTCACAATTTGCCTTTAGATCTGAACACTCAACCACACTACAGCTTACTAGACTTATGGACGACATAACAACAGGATTCCTACTAAGACAATACACAACTGCAGTCTTCTTCGACATAGAAAAAGCTTTTGACTCCGTTTGGCATACCGGTCTACTACATAAATTAATTCAATATAAAATTCCTGACAGCTACATTAAACTAATTCACTCCTTCCTAAACAAGCGCACTTTTAGAACTATCTTCAACAGACAAAAATCAGACTGGCATCCGATAAAAGCCGGCGTTCCCCAAGGATCTGTACTGGCACCTACACTATACAACATATACACTTCAGACCTCCCAACATCAATACATACTAAAGTAGCACAATATGCAGACGACACAGCGATATACTGCACACATCATGACATACATCACACCACTAGAAAAATACAGCTACACATTAACAAGATCAGCAACTGGTTCTCCAAATGGAGAATCAGACTAAACGCTGAAAAAACACAAGCCATCACATTTACAAGAAGAAGACCAAATCCACCTACATTACAGAAAAACAATACAAACATCGAATACAAAGACTCAGTTAAATACCTAGGAGTAACACTTGATAAAAAACTAACATTCAAACAACACATTAAACAACTGAAAACTAAAGCACAAACCAGAACTTCACACATCTTTCCTATACTCACATCACGTACACTTTCATTAAAACACAAAATAAATCTATACAAAGCACTCATCAGACCAATCATGACATACGCCAGTCCAGCCTGGGGACATGCAGCAGCCTCTTACATTAAACATTTACAAATAGCTCAAAACAAAGCCCTAAGAATAATACTCCATGCAGACCGTCAAACTCAGATCTCCATATTACATGACATCACTGAAATTTCATACATAAAAGACCACATTAAACATCTAGCACGCAGACAGAAAGATACAATATCAACACATAATAACAGGCTAATACATGACATAGGAAATACACAAATTTACACCACACTACAATACAGAACACCTATGCACATCACACTTTAATTCACAACACACTTCAGAACACATTAAGAAATTGTTAAGATTGATTTGCTTAAGCTTTCCACCTGAGCTTTAAAGATTCCTCGTCGATAAAAGAAATTAAAGACACTCATACAAAAATAATCAAAATTTTCACACACATTAATTTAAAACTTATACAAACAAGACACTCTAAGCCACAAAAACAGAGAGAGGAACACTCTCCCTGTCATCACATCGAATCTAAAAAACACTTCATTAAAAGCACATAAAATAATGGGTCAAGACCTTCCAAGGTCGGCACCATTTTTCTAACCTAAATATTTGCTCTAGGCAGTAGTGAAGGTTGCTATTAGACAGCTTCAGATGCAGTAGTGAAGGTTGCAAGGCGGTTTTGAAAATCCTGTCAAAAAAAATTGTCAGCAATTCTTTATACCTTTTTAGGTACTGATACATCTCTTCTGTATCTCTGAATTCTCTCTGTGATAATTTTTTTATTCGATCTTTGATGATATAAATGCATAACACTTTCGTTTTGTAGGCTTCCTATATTATATTTTCTTTCCGTTTCTGTTCTAACATTTTCTTCTTTTTCTGCGTGGTTGTTTTCTTTATTAAGAATGTAAGGAAATACAAATTTTCCAATTACTAATTTATTAGCCTCTATAAGCTCTGACATCTTGAATTTTATTTTCATTTTTGAATTTTGTTTTGTGATTATGTAAGCGATAATGTATTTTTGATTTAGTGTTGGACGTTTCACATATATTTATGGATATCTTTATGATTGAAAAAGCCATTCCATATCTTTAAAGATGATTGTCTACATAATTCAATTAACCGTTCTCCATTCTCATTTAAAATGTTTTCTCCAAACCTTCCTACTACTGTATCTCCAAATTTACTTCCTGTTCTTCTATTTATTTCTCCCAATAATATAAATTGTTTCCCAGCGCTAATTTTTCCTATTTCTTCATTAACTTTGTCAAAAAATAAATCATTTTCTAGATTTGGCATTCCATTATCGTTAATTGGTGCGTATATTCCAAAAATTGTTAACTTATAGCTCCAAATCTAATTTTAAAATTCTCTCATCAATGGCTTCCCAATTTCTTATAGTCCCTTTCCATTTCTTATGAATCAACATTGAAACACCTCTTTTAGCTCTTTTATGTTTATCCATACTACTGTAAATATGTATATAATTGCCTAATGTTTCATTTCCTGTGCCTTTATTCTTTGTTTCTGTTAAAATAGCCAAATCTAATTTCATTGTATCTACTTCTTTAATTACTTCCTCCATTTTATTTCCGCAGCCTTGAATATTCCATGTGCCGATTTTCAAAGTCCTTTTCCTTAGCTTTAATCGTCCTAGAGTGTTTTTCCGAGGCATGATGTTTGGTTTTTTAGCATTTTTTCACTTTTTTTATGATGAACGAGGAGCTGGCCCTATGCATCAACCCCCCAACCTGGGGGACGGGTAATTTTTGTTCAAGGTTTTCTTCCTCTAGCCTTTGATAGTCCAGTATCTTACTGCAAGGCAGCAGCACTAGTTTTGGTCCGCCCTGGGTATTTTATTTCCCCAGTACCCGCCATATCTGGTGAGCATTCCCCTGTCCGCCACCTGGGGAGGCGTCCGATGGGAGATTGGCAACTCCACACGGGAGATATATATAGATATTATAAATACTTTAGAGACTCGAGTTCGAATCCCGACTCAAGCATTCATTTTTCTTTTCATATCATATATATATATATATATATATATATGGTATGGTAAGAAAAATAAATGCCTGGACGGGATTCGAACCCGGAACTCTGAGTCTGTACCTCAGCGTGTTATCCATTACACCACCAGGCGAATCCAATTCAAACACTTATCTTTCTTATATATGTATTATATTATATATAGGCCTATATATATATTGGCCATGGTCATTTTCTGTGTCTACTACATAACTTCGGTGAAGATCTGCAAAAATTTGTTAAAATATTTTCATGAGAAGAACTTCAATAGCTTCATTCCTTCGAAATTAGGTAGCAGTAATAGTAGTTTTCGATGATGACGTAACATCCTCCATTGTGAGGTTAAGTCACTTAACCGTTATCATTTGGGGGCGTTTAGCTAAACTCAATTTCTAAAGTAAGTTAAGCTTATTTTAAATATGTCGGACTGCTGTGAAAACAAACCATTCTGAACCAATTGTCATTACTCATTAGTCATTACCTATTGCTTATTGTTGTAGAATTTTACACAAATTAAAATAATTTCAACTGAATAATTTTTCCGTTACTATATTAAAAATACTTTATTAAATGAATTAAAACTAATGTACCTTACAGATTATATTATCAATTAAAGAGTTATTAAATTATATGATATAAACGTAGCCTGTATTGCGACATCCACACACACACACAACATATACGATGGCTGCTATACCTTATCGCTCTTAAAGTGATCCTAACATAAACAAACGCCAATTGTATCCTTCCGCCATTCGCGCCACAATTACTGTCACATTAACAGGTATCACGTGTGAAGTATATAAGACATGTAATCGTTGAATGGGGTAGATTACACGATAGCTGGTGTGATGTTCCACTGAACTTGTGAAATACATTTAAAATAACTGTTTTATGACCACTAGTCAAAAGTTTGCCAGACTTGTGTTTTAAAAATGTAGGTGGCGACACAGAAAATGAAGACTCGTTATACGTTCAGCCATTTTGTTGCATCAGAATCAACTGAATCATAACTCAAAGCATCATCCGTATGTAATAGACTATTTTATGTTGTAATTATTGATTAGGTATATTTTAGAATAATTTCTATGTTTAGAATATAATTATATTCATTCACGAAGAATAACAAGTATATTCAGAGGACAATTTTTTTAATTTAATGAAGGGAATTACTTTTCTCGAGTACTTATTGCCTCTACATCGTACGTCGGTGTCCATAACCAATGAAAAACGAGCAGGTCACATGGTTTTGTTTTAATGATCACTTTAAGAGCGGATAGCCTTCAGAACGATATTTAATCTCGGGTTTCGAGTGAGCTCTTCTTCTAATGGTCCAATTTTGTTTATTTTTCGAGAATATCTTCCTCGTTTTAATTCAATATATGACACGAGTTTCGTTGCGAAAATCAAGAAATGCGACCATTGGAGGTATGATTTGCATGAAAGAGACACTTCCAAATAAATGATAAGAACCGATTATCATATCAGTCTCTAAGAAAGCGGACAAAATTGAATGCAACAACTACTGGACATCTCATTACTTTCAACTTCGTACAACATTCTAACAAATACATTGGTTTTATTTTAGAAAGAAAAAATTCGTTCGAACCGGGAGTCGAACGTAATTTTTCTTTCTAAAATAAAACAATAAATCCAATTCTGGAAAACGTTAATTTAAAATATGACATCAAAACAATAAGCCTTACCGTTTAAAAGTAATTTATATTCTCAATAAAAAATACTTTGAATAGAAGTCAGATGGTGTTGATAGCTATGGTTATTGGCCTCCGGATGAAAGGAGAATTGTATTAGTGGAAATAAATGTAACGTTCCTATTGGGAGTTCTAATGGCGTACAGAGTCAGAGATCTGAGGTTCGACTCCCTGTTCGAATGTAATTTTTTTTCTAAGATAAAACTATACCCAATTCTATAAAATGTTCATTTAACATTAAACATCAAAATACATTAGTATCGATACTTGCTCCCTATATTGACGTAATAAGTGAACAACAATGTGGATTTAAAAGAATTAGGTCAACAATATATCACATTTTTTAGTAACGGACATATTTTAGAAAACAAATAGTACAATGGCACTGTGCATCAACTATATGTAGACTTCAAAAATGCATACAACTCAATTAATAGGAAGAAGTTATAAGTTATCCTGCTGGAATTCGGAATTCCTAAAAAGTTAGATTTATTCGAATGTGTTTAAATGGCACAAAGAGTATGGTGCGTGTAGGCAAACAATTTTCAGGTACTTCTGAAATTCAAAATGGATTTTATCAAGGACATGCACTATCTCATCTACTATACAATTTTTCACTAGGACATCTCATAATTTTTTAGAGGCTGCAAAGGCCTACAACTCAATGGTCCTAATAAGCTGTTTAAGCTGATGATATAGTACTATTAGGCGATAGCGATGAGATAATAAGGGCCAACACGAAAATTCCATTGTGTAACACTAAGAAATTGAGATTGGAAATAAACATCAATAAAACTAAATACATAGCCACGCAATTAAGTATATTTTTTACAGAAATGGGGTAAATTTTGAAGCAGTGGCTAAATTCAAATACCTAGGAACAGTAATTACAAACAAGAATGAAGTGCAGAAAGAAATTAAACATAGACTTATTTCTGGAAATGCATGTTATTAAGCATTACAGGGACTCTTGTCGTTCCAACTTCTCTCAAGAAGCTTTAAATTGAAAATATATAAAACCGTTATTTTCCCAATTATATTATATGAATGCGAAAACATGGACTCTAACTTGAAGGGAGGAGAAAAGAGTACTAGTATTTGAGAATAAGGTTTTTAGGAAAACTTTTGGACCAAAGAGATATGAACAGAGAGCAGTGAGCTACATGATCTTTATGGGAAACCAGATATAATAACAGCAGTTAAGAGTCGTAGACAGCGAAGGGAAGAGCATGTGGCACGAGTGGGAATGAAAAAGGGACGTGGAAGCTTCTTGTAGAAATACCAGAGGGAAAGTGCTCAATAGGCAGGCCAAGAATGAGGCGGGAAAATAATATTAACCATTATATTGACTTAGGCTTTCACGGCCGGAGTTACTATGATGATCTTGTAGAAGATTTCCGGGCTGTTCGCCGTGGTCTTGAGGCTTGTAGTTCCCCAACGTTTCGCCAGATCCTCCATCAGTCTCAAGACAACCCTTGAGGATGCCGGACGCAGTCTCTGGCGAAACGTTGGAGAACTACAAGCCTCAAGACCACGGCCAACAGTCCGGAAATCTTCTACAAGATCATCATAATATTAGCCATGATTTAAGGGAAGTAGATTATACAGGAGATGACTGGAAAACATTAGCTCAGGACTCAGTAAGTTACTTCAAGTGAATATTAATGCAATTCATATCAAATTCAGTTGAGGTGAATAGTAATAAGATAAAAACTCACGATAATTCACAGAGGAAACATTCCAGCAAAGATAAATGTATTTGAAGACCATGAAATTTTAAAAGAAATAAACAACACCTTATTTCTTAATGACAACACACCCCAATCAAACCCATTATACGAGATCGTCAGAAACAAGTCAGTTGCTGCTACAGACACTTGGAGTCTACATCGTCGTAAACAACAACTAGTAGCAGAAGCTCATCCTGCTGATGATGGAAGTTAACTTTCGAAAGGCCTCCAGATAACATTTTAAATATAATACTTTAACACGGTTGAGGACGACGACACTGCCAAAAGGTACATATTTTAAGTTTTTGTCTTATAGTTCAAGTGAACTGCTCCCAATGGGCTAGATATTGTGTTTAACGAAAACCATATTTTCTATCTATGGCGCAAAATACTTATAAGGCCTTTTGCCTAAGAGTTGGCTGCTGGCCTCACACCCACGGGTGTTAATCACGATCATCCAGCCAGCATAGAGGTGACATGTAGTGAGTATGGCTGAACCCCAGCTATTATAGCTTATTTTTTTCAACCTCAGAAAAATGTTTATTGTAACTACCCAAATCATCACGATGCATGATGGGCACCAGTCCCAAACCGGCCGAAATTCCAAGATAAAATTTTCTTCCCCCTTGGGGACTCGAATTAGCGCAATTCTTGCAGCTCTGCACCAGGATTTGACGCCTTAACCTTTTCACTGCTGAGATATTTCCAGCCTTTAAAACCCTCCTTGCTCAATGCAGGGAGAAATATGGAAAAAGTTTATTTAGGTTCCTAGGAGATGGCAGTATATTCCTGCTTAGTTTTAAAGCAATGCAATACGTATTATATAACTAGCAGGCGTTTGGAGTTCAGAATGGATTACACACCCATAGCACAGCAAGCATTTTCTTTGCCAACGGATATACCCGTTCGTAGCAGTGTAAAGGTTAAACCGTTTTTTTACGGCGAGGACGAACTAGACGTTATTTTTTTATTGCTATATGCCGAATTTTGTTCCGAATTTAAAAAATTAGCCGCTAAACCGTTATTACATACACACACACGCATATATATATATATATATATATATATATACTGTTCATGCTCATTTTCGGTGTCTACTATATAAAATCAGTGAGGATCTGTATTTCTTTTTTTTTTCTTAAGAACAACCTCAATAAATTAATTATTTCGGAGTTCAGTAAAAACTGATGGGAAGACGATGATAAGAATAACATCAAATTATTTAAGATAAAAAATGGTTTAAATCGAGGACAAATATTTGTGGAATTTGTTGAGAAGACCAAATCATTCCCAAGTTGAAGCTGTACAGCTATTTAAGAAGAAGAAGAATAAAGTACTAGCAATTAATAGGCTATTATGTTAATAGATAGGCCCTACAGTAGTAAGTGGTAAGACTATTTAACAAATAAACAGAAAGCTAATTACATAGTCAACAACATTCCACCGAATTGTTGCCCATGAGCTTCAATTACATCGATTCTCGAGAGGATTGGAAACTAATATCGATTACTGCCTATAGGTATATCGCAGTGTTTGTCATGAATCATTATTTAACTGGCTCCTAGATTCCAATTTCGAGAAATGTCTGATGCAGACGTGTATTCAGCGAAAATCAAAATTTCAAAAATACTTTTCGAACACTTTATCGTTTCCACGTAACTCAGAGAGAGTGAGAATATTTTACACCTCATCCTTTTAGACGATAATGCATGTAAATACTGTTTTTTTTCGCGATAGTGCGTTTTGTCGTACTTACAGCAATGGCGAGCATGATTGAAAGTTCAACTTCCAACATTTCGTGGTTGCCAACCTAAATAACTATACTGTAACCTAAATAACTAATGTAGTAGTAGTAGGACTTTATTAGACAAAAAGTAAGATATTTACAATATTATTTACAAATATGGGTCGCACGGGCAGTAAGCCGTACGTGCTGTTGACAGTCCGTTACAATAAAGTAATAATTGGTACTAATGTAAAGAAAAATAAACAACAAAAAAATCAATAACATTACAATTACATAAAGAAAACACAATAATATTACAATTAAATAATAACACAATAGCATTATACACTAAAAAATCACTAACATTACAATTACATAAAGAAAACACAATAATATTACAATTAAATAATAACACAATAGCATTATACACTAATTAATTTATATATAATTGTTAAGAATTAATGGTGTTGCATTTTGATAACATATATTTATTCATGAAAGAACTAATGTAATATTACATATTACAAACACACGTGTGGGAAGTAAAACCACCGCACGCTACGTACACTAAATACAATTTATATACAAAAAATATCAAAAATGTAGTGTTAATATACTGGGTGAATCATAAATATGGCTATACGGTTGATCGCGTTGTGTGACGAAAATATTATCATTACAGGAAATATGAAATTGCCGTTGGAAAGGCAATTATTCAAATTACAACAATGGAATAAAACAAAACAGTGTAGAACTTCGTCATTAGTCAAAATGGCGTTGAATATGCAACAGCAAATTACAATTGCAGCATGGGCAATAACGTATGCTAATGATCGTGAGGCCGCAAGACGGGAAAGACATGAGTTTAACGTCATTGCAGCCGTCGACTGTGGGGAAGTGGAGAAAACGACTGCTGGAAACGGGAAGGATGCAGAAAATCAAACCTCCTGGAAGGCCTCGCATTAGCACGTATGCAGAAACAACGAAGAGAATTGTGGAAGCGTTCGACGCTAGCCCACAAAAATCAACCCGCCAAGCTGCACTTGAGCTTCATATCAATCAATCTAGTGTGTTTCGTGTTTTGAAGTGTGAGAAGTACCACCCCTTCAGATCGATTCGTGTCCACGGACATAATGAAGACGACCCTGACAGGCGGATGAAATATTGTGAATTTGTTGTAAGGGAATCAGCAAACGACGAACATTGGTACAAAAAATTGCACTTTTCTGATGAAGCTGTTTTCCATGTGAACGGACGTGTTAATCGACACAATTGTCACTATTATGGTAAAGAGAATCTTAACGTTATTAAAGAGACACATTTAAGATGCGGCAAAGTCACTGTTTGGGCTATGATCGGATGGGAAGAACTGTTAGCAATGCGAATTTTGGATGAGACTGTTAATGGTGATCGACATATTGATATCCTTAGACAAATTTTCCCGCCGATAATCCAGAGTGCTGAACATGAACAATGTTTATTCCAGCAGAATGGTGCGCCTCCTCACTATGCAATTGCGGTGAGGAAAATTTTGGATGATCATTTGCAAAACATGTGGGTGGGAAGAACAGGCCCATTGAATGGCCAGCCCGTTCCCCTGACCTCACAGCATGTGACTATTGGTTGTGGGATTATTTGAAGGAGAAGGTTTATGCCCGGAAATCTCAAGACGTCGACATGATGAAATTAGTGAATGAGGAAGAAATTAGAGCTATTCCTCTAAACATGTATCATAACTCAATTAATGGCTTCCCGAGGCGTTGCCAATTATGCTTGGATGTAAACGGCGAACAGTTTGAAGCAATAAAGTGGCTTGCTTAGTGTTGTTGTAAGTGATTTGTTTTGTTTTGTTATATTGTTGTAACTTGAAGGATTCCCTTTCCAATGATAACATCATATTTCTTTTATTAATAATATTTTCGTCACAAAATGCGATCAAACGTATAGCCATATTTCTGAATCACACTGTACACACCTTTCTGTCCTAAAGTTTTATTTTCCTTCTCCACTCGTCTCTATTTATCCACCCCATGTCCACCAGTCCTCGTGTTCTCATTCCCGTTCTTGTTTCTTGTATCCACGAGTTTTGAGGTTCTCCTCTTCTCCTTATTCCACGTGGTATATTATACGAAACAAATCACTGCATTTTAAATGAACTGAACTTTATTTGAAAAAATATAAAACAATAAATACGTACTTGTCGCCATTTTTATCACTGATTGGTGTCACGGCTTCCTGTAGTCTCAACTAATGATCACTGCCCACACTGTTAACGTTAGACAATTGTTTATAATGAACGCAAGTATTTCCAACAAAGATATTATTTTACTATTATTTATTATTTTGAAAACACCATCGCGCAAAAAAGTATGTACAACGCACGTTTGTGAAGTGTTTTACAGGATCTCGGAAATCAAATTAACCTCGCTTCTGTAAAAATCACTTCACAACCTTGCATGGCAATAAACTAATATATGTTTTTATTTGATCGCTTGAAAGATTACTAATTTAGAAGTTTGGGGGACAAACTACATCAGCTAAAATTTTTTGTTCATTCTTGAGCTATATTTTCACAAAATAATAAAAAAATCGGCTCTATATTCTGAGTGTATACCTAGAAGTTTTAATAAATAAACAAAACAATATTCAGGAATAAATAAGTAAAAGAATACAAAATGCTAATAAATGTTATTTTTCAATAATAAAGTACTTGAAATCAAAATATCTGACACGTGAAACAAAAGACAAACTGTATAAAACACTAATTAAACCAGTGCAAACTTACGGGAGTGAAACCAGGTTTCTGATTGAACATGACAAATCTCGAGTGGCTATTTTTTAAAGAAAGATACTTAGATGGATATGTGGACCAATTAAGGAAAAAGAAGCAGACGAATGGGATATATCAGGAACTATATAACTAATCAGATATAATTTGAGATATTAAAGTAAACAGTCTAAGATGGGCAGGATATACGCATATGATGACTCAAATGCAGTAGTTAGAAGAATTATAGATGGCAAGTCAGAAGGAAAACGGAGAACTGGAAGACCGAATTTGAGATGAATGGATGGAGAACGACAGGGGCAGATCTTTTTTTTTAATGACCCGGGTTGTCCTTTTGGACATTTCTGATATTCTTTCCTGGCATTGGCGTAATTGTAACCTACTTCTGAGGTTGGGGTGACTGGAAGGCGGGGTTATGTTGCCCCGATGATATGATAGGTGATGATGATGATGATAGTGGTGCGCCAGGAGAGTCCTTAAACCTAGGCTTAATCTATGATGAATATGAATGATATGATGATTGCGATGGCCATATGATGTTGGGGGACCGTCTGGGCCTTAAAGTTTCCTGACATTTGTCTTACAGGTGAGGAAAAACTCCGATAAAAACCTCACCCAAGAAACTGTCCCGACCGGTGATCGAACCCGGGCCCGCTGCATTATAAGGCAGCACGCTACCTCGAGACCACAGCGGTAGACCGGATGTCAGTTCTTTGAAATCCAAGAATTGATGGATGGTTGTTAGAGAGAGAGAACAATTCTGAAGAAAGTCTTCACCCACCCATGGTTCTAGTGTTGATGATGATGATTATTGGGTGAATAACCATGCAGTTCAATCAATTACATTCACAGTTACAGAGGATTAGGGACTTGCCTCTCTCTGCAACTATTCAATTTTATCTTTCCCAACCGAAGCTTCGTCGCTGCATGAAGCAACTTTCGAGTGTCCTCCATTATATGTTGCTATGTTTCCTTTAGATTTGTTGGTTGTTCTGCCAGGAAATGGCAGTGTTGGATGTATAGTACTCCTTTGGAAGTGAAGTCTAGATCCGGGTTTCAACTTATATGGCGGTAAAATCATCTTGTTTTACCAAGATCTTATAAATGCCGCCACATAACTCAAAGCATGGCTGACCCCAGATACATAATGCGTGCTAATGACCGAACTAAAATTATCAGTCGCTTACCAACACTATTTCATTATAAACAGCTTGTCACGAAATGCAACGTATTGTAAGTTACAGTAGTGTGACGCAATGTTGGACTAGCTTTTCGCGGGGCTGCGGCGAGAATCAGGATCTCGCCTTGTATGGTAGAAAACGTTTCGTGCGCTGTCGACTCACGAATCGGAAATCCCATGGAGAAAATTAATAATAATAATAATAATAATAATAATAATAATAAAATAATAATAATAATAATAATAATAATAATAATAATAGCTTTATTTTACCTGGCAGAGTTAAGGCCTTAAGGCCTTGTCTACCACTCAACCAGGTTTAAAAAAATACAAAAGAAAAGTCTTAAATCTAAATTACAATATATATATATATATATATATATATATATAAACGATTACAAGTTATGAATACAATACAATTAATATTTATAATGTATTTTGATTTACTCTAAATTTAACGAATTAAATATATAATATGTACAAGATATATAAAAACGAGGAAAAGATTAATGACATAGCATAAAATTAAATAAATAGAGAACAATTAATTATTAGACAACAGGTAACTGTATAAGCGTGACTTAAAGGTGCCAAGTGTGCGGCAACCCCTGATATCTTGAGGAAGGAGATTCCAGGAGCGGGCGGAGGCTACTGTGAAGGAAGGAGAATAGGAGGAAGTGCTATGAAGAGGAATTGTTAGCAGACTGCTATCTTGTGACCTAGTGCCAATATTGTGGTAGGAGGATAACTTCTCAAATCTGGACGCCAGGTAAGTAGGAATGTAGGAATTCAGAAGCTTGAAAAGTAGCGAAAGAGAGTGTAATTTACGTCTGTCTAGATACGTGTCTATCTCTCATAGCCAAAAGATTCGGTTCCGGAGATTTCTACTCTAGAAAATTCTCGAGTAGACGCCGAGGAAGTTCTTACCTTCGTATATACAGGGTGTTTCTAAATTAGATCAACAAAGTTTCGGATCCGATAGATAACCTTCATGGAAGCATATTTTGTTAAAGAACCTATGAGCTGAAATGCTTCGTTTCAGGGCTAGAGGGATCTTACAGGAAGGAATTAAAGGAAACTGATAAACACTCCTTTCAGTCGAAGAGGGGTTTGTCATTACTACTATAGCGTGGTTTGTTTACTTCCGGAGCTCAGTAGCATTCAGAACCTATTACAGCAAGTTTGTTTACATCCATTGGTACGATCTGTTAGAGAGGTATGGGTGGGCCCATTGCCTGGCTGGCACGCTCGCCTGACCTGATCTGTCAAGATTTATTTATTTGTGGTGCTACATGGAGACAATTATGAAACCGATATTGACTCTGAAAGAGATCTTGTAGCACGCATTGTCAACGCAGCAGCTGAAATATGGGAAACCCCTGGCATATTTGGAAGAAAGTATGGCACATTGATGACTGTTTTCTGGATGTCAATGGGCGTGTTTTCCAGCACTTGTTGTGATGGGACAATAAACTGGATCCATCCAGACAATGCAACACTGGAGTATCTTTTTTTTTTATTTAGTTATTTATTTATTTATGTATTTATTTATTTTTATGACAATCCAGCTGATTTCCATGAAGCTTCTCAGTAATATAAATGTCTCCTGGAAGCGTACGAGCGCTTCGCAGGACAAGGATGGTGGAAGGGCTGCTTCCTCTGAGCCTCCAAACATGCTCCTCTGGGTATCCACCCCCAAGAGAGGGCTGCTTCTTCCGCTCTTCAAGCCCTACAAGTTTAGCTGTGCTATTCCTTGCCGCTCTGTTGACCGTTGAAGACTTGGCGAAGATGTGGCCGCCCAATATGGATACAGACGCCATTCCTTCGTTGTGAGCTATACTTAGTTCCCCTCGCCTCTTACCCACCAGCAAGATTAACCTAAGTCAATCTTCCCCAGTAGGGTCGTCTGGTTCATCGGGTACTAAGCCCCCCACCACGTCAAGGTGACAGCTCCTGGGGGGGGGTGATGTTGGAAAACCTAGAAGACGTTGGGCTGATGCATTATGAAGTCGGAACGGGCAATTGCCTAATCCCTGGAGTTATGATGATGATGATGATATTATTTTAATATGCTTCAATGAAGGTTAACTATCTGCTTCCAAAGTTTGTCGGTCTAATTTAGAAACAGCCTGTATAAATCGTTACAGGGGTCGGAGCAGGCATTCGTATGTTGGCTGTGAACAACTGAAGCGATATCAAGAGAGAATGCCATAGTGTCAGCAGTTGGAAAGAATTGTGCTAATTATCAGGCAACAATAATTAAGTAAAGTGATCCCATTACAGGCCTCAGGAGGCCCTTGGGGTAGTGCGAGGTTAAGGCTCCCACTTTTTCTGGACAATCGGCACTTGATGTCAGCCGAGGTGTCATCCCTGCGTGACGGCCGCCTTTACCCCCAGAACAAGAGTCTGGTACTCATTTTCATTAGAGGCTGAGTCGACCCCAGGGCCATAGTGCCGCCAGAAGGTTTGGGTCAGTTTAAAAATCCTGACCCCACCGGGACTTTAACCCTCGACCTTCAGGCTTGTAGCGCAGTGCCTTAACCACTACGCTACGGCGTGCCCCCTGGCAAGAATAATTATTAACAGCAATTTGTTTGTGAAGAATAGATGAAATTTTGTATAGGAAATAAATTGTATTTGGAATTTTCGATGGACATATTCTAACAAGGGAACTGTTAACCATTAATGCAAAAACCTACCTTGAAATTTCTCTCAGAAAAGCACTGTGATGTACCAAGACCGTGTAAATAAAGTATGTGCCTTTTTATCTGCAAGGCACAGAAATCGAAGCCAGAATCCAGCAATGGCAACCTACTGTGCTAATCAGATGAGCTACCTGCACGAGTAGAATTGAGTTAAGTGAGGCGGAACGCAGCGCGGACGACAGGTTGTGAGGGTTAACCAATCCGCCAATTCAGGAGTTGTATTACTTCCCTGAGTTTAAATGAGAGATTTGGCGTTGGATTTTAGTGTCTTGTAGTTAAAAGCGGCAGATAATTTATTGGACACGCCCTTGGTACATCACAACGCTTCTCTGGGAGATATTTCAAGGTAGGTTTCAGCATGCAATGGTTGGCAGTTGCCTTGTAAGTAAGTCCAACTGAGTCCGTCGCTACGAAGACGGCGACGAATGACGCAGATGGCTCGCGCATGCGTGTGAAGCATTTGTCAGACTGGCCATAAAGATTTCCATACTTTCAGCTATTTGGTAGCCTCAGTACATTATTGTCAATAGGGAGCAGCATTATCACAGCTGAAGTTTTCTAAAAAACGCAAAATGTAAACCTCTACAAGTACAGTCGACCTAAAGCAATTATTTTAAGTAAGATTTGGTTCCGACCTTATGAAGGTCTTGACCCGATATCTTTAAGTGCTTTTATTTAAGTGTTATTTTTATTTTATGTGATAACTAGACTATCAAACAGCGATCTCATTGGAACAATGGAAGTCCCTACCGCTGACCAATCAGAAGGCAGATGCAACGTACAGTCGACTAGACCATCAAACAGCAATCTCATTGGAGCAATGGAAGTCCCTAACGCTGACCAATCAGAAGGCAGATATAACTTATGTACACATCGCGGTGAACGTATAAATAGGACAGATAGTCGACAGAAATGCCAATCTCAAGACAACCCTTGAGGATGCCAGACGCAGTCTTTGGCAAAACGTCGGGGAACTACAAGCCTCACGACCACGGCCTACAGCCCGAAAATCTTCATCAACATCATCATATTACTATTTAGTTTGTTTAGTGCGCCATGTATATCGTCGTTCTTATGTAAGCAACAAAGGTAAGCATATTTTTCTGCTCGTGGCAAACTGAAGGAGGACACACTGATATTCAATTATGTGAACTAAAATAGATCCTGTATGTTCCACACGACTGGTATAAAGTCATAAGAGACAGCTCAAAAAAGTTTGAAGTTCTTCGTATGTAACAAGACATGCTGAAGAATTTCGTAAAATTACGTAAGCTACTACAAAAACAAAGTCCACAATAAAGGAACTGCGTACACTAAGCGAATTCCTCAGCAAATAGAATTTATGGTCCTATTTTGCTGGTTTAAAGGGATGTATATATTTGTTGAATTGGAGGAACTCAATTTCTGATGGCAGCTTATTTAAATTGTGTCGGACTGGTGTGAAAACATATCATGCATAACCTAAGTTATTAATTACCTATTTGCGTACTGTTATATAAGTTGACACTTACATAGATAATATCTACCTATCCATCTTTCATTACTTTATGAAATATTAAATTATACTAATGCTTGTTACAGAATACATTGCCAATTGAAAGCCTAATTAAATTATATGCTATGCATTGCGACGAAGAAAACATTGCGGTTGCTAGAAAATTTCTAGTTTCAGGTAAACCCGCACTTATAATGGTCCGATTTCGCAGATATTTGGAGAATAGGCCCACCTTCCACGGTTTATTTTAATAGAATATACTGAGTTTCATTGCGAAAAATCTAAAATTGCGACGGCTAGAGCGATTTTTTAAATTTTTCATTTTAAGTGAACTCCTACAACTAATTGTCCAACTACCCGATTTTGCTAGTTAACGTACTCCACCTTACCATTTTTAATTAAATTCTATATGCCAAGTTTGGTTTCGATTAAACAAAAATTGCTGCTGATAGAGCGTTAATAATCACACACACACACACATATATATATTGTTCATGGTCATTTTAGGTGTCTGCTAAATAGGAACAGTGAAGATCTGTAATTTTTTTTCAAAAATATTTTCATGAGAACAATCTCAATAGTTTCATTCATTTGGCATTCTCTAAAATTCCTAAACAATCCTAGAAATATAAAAATGCACGATTTCTACTAACTAATATGTTATTCTATAACACCCAATATAGGTAAGTTATTCAGTGTAATTAATAATATTGAAGGAAATGTTAAGTTCTGAATTTCATATTGCTCATAAGTCTGATCCTTCTTTCCTCAGATCCCAAAAACTTTAATCAAAACCTGTAAACATAAAACGCTGTCAAGCAGCAATTGCATAAATTAAACAAATTTCTCAGCAAGTCGAATACATGGTTCAATTTTGTTGATTTACGGAATATGTCTTTCTTTTGATAGTTTGAGAAAGTCAATTTCTGATACTAGCGTATTTAAAAGTGTCAGATCGCAGTGAAAACAAAAAGCAATTTTTAATTTCTCGTTTGAGTTAAATTCCCACTTCTAATAGACACATTTCGCTGATTATTGGATGCTACCTTCTTCGTTTTATTTTAAAGTCATTTTAAGAAGAAACTACGTATCTTAACAACCTCCTTAGCGAAGATCCGAATGGCTTTCGTAAAGATCGGTCCTGCTGTGATGGTTATTTCTCTGTGAAATTGTTAATCGAAAACATAGAGAGTTCAATATAGAAACACATTTCGCTTTTCTGGACCTCAAAAATGCCTTCGGTTAAAATCAATGGGAAGATATTGTTGAAATTTTAGCTGACAATAATATACCACTACAGAATATTTTAAATATATGCAATATCTATTAAAAATTTATTTCAGTTCGAATCAATAAAACACAAAATGGACCGAAATTAATCAGGATGTGAGACGAAGATGTGGTCTCTCACCCTTGCTCTTTATAATATACATGAATATAATACTTCAAGAATGACGACAGAGGAGACATGGTTATATTTAGATTAATAGAAACGTAAAAATATACTCCCTGCTTTTCGCAGATAAGTTGGTATTAGTAGCTCCCACACAAACAGATTCACAGTATTCTATACACAATTTTAATATCATTGCAAAAAGGTACGGTACAATAAGGAAATAAATACAAAGAATACTAAAGTGATGGCCTTTTGCGGGAAATACCCATTACTTAGCAAAATTTTATTGGAAGATGAAATTTTAGAACGACTAAATGAATTTAATTATTTGGATTATAATTTATCATTTCAAGAAGAAGCTGATACAGCAAGAAGATAACAAATTTATCAAAAACAACGGGAATGATTAATAGTATTATGAAACCATCTGTAATACAAAAGAACATAAGATTACGAATTTATAAGGTTCTTGCAAGACCACTATTAAGATATGGTAGTGAAGCATGGATAATATGAGGAAGATATGAATGCCGAATAACAGCAAATAATATCCGATTTATGCGCTGTACAGCAGGCTATACTAAGTGGGACCATAAAAAATGTGGACATTATGGAAGAGTTGGATATAGAACCCATTCTCCATCATACACAAAACTACCAGAACTGCAAAGCCCGTCTTCAACGAATGTCATCTCACAGAATTCCAAAAGCTATGCTTCGTTACTGTCCACAAGATAAAAGATCGCTGAGACGTCCGAAAAAGCGCTGGATAAAAAATTCGTCTTTGAGACCTTAACAGGTCGCATGACCTAATACTTATATGGATGACGATGATATTGAATTTCGTTGCAAAACATCGAAAATTCCGATCCGTAGAGCGATTTTTAAATTTTCGTCCCAGGTGACCTCCTGCACCTAATGGTTCAATTTTGCTAGTTCACGAACTCGATTTTGTTTGTTTAATTAATAGCTGTATGCAAAGTTTTATTTCTAAAAACATTGAGGCCGTTAACACATTAATAAAAATGTACGTATGGGTCTATATATATATATATATATATATATATATATATCAATTTTAGTCTTGTTCATTTTGGTGTCTACTGAATGGGATAGGTGAAGATCTGTATTTTTTTAAAATATATTTATGATAACAACCTCAATAGGTTCATCTCTTCGGAATTCGCTAAAAGTTGTTCACATATTTATTTATAATGCATCCTACGATAACAAACATTAAAACATTAGCTGAACGATACAACGTAATTTCATTCGTTTAAAAACAATTTTAATTTGGGTTGGTGTCACATAAAATTGCAATAATTTGAATGCATGTCAAATTCTCTGTAAATCCTATTTGATTAGACCAGGCTCACAATCGTAACTATGGTAATTACAGCTTCAACAACTAGAATTATGAGTAATTTAATTTCAGTGAACACATCAAATATACCACAGTATGTCATGTAACTAGTGAAACTTCCGCAATTTCATAGCTTTGAACGTAAAGACATTCATTAAATTTTCACCACACATAAAACAACAACAATTCCAAGCGATGTGACAATTCTCCCTATCGTATCAGAATCATCATACAATATTAAGCCTTCTGAGAGCCTTAAAGTTTCCATTTGCCTGTGCGTGTGTTGTGTGTGTGTGTTTTTTCTTAGTATATAATTTTTTTTTCGCGATAGTGCGTTTTGTCGTACTTGCAGCAATGACGGCCATGATCGAAAATTCAACGTCCTACATTTTGGGGTTTGCAAACTTAAATAACTATACTGTAATAAAATAACTGAACTGTAGACTGCATAACAGTGAATTACATTGTCTTTATAAGAAGCCAGATATAATGAGAACAGTTAAGTCTCGTAGACTGCGATGGGCAGGACATGTGGCACGAATGGGGAATGAAAGACATGCATGGAAGCTTCTTGTAGGAAAGCCAGAGGGAAAACGCCCAGTTGGTAGACCAAGAATGAGGTGGGAGAATAACATTAACTATGATTTGAGGGAAGTAGATTATACAGGGGATGATTGGAAAACATTGGCTCAGGATAGGGATGTATGGAGAGCTTATGTCCGCGCGGCTATGAACCTACGGGTTCGATAATACTTGTGAGTTAGAGTTAGTAATATTACATATTACTCATACAAACACGCATACGGGAAGTAAAACCACTGCTATGTATACTACATACAATGTAGACCTATATATAGAAAATATTCAAAAGGTAGTGTTAATATACATTATAGGAATCAAATCACTGCAGTTTAAATGAACTGAACTTTATTTGAAACAATATAAAACAATAAATACGTACTTGCCGCCATTTTATCACTAATTGGTCTCAGACCATCCTGTTTTTTCAACTAATAAACATTGCCCATACTGTCAACGTTAGTCAATTGTTTATAATGAACGCAAATATTTCCTACAAATATGTTATTATTTTACTATTGTCTATTATTTTGAAAACACCATCGCGCAAAAAATAATGCACAACGCTCGTTTGTGAAGTGTTTTACAGAATCTGATTTTAAAAACTCGCTAACGCTCGGTTTTCAAACATTTTCCTCGATTCTGTAAAAACCACTTCCCAATCTCGCATCGTAATATACTATTATTAACAACATGCTCCATTACAAACAATTGAAAAAGGCGGGTACTAGGCTACATGCTTATGTTACTTATTATACAGTTCTCTTTTTTCTTCTTCTTCCTTCCAAGTATTAGACCAAGGCCTATTACGATCCTATAGAAAATTTTCCCTCCAGCGTTTCATAGGATGGCCCAGTGATCTTCGTCCTCTTGGTATACAATTATAAACAGCTTTGGAGATCCAATTTGAACTCATTCTTTCTAGATGATGTTTCCAATTTAGTTGGTACTGTTTAATATATTCCAAAATTGGCGTAGTCTTCAATTCTTTTAAGATATCAGTGTACCTTTTCCGATCGCATCTGGCGTAACCCGCTGTTCTGCGCATGAATCTCATTTCACAAGCCGTTATTCTGCTTCCATGTTGTCTTTTTAGTGTCCATGCTTCACGACCATAGGTCAACCAATACTGGTCTAGCCAAAGTGTTATATAAACGTAATCTGGTGTATTTTTTTTGTTTTTTTTTTGTACAAGAGATGGTTTCATAACTTGATTAATAATTCCCAAACTTTTATTATAACTAGTAATTTTTTCAGGGGGCACGCCGTAGCGTAGTGGTTAAGGCACTGAGCTACAAGCCGGAGGGTCGAGGGTTCAAGTCCCGTTGGAGTCAGGATTTTTAAACTGACCCAAACCCTCTGGCGGTACTATGGCCCTGGGGTCGACTCAGCCTCTAACTGAAATGAGTACCAGACGCTTGTTCTGGGGGTAAAGGCGGCCGTCACGCAGGGCTGACAACCCGGCTGACATAAAGTGCCGATGAAAAAGTGGGAGCCTTGACCTCCTACTACCCCAAAGGCCTCCGGGTCTGTTGTGGGATCACTTTACTTTACTTTACTTTTAATTTTTTCAGGGATATCCTTTTCATCCCAGATAGAGAGATAATGTCCAAGATATTTAAATTGATTAGATCTCTCTAAAATTTTATTCTGGAGACAGATTTTACTTTGTATGGGGTCTTTCCCATGAAATGCCATAATTTTAGTTTTGTTAATTGATAATTCCATATTAAATTTGGCACCTATTTTTTGTAAATTGTAAATTGATCGTTGCAAATCATTTTCGGAAAGTGCCAGAAGATCTAAATCGTCTGCATAAAGAATAGCGTCGAGTTTGAGGTTCCTATTGATGGGTATATAGCCCAGTTGTGTTTTCCTCGATTAATTTATTATTCTATTCATATATATAATGAAAAGCACCGGTGAAATTCCACATCTTTTTTTTTTTCATTTACAATATAGTTTTATTTTCCCTGCCAATTACTGTTCTCCGCTAAATTATTTGAATTGTTCTCGAGTTCAATTTTGTTAATGAAGTTTTGTAAATGTTTATAATGTGTGTCCATAAGACGACTTGTTTCCACAGTTCCACAGGTCACTTCCCCCCTGATTTGATCACAGTTCTACGAAATTCCCCTCTTTCAGAATTCAGTTTTTCACACTCCTATAATAAATGTTCCACTGTTTGAGGTATCTACACACACACATAGGTTAGTCCCACGAATTGGTTAGTGGCACGAATTGGGAATGAAAGAAGGGGGATGGAAACTCCTTTTAGGAAAACCAGATGGAAAGTGTCCAATAGGTAGGCTTAGAGTGAGGGGAGGAATAACTTTAAACATGGTTTGAGGAAGGTGAATTATGCAGGCAATGGTTACGAAATATCAGCTCAGGAGGACAGGTACGTATGGAGAGCTTATGTCCGCGCGGCCATGAACTTTCAGGTTCGATAGTGGCATTGAGTTAGTTAGTAGATCACCTGTACTAATAACACTTATTTCCGTTATAATTAGTACATTTAATATATTTAACAACAGTGAGTCTTTCTTTTTGGGTAAAAGTTTAACCTTTTTAAGGATGAATGTTAGCCTACATGTCTGTATCTACGTTCCAGTTGAACAATGACTTATCTATGACTATTTAACTCATGCCACAAATGCTAGTCAATGACCAATCACGTTACAATGATTTTTTATAAACAACCAATCACAGTCGTGTTTCAACTTGCTCTTTATCGATTTCCCTTTAGCAGCTCCTGCTTTTGTGATAGAGAAAGCTCCTCCTTTTTAATGTTTTGAACAGGACAGGACATTATTTTTCTCCAACAAATAAACTGAATATAGCAAATAATGAACAGATTCCTTGATTTTACTGAGTTGTTTACTAAAAAAATTAATGAATAACCCGTAATGTTGATTATGATATACAGTTTGATGTGTTTCATTATTTCTCCACTTGGGTGCACTCTTACAATATTGCGATATCATTTGGCAATAAATAGTATGATCAAGCAGCAGTGAATGAACATAACCTCACATTTCTGATTTATTTTCAAACATCGCCGTTTACATTAACTATATAAATATTTTAAAATAACTATAGTTAAACAATGATTTGAGAGTAAACAGCTTAATTTTATGCGTTAAATAGTCCTAACAAATGCCACTCTTGATTTCCAAATTCTCTAGATAAATTCACTCCTCACTTCGTGAGTCCCGAATTTATCGATAATTTGGAAATCACTCGTGGCATTACTTATGAAAATGGTCGTTATTGAATTAAATGTAACACTGGATAACACTGGATTCAGAAATGTGTTTTGCTTCAACTTAAAATACGACGTAAGTGTAGTACCATTACATCCTGCTATATGGCAATGGCACCATTAGTAGGGAAAAATAGAGAAAAATGTCGTGTTTTCAGAAGAAAATTTGATAGTATTACAAGAGACTGGTAATTTAAACCCATGGTTGCTAAAACAACACAACTATTGTTTAGAACATTTAGCACGATGTTTGATTGGACGTAAATGTACATTATGTCATCATTTAACTTTCAGTTTTAGGGAAACACAGACAAATGGAAAATTGGAGCGGAATTTTCAAAACACCCCTTGTAAACAACACAGTTAAAAGTACCTAATTAACTAAGTCACTGTAATTATTAGTCGTTCAAAATATCTCTGCAGGCGGAAGAATTGCGAAGCTTTCTTTGTTGCTACACGTGACGTCATCTAAGGCAGTGTTCACTGTCAGCGTCCCACGTCCCGTCCCCCTCTGCACTCTAGATAGCAGCGTCACATGGTCTATTCCTGCATAAACACGACTGCAGTGCCCTCCGTCAACAACTGCGCTTACTCCTTGAACGGGTAATATCAAAATATAAGTTCAGGTGGTCACATGGGTATTAGCTCTCCACACATCCCTATCCTGAGCTAATATTTTGTAATCATTCCCCGTATAATTCATCATCGACAAATCATGATTAATGTTATTCTTCCGTCTCACTCTAGGCCTACCTAAAGAGGCTTTCTATCTGGTTTCCCTACAAGAAGTTTCCATGGTCCCCTTCATGCCACATTTCCTGCCCATCCCAGTCTACGAATATTAAATGTTCTTATTAGGCCTACATATAGTTTTCAATGACTATTTAACTCATGCCCCAAATGGGAGTCAATGACCAATCACATTCAATTATTTTTTAATTACAACCAATTACAGTCGTATTTTGCCTCGAATTTATCAACCGAAGTTTATAATATTAAAGAAAGCTCTTAGTTTTTAACATTCTGAATAGGTCATAGCATTATTTTGCAGTGACCGACTCTAAGAAATACGGCTACCAGATTGTATATATAATGCATGAATGTCAGTAGATAGCGCATGCGGGAGATAATATGATTATACCATAAAAAAAAGAAACCACTTTTTCCACTTTCTTAAACGAATTATTTTCCAGGAAATGATGTTGCAGGACATCAGAAATTAATTAATACCTATAATGTTGGTAATAAATGTCTCCACTAGGGTGGATTCTTACAATATTGCGATCCTTTGGCAATAAATAATATGATCTGGTTGCAGTGATTAACAAAAGAAGCAAATGAAGCGTACCAATCGTTTCTCATTTGTTTTCACCAATCGTTCCTCATTTGTTTTCAAACATCGCCGTTTACATTAAATATTTATATATATTAAAATAACTATAGTTAAATAATGATTTGTGACTATACAGCTTAATTTTATTCGTTGAATAGTTCTAACAAATGCCACTCTTGATGTCCAAATTCTCTAGATAAATTCACTCCTCGCTTCGTGAGTCGTGAATTTATCGATAATTTGGAAATCACTCGTGGCGTTACTTATGACAATGTAGCACACTGTTATGCAGTCTTCTCCATTCACATGTATGTTTGTGTCTCTTTCGTCCAAAAATGTTCTTAACATTTCTCAGATTGGGGCAGTATTTTATAGCGGTTATTAATGGTCACTGAGGATCGCTGTTTTTATTTTTATACGTTGGTGGTTGCCCTGACTCGGTAGCTAGTCGGTTCCTATTTGTTTCAGGGTGAACGCTGAGATGCCCATCTATATAGGGTCGGAAGGAGAGTTGCGTGGGAACAGACAATAATTAATTATTTAAATTACTTTATTTATCTTCGCTCTTTACACTGTATGAATAATACTTTTCTGTTACAGGCCTTCTATCTCTCAAACTTATGAGGACTCGGGCTATCAAATGATTTAGAAATTGGAGAAGTTTTTACTAAGTCCGTGATCGTTATTCCGAGACATTATTCAAACAATATAATTTAGACCTTCTCTCCACGAACTGTTAAGTGTAATTGTGTCGATCTGTCCTCATGAATTTCGCATCGAAGTCAGGACCGTTTATTTCCATATATGGTTGTACACACTATAACTCTGATTTTGATTGGTTAGATTTTTCAATCACATGCTTCCTAGGGGCGTAATTGTATTTTGAATAAACTCCCACCTATTTCTTTTTTCTCACGGCTAGGGAGCGTTACTACAGTTTGGGCTTTCCGCGACTCTAAATTTTGAAGTTTAATGTTTTCTCCCACACGTGATTTTTTAAGTTAGACCCAGTTTAAGAATTTCTGGTCTACTCAAGGGCTACATATGTATGACCTATTCGCATTATGATTTCTCACCGTTACTTGTGTGAAATTTTACCAATATGAGGTTATTTAATTTACTATGTATTATATATTCAGTTCATTCTTTGTATATTGATTAATCGTATTTATTAATCACTACACTAGATTAGGGTCCCCCTCCATGGTATCTTTACCTTGTCGTGGTGGAGTGGCTTGTGTGCTTAAATGATCCTGAGAGCTATGCCGGCGGTAGCATTGCTGCCGATAGGGTTACCCATGCCGGACTGGTCGAAGGTGATAAGCCAGACGAAATAAGTACCTTGGTCGAAAGAGTGATGATCTTTCACCGTAAAAATACAACCGTCAAGAAATGCGGACATGGGTTCTACTGGGGTAAAATTTTCCGGAGGTCAAATAGTCCCCCATTCGGTTCTCCGGGCGGGGACTACTTCAGGGAACCCATGCCAAAGGCTCAAACACAGGGACATGTTCCTAGGAACATGGAATGTTAGGACTTTATACAATAGCGGGGCACTAGAGATATTAACGCGGGAATTGGATAAATCGCCCTTGGATATAGTCGCTTTACAGGACGTTAGGTGGCCAGGAGAAGGTAGTCAGGAATCAGGAAGCTTTTCATTATACTATGGGGGTGCAGAAAGACCTGCATTTGGAACGGGTTTTTTAGTCAGAAGGAGGATCCTATCCGCTATCCGAGATATTAAGTTTGTTAGTGATAGGATATCATACATAATTCTAAAGGGTAAACGACATGATTTTATAATTGTAAATGTACATGCCCCCACAGAAGATAAAGATGACAAGATCAAGGATGAGTTCTATGAAGAATTAGAATGCTTATTTGATAGCCTTTCACGATATCATATGAAAATTGTCTTAGGAGATTTTAATGCAAAAGTGGGGCGGGAAGATATATTCAAACCAACAATAGGCAAATTCAGTCTTCATGAAGATAGTAACGACAACGGGGTTAGATTAGTCACATTTGCCACATCAAAGAATCTCATTGTTAAGAGCACAACATTTCAGCATAAGGATATTCATAAATACACCTGGACGTCCCCAGATGGAGAAACTCGGAACCAGATAGATCATGTATTAGTGGATAAACGCTGGCACAGTAGCATCATTGATGTTAGATCAGTTAGAGGGACAGACTGCAATTCAGATCATCATCTGGTCAGGGTGAAAATCAGACAACGGCTATCGCTTATGAGAGGAACAAACGCTAAAGATGATTCTGTAAAATATGAATTAAAAAACTTGAAAAATGATGAAATGCGGCAAGAATACCAAATCAAAATTGCTAATAGATTTGAAGTACTGGAATCTTCAGATGACAATGTGGCAAACGAAGAAGGAAACTGATATAAATAAAGAATGGGAGGCTATAAGAGATACTATTAAATTGTCAGCATCAGAAAGCATTGGTTGTTTAAAAAAGAGGCAAAGCAAGAAATGGTTTGATGAGGAATGTGCAGACATTGTAAAGAAAAGAAAGCTAGCAAAAATTAAATGGTTACACGAGCCTAATGAGGTAAATTTAGAGCAATTGGGTAGTGTTAGACGGGAAACCACCAAGTTACTAAAGAGTAAAAGAGGGAATATTTGAGAGAGAAGATTAATGATCTTGAAATGAATGCAAAAAATAGGAACATTAGAGAATTATATCAGGGAATTAGTATAGAGAAGAAAGGGTTTCAGGCTAGAACAAACATAATTCGGAATGAAAATGGGGATATGATTGCAGATTCCAAGAGTATATTAAATAGATGGAAAAGTTATTTTAATCAGCTATTAAATGTACATACAGAACAGGACATTGAGGAGGATAAGTTACAGACAGCAGAAATGCTAGTCGCAGAGCCAAGTGCATTAGAGGTTGAAATGGCAATTGAAAAATTGAAGATGTATAAAGCATCAGGTTCAGATGAGATCCCAGCAGAACTGATAAAATCAGGGGGAGAAAAATTGATGGACAAGATACGCTGGTTGCTTAGTATGATTTGGGAAAAAGAAGCTCTTCCAGATGAATGGAAGGAATCAATTATCGTACCAATTTATAAGAAAGGAGATAAAACTGATTGCAACAACTATAGGGGCATCTCATTACTTTCAACTTCGTACAAAATTCTAACAAATATATTAGTAAGCAGACTTACTCCCTATATTGATGACATTCTAGGAGATCATCAATGTGCATTTAGAAGAAACAGGTCTACAACAGATCAGATTTTTAGTATAAGACAGATTTTAGAAAAGAAATGGGAATATAATGGTACTGTACATCAACTATATGTAGACTTCAAAAAAGCATATGATTCAATTAAGAGGGAGAAGTTATATAGTATCCTGCTGGAGTTCGGAATTCCTAAAAAGTTAGTTAGACTTATACGAATGTGTCTAAATGGCTCAACGAGTAGGGTGCGTGTAGGCAAACAGTTTTCAGACACTTTTGAAATCCAGAATGGGTTGAAGCAAGGAGATGCACTATCTCCTCTACTATTTAATTTTGTACTAGAGCATGCCATTAAATCTTTAGAGAATGAGGAAGGCTTACAACTGAATGGTATTAATAAGCTGTTAGTTTATGCTGATGATGTAGTACTACTGGCCGATAGCGAGGAGATACTAAAGGCCAACACGCACACACTATTGAGTAACACTAAGAAATTAGGACTGGAAGTAAATATCAGTAAAACTAAATATATGGTCACACGTAGAAATACATTATATAATGGAAATGGACAGCTAATGACAAATGAGGGAAATTTTGAGGAATTGGCTGAATTCAAATACCTAGGAACAATAATCACAAATAGGAATGAGATGCACAAAGAAATTAAACATAGGCTCAATTCTGGAAATGCATGCTATTATGCATTGCAGAGACTTTTGATGTCCCAACTCCTTTCGAAAAAACGTTAAGCTGAAAATATATAAAACTATTATTCTACCAGTTATATTATATGGGTGCGAAACATGGACTCTTACTTTAAGGGAGGAAAGGAGATTACGAGTATTTGAGAATAAAGTTCTTAGGAAAATTTTTGGACCAAAGAGAGATGAACAGACAGGTGAATGGAGAAGACTACTTAACAATGAACTACATGGTCTTTATAGGAAGCCAGATATAATAAGAACAGTTAAGTCCCGTAGACTGCGATGGGCAGGACATGTTGCGCGTATGGGGAATGAAAGACGTGCATGGAAACTTCTTGTAGGAAAGCCAGAAGGAAAACGCCCAGTTGGTAGACCAAGAATGAGGTGGGAGAACAACATTAACTATGATTTGAGGGAAGTAGATTATACAGGGAATGATTGGAAAGCATTAGCTCAGGATAGGGATGTATGGAGAGCTTATGTCCGTGCGGCCATGAACCTACGGGTTCGATAGTGCCAGTGAGTGAGTGAGTGTGAGATTAGGGTCCTATCTTATTCGCTACAAGATACTAGTAATCTTTCCTCATTCCTTGAGACTATGTCTCGCGTCCGTATAACTACACAACTTAAAAAAATTGCTTTGTGTCGCTTAGGCTCATCTTTCAAAATATATCACAGAAGTCTGTTACGCAAGACATGCGTAAATAAGCGAATTCCTCGGTAAGTCGAATTTATGGTCCGATCTTATTGGATAGGGAATATATGTTTATATTTTAATGATATTGTGAAAAAAAAATGTCTGAACCAGGAATCGAACCGTGGACCTCTCCTTCTCCGTAGGAGTGTGCAGCTCACTACACCACTCTAGACCTGGTACAAACACTAACAATTTTTCCACATATCCAAATCTATAATTGGAAAGAATTTTTAGTGTTTGTACCCGGTCTAGAGTGGTGTAGTGGGCTGCACACTCCTACGGAGAAGGAGAGATCCACGGTTCGATTCCTGATTCAGACATTAATTTTTCTTTTCACAATATCATTATAATATTATAATATGATCCATTATTGGAACTGTGTTAAAATAACAGTATTGGAAAATGTTAAATAACATGTTTATATTGTTAATAAATTCGTATGATTTAACATTAGGAGAAAGTAAACATGACGACTGCTAGACTGTTTGTTTTATTTTATTCATTTATTTTTTTAATGTTGGGTTTTAAGTAAGCGCGCTTTCCAATGATCAGATTTTGTTTATCTTTGAAGAGGGTCTTACTTATTTTGAATGGCACATACTATAAGTTCCGTTTCGAAAGATCCAAAATTCTCACCGCTAGAGGAATTTTCAAATTTTGGTGGCAGGTGAACTGCTCCTATTGTGGTTCAATTTTACTGGTTGACAGACTTGATTATCTTAATTTATATATATATATATATATATATATATATATATATAGGCCTTATCCCGCGCCACAACTGAGCTGATTAAGGCATCATGCCACGGTGTGGAACTACAAGACTTACGCTAGTTGGAATCCTCATGGGGAAAGAAATTTTCTCATGGAATTTTGGTCAGTACGATTCCGGTGTCCACCCAGCGTCGTGAGGAATGAAAATAGTTACAATAAGAAGTGGTTAAGTCCGCCCGAGTTTCTATTGTGAACAAGTATCCCACTTTAAATATTTAGGATGTGGTATCAGCTATGGATATGATAAAGATATTGAACATAAAAACTCATCAGTTTCAAGCTATTTGTGGCACAATAAACAGAACATTGAATAATAAAGCCCATAAAACAAACAAAATTAAAATTTTATAAAACAATGGCAGTCCCTGTCCTTTTGTATGGGAGCGAATCTTGGATTATCACTATCAAACAAGAAAGTAAAATCCAAGCAACCGAGAAGTATTTTTTAAGAAGAGTAAATGGATGCGCCATAATGGACCAGATAAGAAACAAGGATATCCGCAAAGAACTGCAGATCTACTCCATAAAAGAAAATATATTTAATAACAAGATTCAGTGGAAAGAACATGTAGAAAGAATGGTAAAAAGCAGATTACCAAATAAAATCTTACATTATTTTCCGAGAGGAATAAGAGATGCCAGACGTCCTCGTAAGAGATGGTCTTAGATCTATTAGTGAAGGCGGAACAGGCAACTAATGCCTAAACCAGGCAGTGAAGAAGAAAAAGACAATAAGTAGTGGATCCAGGATCAGAAAACCAGGAGTAACGGTTGGAGGACCTGATATGGTAACCACATATCATGCCTATACTGGCTACATAATTGTCCATCTTGGCGATTAGCGCATGTGTACACATATATGTGTTTATCTTCCAGCATGAGTTTCGAACGCCTGGAGCAACTTCTACCAATGTGGTACACATATCAATTACAATCTGGAAAAACATCTGTAAGCGGCGAAATACTCCTAAAACTCCTAGGAGGTAAGAAGGGGTTGAAATGGAGAAAAGATCTACAACGACCTATGTATATTCCACCAAACCTCTAGAATACCTGAAATAATTTCAACTAAACTCGGTATGCATGTAACGCAGTACAAGTATAATATGGAAAAGATTCCATGGGGAGTAGAAATCTCCAGCACCCCTATGAGAAGGTGAGAGGTAGCGATATTAAATAACAATCGAAAAGATTGATATTAGTTTCGAATTCAAAGTTTTCGTGGTCGCTAAGCCCACTCGTGGCAGTCCCGGTGATATTTAACGTCAGATTTGACCTCTATCGCCCCGAGGAATGAGGACATAAGAAGGGTGAATAAATGACAAAGGTGCTGAATCTATAGTTTTCGGGCTTCTTAAGCAGGTTCGTGACACTCCAGAAAGTATTTAAGTACAAGCTTGACACTAGCACCCTAAGGGGCAAAAAAGGGGAGTGAAAGGGGACGAAAAATGAAATGTTTGAAATGATCGAGTTAGTGTAGACACCGTGGTTTTCGGAGTCGCTAATCTTGTTGATTACACCCAAGATTAAAATTAAGCCCAAGAGTGACTCCTAGCACAGAAGAGGGTGAAAAATAACATTTCAAAGAGTGGCCGAAAATAGTGTCGAACCATATTTTTCGGGATGTGTAAGCTAATTGATTGATGGCAAGAAGACGGATAAATATCCGGGCAATGCAGGATTATCGGCTATAATAATAATAATAATAATAATAATAATAATAATAATAATAATAATAATAATAAATATTCTTTCTCAGAAAAAATGCTGAACTCTGTGTTAATTATGCACATTGTTTACTCTTTCTTCCGAAAACCGAAATTTCATGTTATATTTAATCACACCCTATATTAATATAGTGCGTAGAGAAAGAGCAAAGCAGTTTGTGGACCCATTATCACGTAGCGCTGTGATAATTAAAAGCTATAAACAAGAGCTTGTTTTTCACTTGTGCATTACTGGGAGAACACTCCGCCAAAATTAAGACATTCCATGTGTTGTCTGCGTCTGCATTCACAGACACAATTCCTAAATATGTGAGGTTTAGCGAGACTGTCAGAGTTAATAATAATAATAATAATAATAATAATAATAATAATAATAATAATAATAATAATAATAATAATAATATTAACAATAATAATATTAATAATAATAACAACACTGTAATCAGGAAGCAAATGTTAAGGACCAAAATTGTATGTTAGAATTCATTAAATAATAGTAATTTATTTAATCTGGTAGAGAGGCCAGATCCAATGGTTCCAAAGAACCAGATGAAATACTAAATACAAATAAAAATACACAAGATCATAATATCCACCCATCCATAGTAATTCTGTTCGAGGGCAGGTCTCTCACTGCAATTATAGTATTTTCATGCTCCGTTTTGATTTGCAGCTTTACTAGGGAATTGTATGTGTGGTAGCTTCCTGTTGCTTTCCACACCAGTGAAGGATGATGATGATGATTTTGATGATGATGATGATGACGATGACGATGATGATGGCCGGATGGTTTTCGGGAACCGTTGGGCCATAAGCTTCCTAACAGGTGACGAAAAACCCCGAAAAAACCTCACCCAGGAGCCTGTCCCGACCGCGAATCGAACCAGAGTCTGCTATTTCTTAATGTTTTTCTCCTGTGTATTTTCTTTCCCCTTGCACCCTCCTGTTGGCACCCATGGGGATTCATCATTTTCTTCTGTTACTTCAACCTAGTGTTCAATGTCAAGGGCACTGTCTCAGCTGATCGATTTTATTATCGCCACACACAATGGAGCGCATTTTTTTTTGTTCTGGTCCCGAGGGTCGCGGGTTCAAACCCGGCCAGGGTTGATGGATTTTTTTTTAGGATGGAAAGGATCAATTCCTCCGGGAGGGACTTTAAGCCGTGGGTCCCGAGTCTGAAGATTTTCAGGCTCGTAAAAAAATCCTTAAGCCTGAATGAAAAAGACCTCTAAGCAAAATTTACCGAATTTTCCCGTCCTAGTACTACCTTGGTTTCCTAGATGTCAGTATGAGGCGGAACGCTGACCACGGACCACTCAAAATACATTTATACGAAAATAAGTGTAACTAAATTAGTATGGTTCAAATTCTTCCCTGTAGGGGGAAAGCGCCAAAATCTCGTAAAGGGAAAATATGGGCTTACAATACAATAAAATACATAACTATGAGATTCATATTCTTTACTACCAATACTGGAAAAATCACTAGATAAATATAATAATTAATTTCTTCCAATACATCTTAAATTTCTGCTTCTGTAATGCTGTTAGCTGTTTTACAGTACACGTACACAAGCAACATAAACACGCAACATTTAAATGTCCTAAACAGATCATATATATTTCGAAAGAATACAATTAAAGCTTCGCACTATTTGTTTCATAATTTAGAATTTAGAATAGATTTATTTAGCCTGGTGGAGTTAAGGCCATGTGGCCTTCTCTTCCACTCACCAGAACAAGCATATGTTACATATGAATACAAAAAAACACAATAATAGTCATATTAAACAGGACAACATATGTTACACATGAATACAAAAAAATTACAATAATAGTCATATTAAACAGGACAAACATATGTTACATATGAATACAAAAAAAAGTTACAATAATAGTCACTGAACAATTAATTATCTGTCATATTTAATAATAATGAAATTAATGTCTAATAATAGAATGAAACTAAATACAATTAAAATTAAATTAATGATACAATGAATAAAAAAAGGAATAACAGCTCGAATCTACTATACATAAAAAGAAAAGAAAAAAATACAAAGAAAGTAATAAACTACAATGAATTAATCTACGCTTTTTATACAAGGCATTAGGTAAATATATTAAACAAATCCTAAGTCTATTTTTATTAAATAATGCAAAAACGCATTATTAATTCTTAAAAAGTAGTATTAGTGAGTTGTTTCTGTTAGTGATTTTATTTTCAATTTATTTCTGAAAGATGGTAAAGTTTGGCAGTCTCTGACATAGGGTGGAAGTGAATTCCATGTTCTAGCAAGAGAAACTGTAAAAGATTTCCGAATAATAGGTAGTATGATGAGGAGGGATATAAAAGGACACTGTGCTCAAGGGATCGGGTATCTAAGTTATGTGTATCAGAGAGTTTAGTGAAGCGGTGTGATAAATAATAAGGTAATGATGTACTCTGATGAAAATTCTGCGTACCAGTAATAGAAAAGAATTAATTTGGTGATTTCAGAATCCAACGATGAGATATTGCTATGCAGTGCTTCAACTAAATATCTGTAATAATTTGATGCTTTATGTAATGTATAAGTATATACATATTGCATTTCATGCAACAGTAGCGGGGACCATTAGACTGGCCGCTTTACTCTCAAAGGGTTAATGAAGTCAAATGGTATTAAAAACCAGATAAATTTGTATTTTTAAGGTGGTACGATGTTACCCTTGTGTTTGGGATAACTTTATACCAAGCAATTTTATTCCGGACATAATGTATATGTATATTAAAAATATACATCGAATACAGCAGTTTCACATCCATATTAAGATAACTCAGTGGCATATAGCGTACGCAAAAACACTTTTTTATGTAGATAGAATTCAATGAAACTTATGGGACACTGGCTCGTCACTGGGCGTACATTTTAAATTACACTTAAGTTTTCCCTATTCTGCTGGTTCCACATTAATCATATAGACAATTTTGTTTAATTAATTATAGAAACACTTCAACGCAAAATCCAAACAAAATATAAAAACGACGTATCTCGCATACGTCTCGGCAAATGGATTTTACTGCGTTTGAGTTGTGAGTAACCGATATGTCCAGGTATCTTCGTTTGCGATCGGCCCGTATCGGTAGTAATATTATTTTCGCAAGTTTTAAATTAAATTAAACATGAGAAGTGCAATTTTCACCCATCTCATTTGATTGTAATAGCGGTTGCACTGATATACAATTTACTTAAAATTTGTGTTATTGTACGGAACCCCATTCAAGAATACAGCAGTGGAAACGGTAGGAATTAGAATAATGCAAGGATGTGTTATAGTATGTCAAGAAGGAGATTCTGTCTGCGATCGTGTGGGACTACTCAACTTGTGATTGGAGGATAGAAGATGGAAGCGAGAAGATATAAACAATAATTACAATGACAGAAGAAATCCGGAGCAGAGATTACTTGAAAAAGTGTTTGATTGGACTCCCCAGGAAGGAAAGAAAAAGAGTCGACCAATGATTACACGAATACAAGAGATTAAAAGATCAAATGGTCAAGAATGGATTCCAGGAAGGAGATTGGGAAGATAAGAAAGAATGGAGGGAACAATTAAAATAAAGTGCTATGCTTTTGGATATATAGGCTATATATATATATATCCATCCATAATAATTCTGCTCATAGCATTTTCGTGCATATATATATATATATATATATATATATATATGCCACATAAGAGAGAGAGAGAGAGAGAGAGAGAGAGGATCTCCCAACCTACGGCCGGTCTAGCGGGAGAAGCGCATGCGACCGCTGAGTCCTCACTCCGTGTCACGCGACATGGTAACTTCACGGCACACTGTGAGTCATAAACGCCGAGATATTGAAACTTAGACGCCTGGCGAGGCAGTTGAGTTACATGCTTGTAAGGTGAAACACGCGTGTATTCTCGTATTAGTGGTCTTAATTCATAGTTATTATGTCTCGATCTGTGGGTTACAGTACAGCATAGAGTATTTATGTACGATAATTATGTGAGAACAGAGACTTGCAGAGAAGTCATTAGACGATTTCAAACACAATTTCCAGATGCAAATCCTCCAAACAGAGATACCATTCGACGACTTTTAAACAAATTTAGAGAAACGATTCTGTGCTCGATAAGAAACCAAAGGTAACAAAACGTGTGCTTACTGAGGAAAGATTAGACGAAATGGGAGAAAGATTAAAACATTCGCCAACAAAATCCCTAAGACTACTTGCACAAGAAACCGGTGTTTCGAAGGAGTCAGCTTGCGAGCTACGAAACCTTTACGTTTGAAACCATACAGAATAACTGTAATGCATGAACTTCAGCCACGTGATCCTGAGATGCGGTTACGTTTTTGCAATTGTATATAGCAGAACGTTAATATTGGAATAAATGACCAGTGTTTAATATGGTTCTCAGATGAATCAATACTAATAAAATGCATTGTTAAAACCGTTGAGGTGGAGAGTCATAAAATAAAATAAGTTAAAATACCTTCTTGGTTAAATCCGTCGTCCTCAACTTTTAAAATATGTGATCTTTATGCCTGTAGGCCTTTCAGGACATCCGTCCCATCTTCAGCAGTTCATTCTTCGCTACAGCATCTACGTTGGTGTTTGATGCTGTAGCGAAGAATGAACTGCTGAAGATGGGACGGATGTCCTGAAAGGCCTACAGGCATAAAGATCACATATTTTAAAAGTTGAGGACGACGGATTTAACCAAGAAGGTATTTTAACTTATTTTATTTTATTCTCAGATGAAGCCTGGTTCCACTTAAATGGGTATGTTTCATCGCAGAATAAATTCCCCTGCACGTCAAACGGATAGGAGTATGCTGTGCAGTGAATGGTTACAGAATTACAGGGCCATTTTTTTTAAATAATAGAATGAACGCATAAACATACAGAGATGTCATACTGAAACCATTTTTCGAAGAACTGACTGATATTGACTGCCGAAATGGATATTTCCAGCAAGACTCTGCAACTGCACGTACAGCTGAAGACTCGCTAAAATTAATTAGTAAAATTCTTGAAGATCGGGTTATTAGTGCGGGCTTGTGGCCATCGCGGTCTCCAGATTTAACTGTTTGCGATTTTCATTTGGGGGTACTTAAAAAAATAAAGTGTATGCAAGAAACTCCCAGGCATTAGACGATCTGTAATAGTATATCAGGACATAAATAAACTCAATAACAGAACACCAACTAATGCATGTGAATGGGGGTTTCCTAGCAAGGTGCCGAAAATGTTTAGATGTAGGAGAAGAACATTTCGTACATCTCCTGTCATAAAGTAAGTAGGGCCTAACTTATTTTCGCTATTTTCATGGTCATGCACGAATTAAGTGAAAGAAGTAGGAAAAGAGCCGTGCAGCTGCTGTGCCTCGTGACGCGGAGTAAGGACTCGGCGGCCGCATGCGCTTTTCCCACTAGCCCGCCTTAGGTCGGGAGATCCTGTCTGAATATGTATATAAATATATATTATGGAATATAAAATTTTAATTTAATTTTTTTTTTCCAAGTCTTTTAGATTCGCCATTGTCTTCAGCATTAAAATGCCTAGTTACAGCTTCATACTTTAGAATATGAAATGTCATATTTCTACTCACTCTGATTATAAATATGCCTTCTGGTGTACAATGTTTGAGGCTCTCCAGATTGTCACTCTGTATTTGTAAGTTTTGCACGTGCGCAATAGTGAATTAAATAACGAATTATGTGCTGTTATATTAATTAAACAATAAACAGCAGCACTCCTAAATTCTAATTAGACTAAGTAGGGGCATCTGGCACCTTCCCTCCTCTCCCTGTAAATTAATTAAACTTAAATCGCACTAGCAGATGTATCACTGTGTTGCACACAGCAACCTGAAAATACTGTATCAAGTGATTCACCAGTGATCGCAGTAGAATTCATAATTCATAAAAAAAATATAGAAATTGGGTAAATTAAAAAAAAAGTGGCATTTTATTTGTTAATTAACTAACTCAGTGACTATCGCAACCGTAGATTCATATGCTCTCCATACAGCATTAAATTCTACATCCGGTATTTTGTGAGTTTTTAGGTTTTTTAACATGGTATTCTATTTTTTCCCTGACAATTCCCTTGGTATACGGCATATAATCATCTTAAGACTTCATTAAAGTATATAATTTAATTAATATTTCATCAAAATATTATGATACGTGAAATACGTATGTTATAGTACCATTTGATTCTTTACACCATAAAATGTAAAATTCTTTATTCCGATGCTCTCTGTTTTACAGCTTAAAACATGTCATTTCATATAATTCCTCCCTCCAGTTATTATAACTGTAGCTAAAATTCGTAGAATTATGGTGAACATGGCGACAGTCATGCTCATTCCATAAACTTACAATAAAATAAATATGTTGCACATTATTCTAAAAGTTGACATTATTATTATTATTATTATTATTATTATTATTATTATTATTATTATTGGGGGCACGCCGTAGCGTAGTGGTTAAGGCACTGCGCTACAAGTCGGAAGGTCGAGGGTTCAAGTCCCGGTGGGTCAGGATTTTTAAACTGACCAAAAACCTTCTGGCGGCACTATGGCCCTGGGGTCGACTCAGCCTCTAACGGAAATGAGTACCAGACGCTTGTTCTGGGGTAAAGGCGGCCGTCACGCAGGGCTGACAACCCGGCTGACATAAAGAGCTGATTGTCAAGAAAAAGTGGGAGCCTTAACCTCCTACTACCCCAAAGGCCTCCTGAGGCCTGTTGTGGGACCACTTTACTTTACTTTATTATTATTATTATTATTATTATTATTATTATTATTATTAGGACTATTATTATTATATTTAGGCGTATTATTATGACTATTATTATAATTAGGCCTATTATTATTATTATTATTATTATTATTATTATCATCATTATAAAATAGATGTATCAACAGATACAACATATGCACTATTATTTGCGGACGACCAGATAATAATTGCACAAGAATATAAAGATATGGAGTTTATGTTCAGAAAATTATTCGACGAATAAAATAATTAAGGTTTAAAAATAAATTTAGAAGAAACATTTTATACGGGATGTGGAGCAGAAACCAAATAGTTCATATAAGATCAGAAGGGGTATAATATAAGATGTGAAGAAATTGATTATTTGGGGGGTAAAAATAAATAAAGATGATAGACAAGGAAGTGGCATTAAGAAAAGAATAAATAAAAGTGTCGGCCGCGGTGGACTAGTGGTTATGCTCCTTGCCTCTAGTCTCGAGGGTCGCGGGTTCAAACCCGGCTGGGGTCGATGGATTTTTTAGGACGGAAAAATCCAAGGAGCAAGTCCTCCGGGAGGGACTTTAAGCCGTGGATCCAGAGTCTGAAGATTTTCAGACTCGTAAAAAATCCTTAAGCCTGAATGAAAAGGCCTCTAAGCAAAATTTACCGAATTTTCCCGTCCTAGTACTACCTTGGTTTCCTAGATGTCAGTATGAGGCAGAACGCTGACCATGGACCACTCAAAATGACATCTATACGAAAACTAGTGTAACTAAATTAGTATGGTTCAAATTCTTCCCTGTAGGGGGAGAGCGCCTAAATCTCTGTAAAGGGAAAACATGGGCTTACAATACAATACAATAAATAAAAGTAAGAGTAATAACAGCAATGTAAAATGGTGTCCTATAGACCAGACATATAACCAGGAAAAATAAATTACAAATGTATAATTCAGTAGCAAGAAGTACTCTCAGTAAGTAAAGTAAAGTGATCCCACTACAGGCCTCGGGAGGCGCTTGGGGCAGTGGGAGGTTATGGCTCCCACTTTTCTAGACAATCGGCACTTGATGTCAGCCCCTGCGTGACGGCCACCTTTACCCCAGAACACGCGTCTGGTACTCATTTCAGTTAGAGGCTGAGTCGGCCACAGTGCCGCCAGAAGGTTTTGGGTCAGTTTAAAAATCCTGACCCCACCGGGACTCGAACCCTCGATCTTCCGGCTTGTAGCGCAGTGCCTTAACCACTACGCTACGGCGTGCCCCAAGAAGTACTGTCACATATCAAACTTATGTCGATGAAAATGGATTTCTTGAGGAGAGCAGCATATCTTCAAAATTGGAAAAAAAAAAAAATTAATAAAGTCATATCGAGAAAAAAATTAATATTAAATATGCAATTGTAGATTATATAAGATATGAACAATTAAATTGGTATGGGCACATACGACGAATGCAAGAAGAAATGTTACTCAGAAAAACATTGGAATGGTGTCCACCTGGAAGAAAAAGACTTCGAAACTTATGGATGCAAGAAATAATATCTGGAAAGAGAACAAAAGGACTGCATGGATAGGGACGAGTGGAGAAGGAAAATAAAACTTTAGACACACAAATATGTAGACAAACAGTTTTCGGATACTTTTATAATTCACAGTGGTTTAAAGCAAGGAGATGCACTATCTCCTGTACTATTCAATTTTGTACTAGAACATACCATCAAATCTTTAGAGGATGAAGAAAGCCTACAATTCAATGGTATTAATAAGCTGTTGGTTTATACCGATAGCAATTATTACTAATTCATTAAAATTGTGTTTTTATTCTCTGGGCAAAATTTAATCTTCACATCCCAACCAAGTAATAAGGACCTACCTTGGTTGCATACTATATGTTTCTTTGAGGGATGCGTTATCCACGTGTCACTCGCCGATATATGTTGGGAAATAAGCGCCAACAAATTACCTTGGTTAAATACGAGTAATTCCAGCTAGGGACTACTTATCCCCATCTGGGGATGTATGAGTGCAATTTAAACTAGATACACACACACTCCAAGCGCGATAGGCCTAGAAGGCCCTTGGCTGACCAGCATATATATAGCGCCTATGTATGTATATCCATCCAAACTAATTCTGCCCGAGGGCAGGTCTTTCACTGTAATCATAGCATTTTCATGCTATGCTTTGCAGCTTTACTTAGGGAATTACAAATGTGGTAGCTTCCAATTGCTTTCCACACCGGTGAAGGATGATGATGATAACGATAAGGATGAAGATGATGATGGCCGGATGATTTTCGGGGACCGTTCGGCCCTAAGCTTCCTGACATTTGTCTTACAGGTGAGAAAAAACCCCAAAAAAACCTCACCCAGTAGACTGTCCGGACCGGGAATCGAATCCGGGCCCGCTGCGTGACAAGGCAGCACGCTACCTGGAGACCACAGCGGTGGATATATATATATATACTTACTTACTTACTCACTGGCATTATCGAACCCGTAGGTTCATGGCCGCGCGGACATAAGCTCTCCATAAATCCCTATCCTGAGCTAATGCTTTCCAATCATTCCCTGTATAATCTACTTCCCTCAAATCATAATTAATGTTGTTCTCCCACCTCATTCGTGGTCTACCAACTGGGCGTTTTCCCTCTGGCTTTCCTACAAGAATAAAGACCTAACATTCCATGTTCCTAGGAACATGTCCCTGTGTTTGAGCCTTTGGCATGTGTTCCCTGAAGTAGTCCCCGCCCTGAGAACCGAATGGGGGACTATTTGACCTCCGGAAAATTTTACCCCAGATGAACCCATGTCCGCATTTCTTGACAGTTGTATTTTTACGGTGAAAGATCGTCACTCTTTCGCCCAAGGTACTTTTTTCGTCTGGCTTATCACCTTCGACCAGTCCGGCATGGGTAACCCTATCGGCAGCAAACCTACCGCCGGCATAGCTCTAAGGATCATTTAAGCACGCAAGCACTCCACCACGACAAGGTAAAGATACCATGGAGGGTACATATATATATATATATATATATATATATATATATGGTATGATAAGAAAAATAAATGCCTGGACGGGATTCGAACCCGGATCTCTGAGTCTGTACCTCAGTGTGATATCCATTACATCTCCAGGCGAATCCAATTCAAACATTTATTTTTCTTATAATATGTATTATATTCCCCATTATTACTAGATGTCGCGAGAACTCGGTCTTCACTGCCATCTAATAGCTGACTATAACAAGTAAGCAAATTAAAGAGAACATTTATATATATATATATATATATATACTGATAGTGCGGTAGACCTAGAAAGCATTTAGCCTACCAGCCGGTTTTGGCCTCACATCCGCTTGTGTTATCAGAGATGTGGACGATCATCTAGCCAGAATAGGAGTGGCATGAGGTCAGCATGTTCAGTCCCAGCTGGTTTTCTCAACCTGGAGCCGCTACTTATTGTAGCAAACCAAATTCCTCACGAAGCTGAGTGGGCATCGACCGAAATTCCATAAGAAAATTTCTTCCCCATGGAGACTCGAACCACCCCAAGTTCCGTATATCTGCATCAAAGCATTATGCCTTAAAACACTATGCTATGGGGAGGGACTTTTCGTATCTACTGGGCAAACTCTATGAAGATTTGCAAACAAAATATATAATATTTTCATGTGAACAACCTGTTCAGCTACATACCTTTTGGTATTCGCTAAAAGACCTTGTCAGGTCAAGTTCCATGGTTAAGGTTGTTCATCGGTCCACCAACAGATTGAATATGAAGCAGTTCTCCTGAACAACATAACATCGGTCAATATATTACTCAAGACTATTTAACTCATGCCCCAAATGGCAGTCAATGACCTATCATATTTCAATTAATTTTGATTTACAACCGATCAGTCTTTTTTTTTTCACCTCGATTTTATCAATTTAATTTTATCATATTAAAATGAAGCTCCGAAAAGTACTGCATTCATTGTTGTTTGCAGATGATCAAATTAATTTTGCAGGGGATGGAGATGATATGAAATATATGATAAATAAACTAATGGAAGAATATAAAAAATGGGGACTGAATATAAATTTACAGAAAACAGAATATATGTGTTTGGGAAAGGATGTGGATGACCTCAAACTTGAAACAGGGAAAATAAAAAAGTGTGAATTTTTTAAATATCTTGGGTCAATAATTACAAGTTTAGGTACCTGTGAGAGAGATGTACAGACTAAAATTGCAATGGCAAAAAATGCAACTAAGACATTACATGGAATAATTTGGAATAAAAATATTACAAAGGAAACTAAAATAAAAATTTATAAGAGCATAATACAGAATATTTTATCATATGGAGGTGAAAACTTGGTCTTTAACGGAATTACAAAAGAATAACATTAGAACAGTTGCATTTGATTATTTTAGAAGAAGCCTCCAAAAAACAAGACAGGAAAAATAAGAAATTAATTGCTTTGGAGAAAAATGAATGTCACCACATCGGTTGTTAAGAGGATTGAAAATCAAACGCTTAAATGGTATGGCCATGTACAAAGAATGGAAAATGAAAGATGGCCAAAAAAATATATACCAATGGTCACACCCTGGAAGAAATAAACGTGGCAGACCAAGATGGAAATGGAAAACCTACGTCAGAACTATAATGGATGATAGGAATTTGGAAGAGAGAGATTGGAATGATAGAGATAAATGGAAACTGAAGACGGCAAACCTATAAGTGGGGGAAAGCCGAAGAAGAAGAAGAAGAAAATGAAGCTCCTCCTTTTTAACATTCTGAATAGGTCACAGTATTATATATGCAGTGACTGACTTTGTAAGAAATGCGTTGAATATAACAATGTATATACTAAGATGTAAGAATCCTAGAATACAAGTGGTTCCCAGATTGTATATATATATATATATATATATATATATATATATATATATTGCACGAATTTAACCAGATACTGCTTGCGAGATATAATAGAAACACAATTGTAGCAATTGATTATACCACAAAAAAATAAACCACAGTTTGCACTTTCTTAAACGTATTATTTCCCAGGAATTTACGTTCCAGAAAAATATAATTGACGTATTTACATCATAGGACATCATAAATTAATTAATAACCTATATTGTTGGTTATAAAAGTTTGATGTGTCATTCTTTCTCCACTAGGGTGCATTCTTACAATATTGTGTTCCTTTGGCAATAAATAATAAGATTTGGTTGCAGTGATGAGCAAATGAAACATAATAAATGTCTCTCATTTGTTTTCAAACATCATCGTTTACATTAAATATATAAATATTTTAAAATAACTATATTTAAATAATTATTTGTGAGTAAACAGCTAAATTTTATTCGTTAAATAATCCTATGGCGAAGTGATGATATAATAATAATAATAATAATAATAATAATAATAATAATAATAATAATAATAATAATAATAATAATAATAATAATAATGCTTTATTTATTCTGGCAGAGTTAGGGCCATAAGGCTTTGTCTTCCACTCAACCAGTACAAATACAAATAAATATTTGACAAATATAGATATACACTATACTAATTATAAACAGTTCAAGATGCATTAAATGTAGCAATGTAAATTTCATGTACAAACATTTTATAGGATAATAATAATAATAATAATAATAATAATAATAATATAATAATTATATAATAATATAAATATGCTAAATTATACGAGTACGAAGAGAACTGAATATATTCAAACTATTAGATTGAATTACACAATACAGAAATGAATGGATGGACCACGTCAATAGAATGGATAACAATAGAATTCCGAAACAGATTCTTAATTACAAACCACTAGGACGAAGAAATGTTGGAAGACCCAGTAAAAGATGGATAGACCAATTCTAACATGAGATCGGAACGGACCAGCAGGTCTAATCCTTGATGATGCTGCTGCTGATGATGATGAAATAGTCCTAACAAATGCCACTCTTGATTTTCAAATTCTCTAGATGAATTCACTCCTCACTTCGTGACATCGTGAATTTATCGATAATTTGGAAATCACTCGTGGCATTACTTATGACAAAACCACATACTTTTTTGATACCGGTTTAATGAAGAGCCTGGATATGAGGTGACGTATAAAGAAGTATAATTAAAATCTTAAGTTCCACGGATCGAACTGAGACATCTAAGTACACGTTTCATACATAATCTCGAAGAGTATAATAAACTGCAAACGAAATGCAATATTCGTATTTAATAAATGAATTCGCACACGTCCTGAGGCCGAGCTGTAATCCGTGAGAATTAAAACAAAAAACATACAAATTTAAAGCTGGCGTGTTGGTGAAATAATTACAACGAAAGCACAATCGTATAACAGAGACAAATATAATTATTGTTGCAACCTAGGGACAAAAACAAATAATTAGAGAGCTGTTACAATTAGGCATATGTAATCCTCTTAATTATAGACCTTAGCTTTTTACTAACAAATTCTACAGACGTAAAAGCGTAATAGCATATTACGATACAAGAATAGAAGACAATGTTTTATGTATGAGTTGAAATGTTTAAACCAGAGTCTACAGATGAGAGCATAATTTTTTCATAGAATACGTAAAATTCTACCATCCTTATATCATATACCTACTATATTTTATTTTATATTATGTTGAATTTATTATTTTTAATTTATCTACTTTTTTTTTCAAATGCCCCAGGTTTGTCTTTCGACATTCCTGGTTTCTCTCCTGGCATGGCGTACTTGTAACCCACTTCTCAGGTTGGGGCGCCTGGAAGGCGGGGTTACGTTGCCTCGATGATATGATGAGTGATGATGATAATGGTGCGCCAGGAGAGTCCCTAATCCTAAGCTTAACCTAAGATGAATATGAATGATGATGAGTGCGCTGGACATATGATTTCGGGGACCAATTTATCTACTATTATAACTAAAACACGTCTGGGGAAAAGAATCGTATATACTCAACCTAGGATTTAAAGAGAGATCAGGGCTTGCTTGGTTTAGGCTAGGGGCATGGAAATTTCTAAAAATTAGCGACGATCACGATATGCGAATATGTCCAACGTGCGGGAACTTTGAAGAGGAGGTACATATATTAGGAAAATGTAATGATTTAGAATATTGGAGACGTCAATTATTACCGGAAAGATTTCTAAATTCAAATCGGGAAAGATTGGCATGCTACGAGTTATTGGTAAATCCAGAAAATTGGATAAACTTAGGTAAATTTCTGGACAAAGCGCGGAAAATAAGAACAACAGTCATTCATGAATAAATATATGTTATCAAAATGTAATACCATTAATTCTTAATAATTATATATAAATTAATTAGTGTATAACGATATTGTGTTATTATTTAATTGTAATATTATTGTGTTTACTTTATGTAATTGTAATATTTTTTGGTGTATTATTGTGTTATTATTTAATTCTAATATTATTGTGTTTTCTTTATGTAATTGTAATGTTATTGCTTTTCTTTGTTGTTTATTTTTCTTTACACTAGTACCAATTATTAATTTATTGTAACGGACTGTCAACAGCACGTACGGCTTACTGCCCGTGCGACTCATATTTGTAAATAATATTGTAAATATCTTACTTTTTGTCTAATAAAGTCCTACTACTACTACTATCACTACTACTATTATAACTAGGGTTAGGATTTTTATGTATTACAAAGAGCAGTACATAGATTGTCAAATATAACCCAAGATTATAATTTACAAATTTCGGTGAGTAAGACAAAAACTATGGCGTTTCAAGGGAAAATACCGATAAGAACTAAAATTGTTATTAACAACAATATAATAGAACAAGTTAATAACTTTACTTATCTTGGCTGCAATCTTTCGTACGACACATGTAAAGACATAGACATAAAATTGGTCAAATTTCAAAAACTTATAGGAACAATAAAAAGCATTCTTTTCCGAAAAGTACGTCCAGATACAATTCTAAAATTTTATAAAACAATGGCTCTTCCAACTCTACTTTATGGTTCTGAAACCTGGACTCTTACTACAGGTAAATTAAATAGGATAGTAGCTGCAAAAATGAAGTTATTAAGACCTTTAGCGGGTTATACGCTTTATGATCACATACGTAATGAAGATATCCGCAAAGCTCTCAACACACCAGCAATAACTGAAATCATTCAAAAATATCAAAATAATTGGCATGAACACCTTCTGAGAATGCCAAACAATAGACTACCTCTGCAGCTATTGAACTACAGACCCACAGGGCGAAGAGACCCAGGAAGACCTAAGAAGAGATGGAGGGATCAATTTCTTTCCTGAAGCGGAACAGGCCAACTGGCTTAATCCATGCCTGCCATTGATGATGATGATGTATTAAAAGATAAGATTGCAATTCAGTTAGTATATATTATTAATTTGTTTGTGTGTGAAACAAGATGAAACAAAGTGAAACGTCTTACTTCTCATTATACTGTTCAACTGTTTGTGTGTGGAATCAAAACAAAAGACAGTCATAAGTCTAACTTCTCATTATACTATGTTGCAATCTTAACTTTTAGTACATAAAAATCCTAGCTCTTGTTATAACAATCAGTGACGCTTTAGTTCATAGTTGCTAAGCAACAAAACCTATACATTATATTCTAACAAAACAGAAAACACCAGAACATAAAGCACTGGTTCAAAAATCGCAAAATGCACTTTCATGGTGATTATTCTAACATTATAATAATATTGATTTTTCTGGAAGTATATTACGGTAATAGTTGCATCTTGGGCTGCTCTTAATTTTTTCCTTGACCAACCGCTCAATTTTACTTTAAATTCACATATAGAACTAGCGCCCAAAATTGCTGAATATAACAACAATGTGTGTTGACTTATCGTGATTTTTTTCTCGAAAGCCGACATTGCTCTTTCTAGAAACATATAGTTTCCCCCATAAATACATTTAATTAAATATACTAAATATACAACATATATTAAAATACTCTGAACATAGATCAAATATTGTAGACAACACGTTACAAAATTGGGTTTAGTAACTCGCTTCGGTCCTGTTCCAACTTGAGCATCTCGTTACTAAACATCTGCTTTTGTAACTAGTTGTCTAAATAACCATTTTAAAATTTAAATAAAGCTTTCAACACTTGGACGATCTTCTATCGTCTGTGTGTACGCATTCATTAATGTTACTTTTATTTTGTGCATATTTTTATTGCTATATATTTCGTTTTATATACTGGCAATGCGTATTCACCCTTTGTCAAGTTTCGTCATGTACTATACTTTCTATTGTGGTTTAAAACCTCTACTGGGAATGGCTATCCTTTTGATCTATGACGACACTACCTAAGCATGCATTTGTTATCCTTTGATATCCTATTGGCTAAGGCCCGCTTTAGTTTGATGAACGCCATGCATTTGTGGCGCGTTCTTCTTCTAGCCAGTCACGTTGTATGGCCAGATTCCTTCTTGATCTATGGTATGGCTACCAGAATACATCCATTTTAGACGAGGAGAAAGCTCATTATATTCAGTTATAATTAAGCAGATGATGTAAAACAGTTTATATTGTTATAAACGTTAAGTATTTCATTGTAATAAAACAATAAGTTAATTGAATATTGAGTTTACACATTTAAATAAAACAAATGGTTAAGTAGTTGAACTGTGTTATTATTAAAATTATCATAAGTAATGCCACGAGTGATTTCCAAATTATCGATAAATTCACGATTCACGAAGTGAGGAATGAATTTATCTAGTGAATTTGGAAATCAAGAGAGGCATTTGTTAGGACTATTTAACGAATAAAATTAAGCTGTTTACTCACAAATCATTATTTAAATGTAGTTATTTTAAAATATTTATACATTTAATGTAAACGGCGATGTTTGAAAACAAATGAGAAACGATTGGTACGCTTTATCTCCTTCCTTCATTTATCACTGCAACCAGATCATAATATTATTTATTGCCAAAGGATCGCAATATTGTAAGAATGCACCCTAGTGGAGAAATTTATAACCAAATTATAGGTATTAATTAATTTGATGTCCTATGATGTAAATATGGCAATTATATTTTCCTGCATAATTTCCTGGAAAATAATTCGTTTAACAAAGTGCAAACAGTGTTTTATTTATTTTTTGTGGTATAATCAATTGTTACAAATGTTTTTATATTATTTATCGCATGCGCTATGTGCTGACATTCATGCACTATATATACAATCTGGTAGTCATATTTCTTGGACAGTCAGTCACTGCAAAATAATGTTATTATGACCTATTCACAATGTTAAAAAGGAGGTGCTTTCTTTATTATGATAAACTTTAGTTGGTAAATTCTAGTCGAAACACAACTGTGATTGGTTGTAAATAAAAAATAATTGAAATGTGATTAGTCATTGACTCCCTTATGGGGCATGAGTTAAATAGTCATAAGTAATGCCACGAGTGATTTCCAATGTATCTAGAGGATTTGGAAAATGAAGAGTGGCATTTGTTAAGACTCTTTAACGAATTAAAATTACTCACAAATCATTATTTAAACATAGTTATTTTAAAATATTGATATATTTAATGTAAACGGCGATGTTTGAAAGAAAATGAGAAATGTTTTGTCATGTTTCATTTGTTCATCACTGCAACTAGATCATATTATTTATTGCCAAATAGGATCGCAATATTGGAAGAATGCACCCTAGTGAAAAAAAAATAAAATACATCAAATTTTATATTATAACCAACATTTAAGGTTATTAATTAATTTTGTTTTAAGAAACAACACAGCACTACTCCTCATCCTTCCTTGTTTCAGCCACACGACTCGTATATCAAGGACTGCCGAACTCAAAAACAGTTTAAAAAGAAACTCACTTCATATTTCCTTAGACAATATAATACATAACCCTGTTCCATGTATACTTTTATTGTTTCTTTATATTTTAAACTTTCTTTACCAAGCCATTTACTTAATCTAATTATAGGTTATTATTATTATTTATATACAGAATTTTAATGTTTACGCATATTTCTGTGCCTAAAGTTTTATTTTTCTTCTCCGCTCGTCTCTATCCATCCAATCCATGTCCTCCAGTGCTCTTGCTCTCATTCCAGTTCTTATTTCCTGCATCCACGAGTTTCGAGGTCTTCCTCTCCTCCTTCTTCTAGGTGGACACCATTCCAATGTTTTCCTCGGTAATCTTTCTTCTTGCATTCGCCGTACGTGCCCATACCAATTTAATTACTTATACCGTATATAATCTACTATTGAATAACCAATATTCATATTTTCTCTTATGACAGTATTTCTTATTTTGTCTAATTTTGAACATCTTGCTGCTCTCCCCAAGAAATCCATTTCCATCGACATAAGTTTTTGTTATAAGTTATTATTATTACTATTTTTCTTTCTTACCCTTGTCAAATTTATATTGTGTAGTCTACATCTATTATGTATCAATCATAATTCTTATTATATGTATAATTTAACCCTAGTGAAGTGGAAGAGAAGACCTTACGGTCTTAACTCCATCAGGTAAAATAAATAAATAAAATCAGTATTTAAAAAACACAATTATTGAACACACAATTACCAAATATGTACGTCGAAGGAATCTGTTCATTACTTGCTATATTCAACGTATTTGTTCGAGAGTCAGTCACTGCAAAATAATGTTCTGACTTGTTCAGAATAATAAAAAGGGGTAACCTTCTTTAATATGGTAAACAGAAGTAGATAAATATCGAGGTAAAACACGACTGTGATTTGTTATAAAACAAAATTCATTGAAACGTGATTGGTCATTGACTTCCATTTGGAGGACGAGTTAAATAGTCAACATAACCATTGAAGGAGGCAAACAACAGCTATTAGAATTAAAGGTCACATTAAAATTAATTTAAAGTTATACAATTGCTAGCTACCAGAACCGGGTCTTGAAGAAGACCCAATGGTCCAGCATGTGAATGAATGCATTTTACAATCACCCAGGAAGAAGCACGCCATTTTCTATTCCCAATAGGCCGTATTCGCCAACACTATAAATAACGAAAAAAACTATATCCAAAAGAATAATGGCTACATGCATATACAGACCCATCCATAGTAATTCTGCCCGAGGGCAGGTCTTTCACTGCAATCATAGCATTTCCATGCTTATTTTGCAGCTTTACTAGGGAATTATTATAGGTGTGATAGCTTCCCGTTACTTTCCACATGACTATTTAACTCATGCCCCAAATGGGAGTCAATGACCAATCACATTTCAATTATGTTTTATTTACAACCAATCACAGTTGTGTTTCGCCTAAAATTTACTAACTAAAGTTTATCATAATAAAGAAAGCACCTCCTTTTTTAACATTCTGAATAGGTCATAGCATTATTTTGCAGTGACTGACCCTCTAAGAAATAGGGCTACCAGATTGTATATATAGTGCATGCACGTCAGCACATAACGCATGCGATAGATAATATAAATACATTTGTAACAATTGATTATACCACAAAAAAATAAAACACTGTTTGCACTTTCTTAAACGAATTACTTTCCAGGAAATTATGCAAAAAATATAATTGACATATTTACATCATAGGACATCAGAAATTAATTAATACGTATAACGTTGGTTAAAAATTTCTCCACTAGGGTGCATTCTTACAACATTGCGATCTTTTGGCAATCAATAATATTATGATCTGGTTGCAGTGATCGAACAAAAGAAACAAAAGAAGCAAATGAAGCGTACCAATTGTTTCTCATTTGTTTTCAAACATCGCCGTTCACATTAAATATATAAATATTTTAAAATAACTATAGTTAAATAATGATTTGTGAGTAAACAGCTTAATTTTATTCGTTAAATAGTCCTAACAAATGCCTCTCTTGATTTCCAAATTCTCTAGATAAATTGGAAATCACTCGTGGCATTACTTATGATAATTATAAGGATGGTGATGATGACCGGATGATTTTCGGGGACCGTTGGGCCCTAAGTTTCCTGACATTTGTCTTATAGGTGAGGAAAAACCCCGAAAAGAACCTCTCCTAGGAGCCTGTCCCGACCGGGAATTGAACCGGGCCCGCTGCGTGACAAGGCAGCACGCTACGTCGAAGACCATAGCGGTGGACTATATATCGATGGATAATACATAAGCGATTAATTTAGGAGCGGGTGTCTTCAGTGAACTCTTGTCCTTCTATGCGGCATCTGGTGAATTTAAATCTACTTTTGATGGATAAATCGAGGCGATCAATATAGCATTACAACAGCTGAATAAGTTTCATAATAAATTTGACAATGAAGTATTCTTCATTGATTCAAAATATGCCATTCAATCAATAGCAAACGCAGAATTCCTCACATCACCAGACACAAAAGAATGCAGAAGACTGAGCTGAAATTCAAAATCCAAAAACAAGCACATGTCTCTCCAGTGGAATCCTGGGCGTAGTGGAATAAAGAGGGATGAAACTGCAAACTTTCTAGCCAAAAAAGGTACCCAAATTATAACAGGCCAATATCGTTCCATGCAGCAAAGAGATTCGTCCAAACATCTACTAAATGTCTCCGAATATCAAACTGCAATACGAACTTCAGGTAAAGAGTGGAAAGAAGCCTCAAGAAACAATCAAGATTCTCCAAGAAGTGTAGCTCCAACAGAATTCCGTTTAGTTAGGGGCAATAACTGACTCCCTTACGACCTCAATTGCATCGGCATCAAACCAAGTCCACTCTGTACACTGTATGATCAGTAAGTAGCGATGGATAATAATCACCTAATGTGTTGTCCTATATTGAAAAGTGATAATTTAAGTACCCGGGAGTAGATTGGATTATGACATTTAGTTACATTACTGACATTTGAATAAATACATTTATCTATTTATTTTTAAACCTGCTGAAAAATTATAATTCGAAATGATTGAGGGTTAAAAAATAAAATATACATAAATAAAGCAAACAAATGAGCGTTTCTGAATCACAATTTCACATTGATTGCGAAAATGAAATCCGTTTTCGCGCAATACGTCAGAATTTTTTACAATTCAAAATTTTATGTTTTGAATATTTTTCGTAATGTACGTACTGTTATTATATTACAGCGTGCTTATCGTTTGTTATGAAGACCCAACAGATTATAATTTCGACTTTATTACTTAAAATGTGAAATAATATAACTATTATTATGTTTATATTTTAAATTATGTTTATATTTATTAAAATCTACTAACTATATCCGCCCTAGGCCCGTACAAAAATGTGTGGTTATGTAAATGATCCAAATCTGTTTTGCTATAATTATATGTAGGTCATATATGTTAGTAAAACAAAGAATATAACTACTTTTGTAAAGAAAACTTACTTTCAAAATGTTGGCATTAAGTTAGCAGACAAGGATAAATCGTGGTTCCCTCACAAAGGGTGTCGTAGTTGTGTTGCAGAGTTGGGGAGTTGGAAAAATGGAAAAAATAAGTCATAGCCCTTTGGTATCCCTATGATTTTTAGGGAACCTACAAATCATGGAGAGGATTGTTACTTTTGCACAGTTAAAGTAGCAGGATATAATGCTAAAAAACAAGAAAGATATTGTATAGGCCTATCCCAACATTCCCTCTGCCATTCAAGCCTGTACTTCATGGTCCTGATATTCCTGTTCTCTTACACCCTGAATCAGATATATTGCCCTCTGCATCCAGATAGCACTGAAACTGAATCTCCTGTGGATGATGAACCATATAATTCTGATCATGATACATGTTTTAATCAAAGTGAGCTTAATGATTTAGTGAGTGATTTAAATTTGCCTAAAGAATCAGCAGAACTGTTAGGCTCTAGGTTAAAAGAAAAGAAAGTATTGACTGAGAGTACATACTTTTTATGTTACAGACATCATGAGCAGGAATTTGTCCCTTTTTTTGCTGAAGAAGAAAATTTAGTGTATTACCAGGACATCCCTTCTGTCTTAAAATTTTATAACATAAACTATAATTCCAAAGAGTGGAGGTTCTTCATAGATTCTTCTCAGAAAAGTCTTAAAGGTGTTTTGCTTCATAATGGAAACATACATCCTTCCATTCCTATGGTCCATTTATTTTGTTTTGAAGGAGACATATGAAAATGTAAAGTTTTTGTTACAAAAACTGCAGTACGAAAACCATCTATGCTAATCTGTGGAGATTTCATGATTAGTGGACTATTAGTTGGTCAGCTAGCTGATTTCACAAAATACCCTTGTTTCGTATGTGAATGGGATAGCAGAGTTAGGTCAGAACACTGGGAAAGGGAACAGTGGCCATGTAGGACTAATTTAATACCGGGCGAAAAAAATATAAGAAGTGAACCTCTTATTGATCCCTCGGAATTATTTGTCCCACCTCTCCATGTAAAATTAGGTTCAATGAAACAATTTGTGAAAGTTCTAGATAAAGACGGTTAGTGCTTTACAAATACCTTTGCGCTACATTTCCTTCATTACCCTAAAAACATTAAAGTTGTTGTAATCGATGGCCCATAAATTCGAAAACTGATGATGGACAGTCAGTTCGAGAATACTATGAGTCGAAAAGTGAAGTACGCCTGGAATGCTTATAATTATTAATTTTATTATTATTATTATTATTATTATTATTATTATTATTATTATTATTATTATTATTATTATTATTAAGTAATGATTAATTAGTGGCAAATAAATTCTGGCCTAGTTTTTCAGACAAAATTCTTGTTGAAAGTAATTTTTATTACGTTTTACAGAGCTATAATTTCATTTTTAGTTTTTCATGAATATTTTGAAAACCTGATGTGATGGGAGAAATGGAGATCATTTTCGAATTCAGCGCAAAAAATCCGTTTAGAATCACCTATCAGATTAAAAAAAAATAAGTTTTAAAATGCAGACGGTGTAATTCATTCCCACATGCAAAAATTTCCATGCCCAAAATTTCACTATTTTATCTGTAGTGGTTTTGAAGAATATTTTATATGCCAATGTATTGTTTGGTTCATGATATGAAAGTGCCAATATTTTGGCCATAACTTGAAAAATATTTTTTTTTCTAAAATATTTCTGCAGAGGGACAAATAGGTGATAGTTATGTACACAAAATTTGAAAAAGATACATTTAAAAACTAGTCACAATTTTTAGTGAAATGCTGTATTATGTTATCTTAATTATTTAATGTATTATCTTAATTAAATTAATAACATTGTGTAAATATGGGATCAGGAGTTTTATTACAAAGCTCATTTCAGGATCGCCATTTAGAAACTCGTATAAATTATGGAGGGGAATTTGAGTGAGGAGTGCGAAATTCCGCAATTATTCTAAATAAAACGAAAGAAGCACGGATAGATTAGTGTGTTTTAAAAGCAATACTATATTGAACAGAATTTGTTAAATATAAGCTCAATTTAATTCGACAATTCTCGTGACGTACTATGTTAATTAATGACTGGCCTATATTCAAGTTTCTTCCTTACGATACAATGCTCCTAATATGAAGTATAGGAGGTATGTGTAGCTATTTCTGTACATTGAAAGGTTTCTATTTATGATAGCATATCGAAAACGGGTTTTAAGGGTAAGCAACGCTTACATATTTTTAGAGTATTCTTAATACTGCTTATATTAAAATGAGTAGCTACTCGGAACATTTTAGTTTTATGTTGGCGAAAGGTGCAGGTAGTAAAGGGCTTAAAAACTGTAATAGTACATTTTCCACAGTCATGTTAATAGCATAGGCTGCGGTGGTCTAATGGTTATGTACATTGCCTCTGGTCCGGGTCAATGGATTTTTAGGATGAAAAATCCAAGGAACAAGTTTCGCGGGAAGGACTTTAAGCCATGGGTACGGAGTCAGAATATTTTTCAGGCTCGTAAAATAACTTAAGTCTGAAATAAGAGACCTCTAAGCAAAATTAACCGATCTTTTCATCAGCCAAATAATACCTTAGTTGCCTACTAGATATCTCATTGGGTCAGTATGGTGACCACATCTCTCTCATGACATATGTAGGGAAATAAGCGTAACTAAATTAGCTTTGTCTATAAACTCCTAACAAAGGAGAGGTTATGACTAGACAAAAAGACCGTAAAGCAATAATTAAGTAAATATATCAAATTCTATATAGTACGAAATAACAACCTTTAGAACACTAATAGTTTCTGGACTGATACCATACTCAGCACAAAGATGTTTTGCAATGTTGAGGAGATCGAAATATCTCAAGCTATTTAATTTTATAATTCTACTAGTGAGATCCGCAAAGTTGTTCGCGTAGACAAAATAATTTCATCAAATGATGTATAAACTACACATTTAGTTTGATAAGAATTATCATTATATTGTTGGAAAAGTATTTGTGATCTGATTACCCGGCGTTTCCCGGGAATCTACTTATCCCAATATGCTTGGCATCAATGAGCTGAAAGACAAAAATGGTTATTATGAGTTATCCGTAGGAGAGAGACATATGCTCTCGCGGACTTTTTTGTACACTTTTTTTTTTAGATATTTAACCCTATGTACATTAATTCGGTGTACTTATGGTTTAGGCAGCGTAAGCTAATTAAACGTCCAAAAAGCTACTTTTTTACTGCACCGATACACTTTTTTTCTCCGGCCCTATAGTACGTATGGTAATAAGTTATATACGTTCAAAACGGCCAAGTAGTTTTTGTGTCCATAAAATGACAGACAGAAAGATTCGCAGATGTATATGACCTTTAATTTAAAAATGGCTATAAAGAGAATTAAATTTAAAAAAATACAATCACGTAGGAACTTCGTAAGCAAGCGAATTCCTCAGCAAATCGACCTTATGTTCCATTTATGCTGGTTTACAATATACATATTGTTAACAGTTAAATGAAGAAACTCAATTTGTTATACTAATTTATTTAAACGTTTCGGATGACGGTGAAAACAAACCATGCATTACCATTGCATATTGTTGTATAATATTTGACACAAATTTAAATGCTTTCTATTGAATCATTTTCCAATAATGTATTAAAAATATTAAATAAATTAAATAAAAGTGTATTATGGGACACATTGCCAATTTAAGAGATAATTAAATTATACAGTTGTCCCAAAATTAGACCGACAAACTTTGGAAGCTGATAGATAGCATTGTTTTAAACACTTTTTGTTAAGTAAGGTTTTTTGCTGCGATGCTTCGTTTAAGCGCTGGACACGTTAATGTTGTTACTGCCTCCCACCCAGTTGGTTTAGATACATAAATTACATTTGTGTACAGTATGTATCTTTAAAGGAAACACATGGAAGAAACAAAACAAAGACGCATCAATTCGATTAGCATGTTTACTTCCTGAGCTCATCGTTGTGTTTCCTTGACATTGTGTGTTACTTTGCTGGAATGGCTGCTGCATACTAGTTTATTTACAACATGGAAAGGTACACGTGGAATGAGATGATGTACTTGCTGTTGGTGTATGGAAAAGCTGGTTCGAATCGTGCGGCTGCAAGGCTTTACCAAGAACAGTTCCCAAACCGAAGAGTTCCTCATCACACTACATTTGCCAGCATTGAACATAGACTACGTGAAAGAGGCTCCTTGGATAGACGAGCAGAAGTTCAAGGATGGCCACGTTCTGTACGGATTCCTGAGAACGAGGAAGATGTGTTGCGGTGCATTGAGAACAATCTTGCAGCCATCGCTCGACAATTGCACCTAAGTCGTAGCACTGTGGGAAGAATTCTGCAGGAAATTTTGTATCACCCTTTTCATCTTGAAAAGGTCCACGCAATGAGGCCTCAAGACTATCCTCTGCGACAGCAATTTTGTCAGTGGTAACTGGACAAAATTGAAAACGATGCACTGTTTGCATCCCATATAATGTTCACAGATGAAGCATGTTTCACACGTGAGCAGTTATTTAACAGTCGGAATTAACATTTTTGGGCCTTCGAAAATCTCCATGCTACATTTCAGAGGCCACATCAACTGAGATTTGGTGTTAATGTGTGGGCCGGTATTGTGGATAACTTCTTGTTAGGACGATACATTTTGCCCGCCCGACTCAATGCTTACAATTACTTAGTATTTCTGCAACAAGTTTTGCCTGATCTAATGGAAACAGTTCCCCTTCATATCAGACAAGACATGTGGTTTCAACATGATGAAGCACTAGCTCACTTTGGTGCTGAAGTACGTCATCTTACGGCTACATACGGCAATCACTGGATACCCTGAGGTGGACTCATTGCCTGGCCGGCACGCTCCCCTTACGTTACTCCACTTGACTTCTTTTTGTGGGGGCACATGAAGACTATCGTGTATGAAACACCTGTTGAATCTGAAGAGGGTCTTGGGGCACGAATAGCCTGCGCAGCTGGCGAAATCAGAGAAATGACCGATGTCTTTGTGGGTGTTTAAAATAAAGAGCTCGCAAAGTTTGTCGGTCTAATTTGGGGACACCCTGTATAGTAGACAGACACAAACACGACGGCTGCTGGAGCGATTTTTTAATTTAGGATTTCAAGACAACACCCACTTCTAATGGTCGGATTTGGAATATTTCTGGAGAATAGCTTCCTCGTTTTATATTAATAGCATATCCTGCTGTTCATTCGAAAACATAGAAAATTGCGACAGATAGAACAACTTTTTAATTTCCGTTTCATGTGAACACCTACGATTTTGCTGGTTAACGATCTCGAATTTACCGGTATCTATTAATTAAATGAAGTATTCCAATAAAAATAAAAATATATCGTTTCAGGGTCTACTAGATAGGATCTGTGAATATCTGTAAACATTTAAAAAATCCTTTCACAAAAACAGCTCAATTCCTTTGGAATTCGTTAAAATGAAACAAAAACTCACGTGTTTGTCAGTTAATTGGATCCTCTTTGCAGATTGTGTGTACATTTGCAAATGATGCGGTAACGGCCTATATGATCGATGTTGCTAGCTCAGGCAGCAAGTTAAAGTCTTGCCCTGGGCTACAACCTTTGTGACGTATATTATGTATATTATAGAAGGTAAACTCCACTGTTTGGATAGTGGCTACAAAGCTTAAATAAATCATACGTACTCCTACTGTGTCATGCCTCATCGCTCACAGCTAAATTCTGCTCTATCAGATTACATAGTTCTTCAATTAAATGATTCTGGAATACTATCTCAGGTATCTGGCTAAATAATTTAAATTTTAAAACATTTTGTCACCTAGGAACTGCGTAAACTAAGCAAAATCCTCGGCAGGTCTCATTCTGCTAATATTGTTGCGTTTTAGCGGATTCCGAAGGAAATTAAACCACTCAGGTTCCACCCATAGTAATTCTGCCCGAGGGCAGGTCTTTCACTGCAATCATAGAATTTTCATGTTATAATTTGCAGCTTTACTAGGGAATTGTGGATGTGGTACCTTCCCGTTGCTTTCCAAACCGGTGAAGGGTGATGACGATATTGATAAAGATGAGATGATGGCCGGATGATTTGCTGGTACCGTTGGTTCCTAAGCTTCCTGACATTTGTCTTACAGGTGAGGAAAAAACCCGAAAAAACCTCACCCAGGAGCCTGTCCCGACCGGGAATCGAACCTGGGTCCACTGAGTGACAAGACAGCACGCTACCTCGAGACACAGTGGTGGACCTATTCGGGTTATATATAGGCCTATATTTTTTTTTTCCAGATCTTCACCGATCCTATCTAGCACACACCGAAAACAATAATAATAATAATAATAATAATAATAATAATAATAATAAATTATTTAAGGGGCACGCCATAGTATAATTGGTTAAGGCAATATACTACAAGTCGGAAGGTCGGGGGTTTGAATCCCGGGGTGTCAGGATTTATAAACTGTCAAAACCTTCTGGCGGCACCATGGCCCTGGGGTAGACTCAGTCTTTAACAAAAATGAGTACCATACCCTTGTTTTGGGAAGCAGCCGTCACGCAAGACTGACACAACCCGGCTGACATCTCGAGCCGATTGTCTAAAAAGGTGGGAGCCTTAACCTCCCACTACCCCAAAGGCCTCTTGAGGCCTGTATGGGATCACTTACCTTTAAATAAATTATTTAAACTTGCAGAGTTAAGGCTGTAGAGCTTTATATTCCACTCAACCAGTGAGAAATATTAAATACAGAAAAAATACATAGGAACATAGAATAAATAATTACAAATAAATATTTGTACAAAATTTAATTTAAATTAAAACGAAATAAGTCAATATCATTATGGAAGCGAAAAATCAGAAACCATAAAATAATCCGCTGAAAGATCAATTACAAACGTAAAAGGTTACATTTATTTTAAAAGAAGCTAATGTCCGGTAGTCCCTAATATTTTGTGATAAGAAGTTCCACAGCCTAGCATTAAATAACCATGAACAATAGGCCTAAATATATATATATATATATATGCCTGTTAAGGCTCTAGCGGCCGCAATATCTGTTTTATCGAATAAAACTGGGCATATAGCCTAGCAATTAATTAAAAAAGTACGGTCGAGTTCATTAATCGGAAAAATAGCAAAGTTCTTAGGAAAATGTTTGGACCAAAGAGAAATGAACAGACAGGCGAATGGAGAAGACTGCAAAAGAATAGTGAGCTATGTGATGCTTATGAAAAACCAAATGTAAGTTAATAAGAACAGTTAAGTCTCATAGACTAGGATGGGCAGGACATGTGACACGAATGGAGAATGGAAGAGGAGTATTAAAACTCAGATGGAAAGCCCCCAGTAAGTAGGCCAGGAATGAGGTGGGAGAATTACATTAAAAATGAGTTGATGAAAGTAGATTATACAGGTATCATTACAAAATATTAGCTGTATATATGGTTGAATGGAAAGCTTATGTCCACACGGCTATGAACCAACGGGTTCAATAATGCCAATGAGTTGGTTGGTTAGTTTTAATCGTAGTTCATCTAAATCAAACATTTTAAATTCACCCTAGAAGTCGTAATGTTCAATGTTTTTCAACAAAACTCCAGTAGGCTATATGCTAGTAAAATAAAACGAGGAAGGTATTCACCAAAAATCAGGAAAATCCGACCATTAGAAGTGGAGATTTACCCACCTATCTTCGGGGTTTTACGGCTGCTGCCGTCTTCCCGTGCCAAACCTCCAAAACCTAAGATCTTGGGCATCTACAATGCTTAGCCCTCTTGCTTGAATTACTATCTTCATGCGTTCCTTCCATGTTCACTTTGGTCTCCCTCTTTTCTTCTTTCTGCTCGGTTGCCACCGATATAGTAGTTTCGGCCATCGCTCATCTTCCATTCTTAAGATATGTCCTACTATTTTAATTCCTTCTCCTCGATTATACTTTATTCTCCTTCCATTATGTTTCTAATTTCCTTATTTGTGACATGTTCTAATTTTGACTTTCTGGCACTTATTATTATTACTATTATTATTATTATTATCGTATTATTATTGTTATTATCCTATAAAATGTTGTTTGTACATGAAATTTACATTGCTACATTTAATGTATATTTAACTGTTTATAATTAGTATAGTGTATATCTATATTTGTCAAATATTTATTTTCATTTGTGCTGGTTGAGTGGAAGAGAAGGCCTTATGACCTTAACTCTGCCAGAATAAATAAAGCATTATTATTATTATTATTATTATTATTATTATTATTATTATTATTATTACTTCTTTACCTGAAACCCGAAATGAAAAAAATACATCTTCCTCCTCTCTTATACTAGCCTATAATAAAATGTTGAATTAAAATCCTCACATACTGAGTAATAAAATAAATAGCATCTATTGGCTCTATATATCTGCAAGTTCACGCTTTTAAATACGCTGGCATCAGAAATTGGATTTCCCATTTTAACAAACGAAATATATATTCCGAAAACTTACAAAATTGCATTGTTAATTCGATTTGCTGAGGAATTTGGTTAGTTTACGAAGTCCGTGGGAGACGAAATTTGTTTATTTTAATCTATGTAAGAATTTCTGTCATGTCTGTTATGTAAGTTTTGGCCTATGAGAAATTAAATTGAAACTTGTCTGAAATTTTATAAAACTACGAATCGTCAAAAAGTGAAATTAACCCTGATAATGAGGTTTAGAGTTACGAAAGGCAGCCAGGGGGATTATTACATTGAAGTCTATAAACACAAATACTAAGTTGTAATTATACCCACGCCTCCCACAAAATGTCTTCCTCAGATCTGTTTCTCTTTCCCTCAACTTCCTCCTATGATATTTGCATAATGTTTAACTTCCTAACTTCATACCTCTTAATAATAATAATAATAATAATAATAATAATAATAATAATAATAATAACAATTCACCGGCACTATCAAACCCACAGGTTCATGGCCGCGCGGACATAAGCTCTCCATACATTCCTAATCTTGAACTAATATTTTCTAATCATCCCCTGTATAACTAACCTCGGTCAAATCATGGTTAAAGTTAATCTCATACCTAATTCTTGGCCTACTTAGTTGGTGCTTATCCTTTGGTTCAGAGAATTTTCATGCCCCTCTTCCATTCCCCATTCGAAGCAACATGTTTCTCCCATTGCAGTCTACTAGACTTAACTCTTATTATACCTGGTTCCTCATAAAGATCACGTAGCTCAATGTTATGGAGTCTTCTCCATTCACCTATCTATTCATCTCTCTTTAGTCCAAAATGTTTCTAAGTACTTTATTCTCAAATGTACGTAATCTTTTCGCCTCTCTTGAAGTAAGAGTCCGTGTTTCGCACCCATATAATATAAACGGGAGAATAACATTTTTATATATTTTCAGTTTAACATTCGTTGAGAGAGGTTGTGACGACAGGAGTCTCTGTAATGCAGAATAGCTTGCAATTCCTGAAATGAGTCTATGTTTAATTTCTTTCTGCGCCTCATGTTTGTAATTATTGTTTGTGGATATTTGAAATCAGTCACTTCTTCAAAATTTCCACATTTCAAAATGATAAAAACCACCGTTCCAACATATCAGTAACGCATTCACAATTGACTCATATAAAATCATATGGACTGATCTCAGCTACGGAGACAAACACCTTAGAAAAAGTGAAAGCATGGTTCCTAAAAGCCGCAATGGTGATCTCGAAATTTGCTCCATCTATACTTGCATATGAGTTAGTACGGGAAACTACTAAACAGGACTAAATAAGAAGTTACATTGAAGGAGATAAGACAAAAGAAAAGAAAATAAATACCCGATGATTTCTACCGCAACCGGAACTGGATTGGACCAAACAACAAGTTACGCAATGAAGTAACAAGATTGACAGCGCGTGGATATCGCCACAAACTCTGCAACATTTCAAACTATCATGATCCGTCAATGGACTGCATGTAAAGCTCTGTGATAGACCATGTGCAAGATGACATTTTAATGTCTGTTTAAAGGGAAGAAAAACGTTGCTGGCATAGAGCAGAGACCAAATCTAATGCACATTCCTATTATTATTATTCTTCTTCCTATTATTATTATTAATTGACTCATAGGTTGGAAGTGACTCATAGAAGAAGTGTCCCGCGCCGTAGCCGAGCGGTTAAGGTAGGAAGCCTTGGCGCAGAGCTACGGGACTTGCGCTGGTTCGAGTCTCCATGGGGGAAGAAATTTTCTCATGGTATTTCGGCCAGTATGGGACCGGTGCCCACCCAGCATCGTGAGGCAATTGGGTAGCTACAATAAGTAGCGGCTCCAGGTTGAGGAACCAGCTATAACGGCTGGGGGACTCGACATGCTAACCACATGTCACCCCTACACTGGCTGTTGATCATCTACCTCTGTGATTGACACATGTGGATGTGAAGGGCCAGCAGCCGGCTGGTAAAAGGGAAACCGCTGAAAAGTGGAAAGTCCCTCAATCGGAATAGGTTGGAAGTTCAAATCCATCTCATGAAAGTAGGATTCAAACTTGTAAAACACTGGTGTTCTATTGAAACTATCTGTATTTCATTTAATCATTCTGAACAAGGTATGAAAATCTTAAAATGTTTAAACTCGCTTCTTAAAGTTATAATAAAGCTCTTTTACAAGACTTCGTTCTCACTAAAAAAATTCTCTTAAAAAATAAGTGAAAGTAAACTGACTTTATCCATAGGCCCTATAGGGGAAGGTTTAAATCAATGGGCACTTAAAAAAATGTCAGCAATGGTGGGCTAGTGGTTATGCTCCTTGCCTCGGGTTCAAACCCGGCCACGGTCGATGGATTTTTATAGGATGGAAAAATCCAAAGAGCAAGTCCTCCGGCAGGATCCCGAGTCTGAAGACTTTCAGGCTCGCAAAAGATCCTTAACCCTGAATAAAAAGACTTCTAAGCAAAATTTACCGATCTCAAACATCCTAGTAATACCTTAGTTGCCTGCTAGATATCTCATTGAGTCGGTGTGTTGACAGCATGCCACTCATGACATCTATGGACAAATAAGGTAACTAAATATATTTGGTCTATTAACTCCTAACAACACTGGGCTACGCCATTATAGATAGATAGATAGATAGAATGGAAAAATGAATATTTTCCTCAGATTTAGATATATAATTTTTAAACAAATTTAAATGTTACCTGTTTCAATCTGTTGAAAGCAAAAATTGTAAGTGTCGATGGTTTATAGTATATTTAAAAAAATAAAAACAAATGCATTCGGCCCAATTATGTAAGCCAGTTCTTATATTTAGCCACGTAGTTTCCATGAGTGGGGTGCTATACCAATACTGTTGCAATATAATACATTACAAATAATAGCCAATTATGTTGCCAGATGCATTTTTAAGAGTAAAACATTAGCATCTTTGGGAAAAGGTAAGTAAAGTATAGGTTACTAACATTCTTTTTACAAAATATTGTCACCTCTGCCAGTGTGTACGATTCAGATGGACATGACAAATGTGTAGGCCTACACAAAATTTCCAAATTTACTTTATTTCACGGAATTTCACTGATTCTTCAAGAATAATTTGCTGTTAATAAAGTATATTGCTTCACAATTTATCTAATTGTTTGTTCTTTCGACTCACTGAAGTTTTCATAGATCATTTTCTTGTCTTACTCTTGAGATCATGTGAAAAGATGATCTTAAGAACTATTCAAGGGAAAACATTTGATAAGATACACAATACAGAAATTAGGGACAAATGTCATATTCACTAAATTTATAATAGATAGACGAAAATATTGGAAAGGTCATATAGAAAGAATGGAAGACAACCGACTTGCAAAAAAAGCTAAAGAAGATAGACCAATGGACGGGAGAAGAATAAGAGGAAGACCAGCCAAGAGAGAGACAGTGGATGCACATCCAATACATCTTCCTCCGAGGAGTGATTTGGGAAATAAACAGAATGAAAATCGTACAAATTACGAATAAGAAGAAGACTTGAGAACGCTTCACTGGTTCACAAGCCAGACACAACCACAACTAGCAAGGACCGGGACCTCTAGATGAGACTATACCAGGGTGGAAGTCTCGAGAACAGATCTTTCCGAAATAGAAGCATAGACGCACGTGGTAAGTTCTCCGCGGGCTTTCCGATTCGTGAATCGACAACTCACGAATCCTTCTCTACCACACAAGGCGAAAACAGACTCTCGCCGTCGCCCGCGAATTTAAAAAACCAGGCGAACAATGTTATACATTATTAAATTAAAAATATCAATTTAAAAAAATAAACTTAAAATTGGACGGCGTTACGTATCAACCGGCTATGCGCCATCATAAGTTTCGAGAAAAATGCGTTTAAAGTTTAAGTCACCTTCACTATTTATTCTAGCGCCAAACTAACAATACTGGATATTGCAAGTTATTTTCTTTAACAGTTATGCATCAACAATCGCGGGAACATTTGGCGCTTAGCTGCAAGAGACAAAATTTAGATTAGCATTTATGATGGTCTGGTTTCATAGCCGTTTATTGCAAAAAGAAAAAAACAGATTCCCTGATAGGACTGATGGCGTTTACATTTTTCATTAATAATGACATATTTAAAGATTTGGCGCCAAAAGTATGTGTACACTTACTTAATGAGTCAGATTAACATTTGGCATGATTTTTTTTTTCTCATTTAAAATGGCGCTTAGGCGGTTGATGCATATAATCCAATTAACCAAAACAAAGCCAATAAAATGTGATATTTCTATCCATTGGAAATTAGTTACAGTCATCACAATAAAACACCATGGGGACTCAATGTGGTTCATTGAAAGCGACAAGCCACACATTGTTTCACACAGCTATATCTTTGTTCTTAAAAAAGTTGACTTTTAATCCAAATATGAGTAAATAACATATTTATCTCTGGTTCAAACACCGATGGTATAAATGCAATCATTGTTAAATTTTCACTCGTGTATGCATTTAATTAACCTCAAATTACAAGAAATATATGAAAATGTTACTTTCCTGTAACGGTGCCTTTTAGTTACATGAAACAACTCTAAACCAATATGGCGATTTATCAGGTCCGCAAAGTATACAAAAAAGCTATCAGGATGTGCCAATTGTTGTTACATATAAAGATATCAAACTGGCATTTCCAAGGAGCCAGCCCGATAGCAACCTTAACCTAATTTGTTTACGCAGATGTTCATTTAGTTGAAATTATAAGTTTTTTCTACAATTATAATAATTAACAGACTATCTATAAATGAATAAATAATAACACGCAATCTGATACATGTGGATGTGAGCCAGTAACCAGCTTTCTAGACCCATTGCACCATGGAGTTTAGTTTAGTTTTATTCTAAAATGTGCCAATGAGAACCTCCAGATTATCTGTTAATACTTCCAGCCACCAAAAACTTCTCACACCAAGCATCAATAGTGTTCAGAGCAGGTGCATCTTCTCCATATTTTATCCAGTAATTTCTTTTCACTGTAATTATTGATTTCAACTTTGCATACCACTTTCTGCCTGTAACTTACGCAATTGTTGCACAACATAGTGACAGAACAGTCAACTTCAAAGAAATGAAGTAATTGAGTTCTTCTTTCATTTAACACATTGCATATTCGTTATAAATATCGTGTTTAAAAGCAAATCCCCTACTTTTTAAATCTAAACTACCAAAATACATAAAAACTTTTAAAAATCATGTTCTGGAGTGAAACAAGGAGATGGTCTATCCACAGTACTTCTTAATTTGTCCATATATAATAAAAAATTAACCAGAAAAGAATAATATTTATAAAATCTAGTCAAATGTGCACATATGGTGATTATGTGCCAATTTTGATTATGTACCAGATCTATCTGGGATTGCAAGAAAAGTGGGTCTAATAGTAAATCAAGAAATAACTAATAGTTTTAAAAAACTAAAACAACGCGCTTTATTAGAAAACCAAACTAAAAAATGAAAAATAATTTTAATTTCCAACACGCTTGGGATAAAATTAATCTGGTCAACAAAAAAATGATCTCCAACACATTTAGAATAAAACTAGAGTTATCTACAAAAAAATAATTTACCATCAAAAGCGTGCTTTTTATGGTTTTTACATTTTCTACTTAGAGACTTTACTTTTACCAATATCTGTTTATTATCAAATATATTAATTGATATAGAGCACCCCACGCTTTTGATGGTAAAACTATTTTTTTTTTGTAGATAACTCTAGTTTTATTCTAAATGTGTTCGAGATTATTTTTTAGTTGACCACATTAATTTTATACCAAGCGTGTTGGAAATTAAAATTATTTTTCATTTTTTAGTTTGGTTTTCTAATAAAGTGTGTTGTTTTAGTTTTTTGAAACTATTATTTATTTATTTTTTAGTTTGGTATTCTAATAAAGCATGTTGTTTTAGTTTTTTAAACTATTATTTCTTTAAACTATTATTTATCTTTTAGTTTTAAAATTTTACAGAATAAGATAAAAATGTAAATATATTTAAATTCGATACTATTGTAGTATGAGCTAAAAGTAACACTCTACTAAAAAAAAATCCTCCGGGCCGGATTTGAAACAGCGACCTATGAATTACTGAAATTATGTACCACTACAGTCCACCGCTCTACCAACTGAGCTCTTACAACGATGGAGTAAGAAGTTGATAAGTCTGCAACCTATTATACCGGTTTTTATTATTTTGTTTTTCTGCTGATTCTGGCCAGGATTTTACAAACATTTATGAAATTATTGTATTGCCATTGGTCCTTTACAAACATACAAAGTTTCAAGTCGATCCAATGATTTTAAGTGGGTGAAAAGATTCCGTTACATAATTACACAAACACTTTTTTTGATTTTCTGATGATTCTGGCCAGGATTTTGGAAAACATTTATGAAATGATTGTATTGTCATTGGTCCTTTACAAGTATACAAAGTTTCAAGTTGGTCCAATGATTTTAAGTGGGTGAAAATCGTGTTGAAAGATTCCATTACATAATTACACAGACACTTTTTTTTCTGATGATTGTGGCCAGGATTTTAGAAAAAAATTATGAAATTATTGTATTGTCATTGGTTCTTTACAAGTATACAAAATTTCAAGTCGATCCAATGATTTTAAGTGGGTGAAAATCGCGTTGATAGATTCCATTACATAGATAGATATAGGCCAAGCTAATATAAAGCGTGTAAAAATAGAATATATGGTGGTGTACATCTCAAAAAGTAAAAGAACTCTTAAAAATATTGCAATAGATAACTTTGCGTTTGAAGGTGTAACACAATTTCAACTGGGATATGCATGACTGTATCAAAGATAAAATCAAAATCAAAAATAGGGTACATTTTTGAATATTCAACTGTTTAAGAATCAGCTGATGTAAAAAAAAAAATATATATATATACAGGAGCCCCTGGTCAGCCCTGTAGTTGCATGTGGCTCAGACATATGGACCCTTTCAAAAAAAAAAAAAAAAAAAACAGGGAATATTGAGACAATTTCAAACATAAAATTCTCCATAGGATATTTGAATCCATGAGAGATTATCAAGGATGGAGAATATGTATTAACTGCGAGATTAATAATTTAATTGAAAAAGAGGAAGTAGTGACTAATAATATAAAATTACAATAGGAAGTAAAATTATGAGGTTTTTCTTAAACAAGGTGAGTCTGTTGCTGTCTTACCTCATAAAAGTTGAATTCTTTTAGGACATGTTTCAAAACACTTCTGTTTCATTGTCAGCTTGTCCAAATTGAACAACTTGTTAAAGCCAATGTATAAGGTGGCTAGGACACACACATACCATCAAGAATGTTAAAAAAGGAGGGATGAGGGATTCACAACAGAAGAAAGGAAATAAAATTGAAGACTACACCAAATTGGAATATATTAAACAGTACCAACTAAATTGGAAGCGCCATCTTGAAAGAATGAGTTCAAATCAGATCCCCAAAGCTGTTTATAATTATATACCAAGACGACGAAGATCTCTGGGCCGTCCTATGAAACGCTGGAGGGAAAATTTTCTATAGGATCATAACAGGCCTTGGCCTAATACTTGGAAGGAAGAAGAAGAAGGGAAAGAAAGAGGATCTTGAAATAATGGTAGTCATAGACTCAAATAAATTGGTGTTAGACAAAGATGGAAAGCTGTTGTCAAAGCAGCCAAAACCCACCCAGAGTTATAGTGCTTGGAGATAATATTCACTCACATTCATGAATTTATATTAAATTTGCAGGGATGATCCATGACGAATCCTAGTAAGATTTTACAATGCCATATAATGGTAAAAAATAATAAAAACATGCAGTTATGAGAGCAAGAAAAAATAAATAATGCGAGTCTATTTTCATCTTATTTCTGTTTTATCTCCAGCTTGTCCAGTCTGTCATACAAGTTGAGTTCGTTTAAGACATGATTCAAAACAAACTTCTGTTTTAACTTCAACTTGTCCAGACTGGATAAGCTGATATGCTTTTGAAACATGTCCTAAAAGAACTCTACTATGAGGTAAGATGAAAATAGTGCTGAAAGAAAAATCAGTTGAATATGGATTAATAATAAATAATTCCAAAACAAAATACTTAAAATGTACAACAAGAAATGAAAAAATAAGTAATCTGAACATCAATGATACAAATATAGAAGTAAAATCATATAAATATCTTGGTTCAACTGTAAATGGAAAAAACTATATAGAGGAAGAAATTGGTGAAAGAATTTCTTTGGACAATAAAGCTTACTATGCAAATAGAATACTATTCAAAAGTAAACTTGTCTCCAGATTAGCTAAAGTTAAACTGTATAATACAGTAATAAGACCAATTGTAACTTATGGCTGTGAAACATGGGTACTGAAGGAATCTGATAAACAAAAACTATTAATCTTTGAAAGGAAGATCTTACCGAGAATTTTTGGACCAATTAGAGAAAGTGATGGCACATGGCGTATACGAATGAACTCTGAATTAAATAATCTAATATGAAATAAAAATGTAATAAACCACATTAAAGCTCTAAGACTGTGCTGGTATAAATAGAATGCAGAAAAACATGCATGTAAGAAGAATATACAAATGGAAACCAATATGCACCAGAAGTTGGATGCCCAAAACAACAGATGGCAGGATGATGATATAAAAGATATATTAGAAATGAAAATTGGAAATTAGCCAGTCTATATCCAGAACAGATCTAGGTGGAGAAAAATTGTTGTTCAATGAGGTTGTAGTCGCCTACTAAAGAAGAAGATGAAAATAGACTCGCCTTATTTATTAAGATGAGCCTCATAATGTTATATCATATTGTAATTTTATAAGAAAATAAGCTTTTATTCTTGTGGTTTTATCGGTTTTCATTCCTTTTAGTGACTTGCCATCTTATTTGAAATGCTGTGACTAATGTAACAGTTCCTGTATCACTAAAAACATCAGTATTTTTACGAATTACCATTTTTACATTGACAAAGAAACTGTCAATCATTGCATGCTGAAACCTACCTTAAAATTACTTCCAGAGAAGCGTTATGATGTACAAAGGTCATATCCAAAAAAATGATCTGCCATTTTTAACTGCAAGGCACTAAAATCCAGCACCAAATCTCTCATTTAAACTATAGGAAAATAATACACCTGAATTGCTAGATTGGATAACCCTCACTAACTGCTACCCATGCTGTGTCTCGCCCCACTTTACACCACTCTTACTCATGCAGAGAATTCATCTGCTCTGTTCTGTAGGTTGACATTGCTAGACCCTGGCTTTGATAATTATGCATTGCAGTTAAAACGGCAGCTTTATTTTTGGACATGCCTTGGTACATTCACTATGCTTCTCTGGGAAAAAATTTCAAGGAAGGTTTTGACATGCAATGGTTTACAAATTCCCTTGAGAATGTCAGAGATAATGTTGAGTTTTCGAATTGTGGAAAGAACAAATAATAGTGCTTAAGGGCTACCAACATACACAAAAAATATATATATAGCCTTCTCTCATGTTAAAAGTATGTATACAAATGGTCATAAGTCAGAAAAGTGCAGGACTATTTTAACAGATGGGGTAAAAACCAACCAATGTAAAAACATGCATATTCTCGTGTTCGTTATACAACAGTAAGGTTACACATACCGAGAATCCTCATGAGTGGTACACAATGTGTTAATAACAAACTCACTGGTACTATTGAACCCATAGATTCATGGCTGCAAGGAAAGAGTCCCCATACATTCCTATCCAGAGCTAATGTTTTCCAAATGTCCCCAGTATAGTCTACATCCTCAAATTATGGCTAACGTTATTCTCCCACTGCATTCTTGGCCTACTTACTGGGTGCTTTCCTTCTAGTTTTCTACAAGTTTACTTTACTAGTAAAATGAAAATATCTGGAACTACAATACATTTTGTGACTTATCATCTATTCTGACCCTCTTACATTCCACATTTATGTCACATGTCCTACCCACCACAGTCTACAATACTTAAGTCGTCTTATTATAACTTATTTCCCATAAAGATCATCCATTCATAGTAATTCTGCCCAAGGGCAGGTCCTTCACTGCAATCATAGCATTTTCATGCTATGCTTGCACCTTTACTAGAGAATTGTAGGTGTGGTAGCTTCCCGTTGCTTTCCACACCGGTGAAGGATGATGATGGCCATATGGTTTCGGGGACTGTTTGGGCCTTAAAGTTTTCCTGACATTTGTCTTACAGGTGAGAAAAAATCCCGATAAAAACCTCACCCAGAAAAACTGCCCTGACTGGGGATCGAACCCGGGTCCGCTGCGTGACAAGGCAGCACACTACCTCGAGACCACAGTAGTGGACATAAAGATCACATAGCTCACTTATGTAGTCTTCTCAAACTGCCTGTTTGTTTATATCTCTTTAGTCCAAAAATTTTCCTCAGAACTTTATTCTCAAATATTTGTTAATATTTTCTCCTCCATTAAAATAAGAGTTCATGTTTCACATCTATATAATATAACTGGGAGAATAACAGTTTTGTATAATTACAATTTAATGTTCTTTTTAGAGAAGTTGGGATCACAAGAGTCCCCTGTAATGTATAATAGAATGCATTTCCAGAATTGAGCCTATATTCAATTTCCTTGTACACCTCATTCCAGTTTCTAATTATTGATCCTAGGCATTTTAATTCAGCCATTTCTTCAGAATTTTCCACATATGTCATTAACTGTCCATTTCTATTATACACTGTGTCCCAATCAAAACCTCCCACATTTTAATTAATTGTAACTCTCAAACTATGCAGAATATTGAAATGAGGTTGGTATTAAAAGAAAGAGAAACTCACCAAAGAATTTTTGTTTTCATTGTTGCAGTTAATTCATCTGTCGCATGTTGGGCAATAATGACATAAAACAAAATGGCAACTCCTCAGTAACGAGCACAAACCGTTTTCTGGTATGCAGAGACAAAGTCAATAATTACAGTGCAAAAAAATTACCGAACAGAATATGGAGGAAATGCACCTGATGGTAAGACCATTAAGGCATGGTTTGAGAAGTTTCTGGTGACAGGAAGCATTAAAAAAGAATCAGGTGTTCGTTCACGAAATTGAATACAGACTTGATATTGTTCGTGCTACGCTACTAACGGTGCACATATAGAGGTGTTTAAGTGTGTGGCAATGAAAATTCTTTGAGTTTGTTTCATTTAATACCAGCCTCATTTTATAATTCTGCATACTTTGTTAGTTATGATTTATTAAAATGTGAGAGGTTTGAATGGGACACCCTAAATAATGTATATCTAAGTGTGTCCACATATTTACTTTTATTGATGTTTACTCCCAGCCCCAATTTCTTACTGTTACTCAATGGAGTGTGCGTGTTTCCCTTAGTATCCCTCGCTACTGCCTAATAACACTACATCATCAGCATAAACTCACATCTTACTAATATCATGGAGTTGTAGATCTTCTTCGTCCTGCACAGTGTGTTAATACCAACCTCATTTCATAATTCCACGTAACTTGTTAACAATAATTAAATGAAATACATAATATTTGAACAGAATACACTCTGCAAACAGATTTTTGAGACGTTTTCTGATAAGAAATTAAATCAAATTCTATGGTCTTGAGCCATCTTTCAGTGAGGTTTATTACATCACGACTATATCCGTCTCTGGTTTTTGATGCAAAGAATTCATCTGAGATCCACTTTCACAGCTTCAGTGTTTTTTTTTAAATTTCACGCAACAAATGGACAAATGTTGATAATATTTTCTGTATTAGACAATTACAAGAGAAAATCCTAGCAAAAAATAAAGAACTACACATGACCTTTATTGATTTAAAGATGGCATATGATAGTGTACCTCGACAATTGTTATGGATGGCAATGAGAAATATGAATATCTGTGATAAATAGATTAATATTGTTAGGAGGATCTACAGTAATATAAAAGCTAAAGTAAAAATACAGAATAATTTAACAGAGGAATTCACAGTGAATAAAGGCCTTAAGCAGGGATGCAGTTTGTCACCAAATCTTTTTAACATTTAGACCAGGCTCTTAACTTATGGTATAAAAAATGTTCTGAAATGGGTATTCCTATAGGAGGAAAATTACTGCATTCATTGTTGTTTGCAGATGATCAAATAATTTTTGCAGGGGATGAAGATGATATGAAATATATGATAAATAAACGAATGGAAGAATATAAAAAATGGGGACTGAATATAAATTTACAGAAAACAGAATATATGTGTTTGGGAAAGGATGTGGATGATCTCATACTTGAAACAGGGAAAATAAAGAAATGTGAATTTTTTTAAATATCTTGGGTCAATAATTACAAGTTTAGGTACCTATGAGAGAGATGTAGAGACTAAAATTGCAATGGCAAAAAATGCAACTAAGACATTACATAGAATAATTTGGAACAAAAATATTACAAAGGAAACTAAAATGAAAATTTATAAGAGCATAATACAGAATATTTTGTCATATGGAAGTGAAACTTGGTCTTTGAATGAATTACAAAAGAATAAAATTAGAACAGTTGAATTTGATTATTTTAGAAGAAGCCTCCGAAAAACAAGACAGGATAAAATAAAAAATGAATTCCTATGGAGAGAAATTAATGTCACCACATCTGTTGTTAAGAGGATTGAAAATCAAACGCTTAAATGGTATGGCCATGTACAAAGATTGGAAAACGAAAGATGGTCAAAAAATATATACCAATGGTCACTCACTGGAAGAAATAAACATGGCAGACCAAGATGGAAATGGAAAACTTACGTCAGAACCATAATGGATGATAGGAATTTGGAAGAGGGAGATTGGAATGATAGAGATAAATGGAAACTGAAGACGGCAAACCTATAAGTGGGGGAAAGCCGAAGAAGAAGAGAAGAAGAACAAATGGACCATGGATCAAAACAGATGATAATCTGAAGGCACAAGATCATATGCTGGGTGTGGTAGCAGTTCGATTCCTCCCAATTCCTGAATTTTTGTCATGGTTGTTTGTGCAATATGGAGTCCAGTTAGATTTGTACCGGCAACCTCAAAATGTCATGAACTCGTTCAAGTTGTTGAGAATATAGATACACATTGACTGCACACCCATTTGAAACAACTTCCTGTGAATCACACCTTCTAAACTCCACCACACAAAACATTACATCAAAAACTGATATTAGTTGTGAGACAACATATTTATACATTAAATAAATCTTAAAACTAAAGTGCATTTATTAAAAGCAGATTGTTGTTATGGAAATGATGTAGAATGCATGTTATAACAGTCCACAAGTTACAAATATATGGTCACAGGTTGTAATCTACATTATGTTTGTGGTACTAACATTTTTTTTTGTATTGTTTTGTTACCACATCATATATTGGGTAGGTTAGATTAGATTTGTTAAGTTATATTTGGATTTGGTTAGTTCACCTGCGTTCAGAATTGGAACTTGACACATAAAAGATGTTTTCTACAAGACGTGTAAAATACACGAAAAATGCATATAATGTAAAATATGAAAAAAATCCTCGAACAACCCTCATCTTTTCTCTAATTTTTATTTCACATAGAATCGAAAATTTTAACTGAATTTTGCTGATGTAGAACTCCAAATTAATGCTTACAAGGCGATATGATTAAATTTGTAGGCTGAAATATAAATAGTGGCCATTGATAAAATTGACGAGTCATGAAATAAATTTTATGACTGACACTCTGACATGCTGAGCCAATCACTTCTTCCTCTTGATAAATATAAAACACTGTAATGCAACACCTTAATGAAACAATGCATTATGTTTAGAAGTTTTTAAAATCAATTAGAAATTAATGTTATTACAGTCTGGAACCTTCTGAAAACTATAAATAGAAGCTAACGGTACTCAATAGATTCAGTGATTTAGCGGAACATAACAAAACCTAATATTAACATTTAATTGATGAGACAAGAAGTTTTTAAAACCAATTAGAAATTAATGTTATTACAGTCTGGAACCTTCTGAAAACTATAAATATAAGCTAACGGTACTCAATAGATTCAGTGTTTTAGCGGAACATAACAAAACCTAATATTAACATTTAATTGATGAGACAAGAAGTTTTTAAAACCAATTAGAAATTAATGTTATTACAGTCTGGAACCTTCTGAAAACTATAAATATAAGCTAACGGTACTCAATAGATTCAGTGTTTTAGCAGAACATAAAAAAACCTAATATTCACATTTAATTGATGAGACAAAAAGTTTATAAAACCAATTAGAAATTATTGTTATTACAGTCTGGAACCTTCTGAAAACTATAAATATAAGCTAACGGTACTCAATAGATTCAGTGTTTTAGCGGAACATAACAAAACCTAATATTAACATTTAATTGATGAGACAAGAAGTTTTTAAAACCAATTAGAAATTAATGTTATTACAGTCTGGAACCTTCTGAAAACTATAAATATAAGCTAACGATACTCAATAGATTCAGTGTTTTAGCGGAACATAAAAAAACCTAATATTCACATTTAATTGATGAGACAAAAATTTTATAAAACCAATTAGAAATTATTGTTATTACAGTCTGGAACCTTCTGAAAACTATGAATATAAGCTAACGGTACTCAATAGATTTAGTGTTTTAGCGGAACATAATAAAACCTAATATTAACATTTGAGACAAGAAGTTTTTAAAACCAATTAGAAATTAATGTTATTACAGTCTGGAACCTTCTGAAAACTATAAATATAAGCTAACGGTACTCAATAGATTCAGTGATTTAGCGGAACATAACAAAACCTAATATTAACATTTGAGACAAGAAGTTTTTAAAACCAATTAGAAATTAATGTTATTACAGTCTGGAACCTTCTGAAAACTATAAATATAAGCTAACGGTACTCAATAGATTCAGTGTTTTAGCGGAACATAAAAAAACCTAATATTCACATTTAATTGATGAGACAAAAATTTTATAAAACCAATTAGAAATTATTGTTATTACAGTCTGGAACCTTCTGAAAACTATGAATATAAGCTAACAGTACTCAATAGATTCAGTGTTTTAGCGGAACATAAAAAAACCTAATATTCACATTTAATTGATGAGAAAAAATATTTTATAATAATAATAATGAATCGCAGTGGCAGACCAGTTTACAATTTATATGGAGAACTTAATTTTCTTCATGTGATGGTTGTAAAGTTGTTAAAAATATAGCAAAGGAGCACCTTAAAGTCCACAGAAGAATCTGCAATAGGAAAAATCTCCAAGAACCATCATTTTCAAAACGTTCATGTTCAATGTCTGAACACGTCAGTCAAAGAGATTATAGACGATCCCTTTAAAGAAGAGGATCTAGAAATTAACACCTGCAGTTTAAGATCATGTCCTGCTATGGATTGTACAGGTAGCCAACTTGCAAAATGAACTTTCAGCTCTAAGGGCCGCATGCAAATACATTAGTCTCTATTCAAATTACTTCCAATCACTGGTGAGCTGACTTTCCGTGAGCAAGTGCAAAGATCGAATTAGCTACCCACTAACTGGTCATGCAAGAAAATCGTCGTTTTCGTAATATTGGCATGAAATTACCCAGAATTCGCAGCGATAAAATCACTTCCGTTATTTTCGTCTGCTAGAGGAACACATTTATGCTTGTGTCACGCAAATACAACGTCTGCATCATGCGCAATATTACGCTGATTCTCCTGTTCTTCCAGTTGAATTCTTTGGTAGACTATCAAATTCCTCTTCTCCGCGTATACCGAAAACATGATCATAGTCTTCAAGGTCCGACATCTTGGATAAAGCAGCAAGGTATGCGGCAAGGTTTCAAACTACATCGGTTCCCATCGGGTTGCTCATGATTTGTTCTCTGCAAAGTCACCTCACCAGGTAGCTTAGGAATTTTGACAATTATTATCGCATGAACAGATTTTTGAGTATGCAAAAACATATTTGGATGCAATTTTCTCAGCAGAGTACAGGCAGAGAATGACTTTTATGGTCTAATGCATTCATAGATTCGAGCCTAAATGTTTTAAGAACCTATTTATTTTCTTATAAATCATGTTTTCTTCAAAGCCATTTTCTATTGCTATATTTATTATTTGTTCTTTCCCTTGATTGAAACTTTCTCTGTTCATAGGAATGTTTAGCAGTATGTGTGTTAAATTATTGAAGAATGCTTATTTATAAAGTTTAGTATGCAGTTGTGTGTTTTATTTTCCTCTGTCCCAACTAGGGTCTGACACAGTACTGGGTCGATGAAGTTCCTTTCATTGGAAGGCTGTTAATAACAAGGACGCTGATTCTCCTGTTCTTCCAGTTGAATTCTTTAGTAGACTATCAAATTCCTCTTCTCCGCGTATACCGAAAACATGATCATAGTCTTCAAGGTCCGACATCTTGGATAAAGCAGCAAGGTATGCGGCAAGGTTTCAAACTACATCGGTTCCCATCGGGTTGCTCATGATTTGTTCTCTGCAAAGTCACCTCACCAGGTAGCTTAGGAATTTTGACAATTATTATCGCATGAACAGATTTTTGAGTATGCAAAAACATATTTGGATGCAATTTTCTCAGCAGAGTACAGGCAGAGAATGACTTTTATGGTCTAATGCATTCATAGATTCGAGCCTAAATGTTTTATGAACCTATTTATTTTCTTATAAATCATGTTTTCTTCAAAGCCATTTTCTATTGCTATATTTATTATTTGTTCTTTCCCTTGATTGAAACTTTCTCTGTTCATAGGAATGTTTAGCAGTATGTGTGTTAAATTATTGAAGAATGCTTATTTATAAAGTTTAGTATGCAGTTGTGTGTTTTATTTTCCTCTGTCCCAACTAGGGTCTGACACAGTACTGGGTCGATGAAGTTCCTTTCATTGGAAGGCTGTTAATAACAAGGATGCCGGCCGACTACGTCTGATGCAGCATCATAGGCAAAGATGAAATAAAATGAAATAAATGAGATGAGTTTGGAGAAAATGTGGAATGAAATTTGTGGCAGGGGAAAACAAGAGGAACTCAAACTCCATTTTGTCCACCATAAAACCCACATGGAGTAACCGATACATGAACTCAAGACTCCTACAGTGAGAGCCCAGCATCTAACCTCTTGAGCCACCTTTTTATCATCTTCTTCACTTCACGGGCTAGGCAAAAGGCAAATTGCCTGTTCTGCCTCACAGTTATTCTGTCCATCTTTTCACTGGCCTTCCTACATTCCTTGAACCTCTTGGTTTGTAGTTAAATGCTGCTTTTGATAAACTTTAAAAAAAGGGGGGGGGCCTTTTTCTTTAATGCCTAAAGAAAGTATTAAGAATAAAAGCCAGAAAAATATCAAATAAAGAATTATGGGAAAAAACTGACCAGAAAGAAATTAAGATAGATATAAAAAAGCAAAAATGGAACTGGATAGGATATACATTAAGAAATGACTATGATTTGATTGAAAGAATTGTATTGGATTTGGATTCAAACCCCCAAGGACACAGAGGACGAGGCAGACAGAAACAGACATGGAAGAAAACCATCCTTGAAGAAATTGCAAAGGAGGAAAAAACTTGGAAGGAAGTGAAGAAGTTGGCTCCAAATATGATCCACTGATGACACTTTGTAGATACCCTATGCTCCTAATAGGAAATAAAGGAGATGATGATATGTCTGAAATAAAAGTATAAAACTCAGGAGAATGGGATGCAAGAAGAGGTGAACCATTTCCAAAATATGTACAAGTTAAGTTTTTATAAATTGCAATAAAGATGTTTTGGTATAAGTCTTAATATATACAGACTGCAGATCACAAAAAAATGAGCAGCAGGAATGTCTTATGCAGCATATTACATCATAGATATTGTACTAAATAAACCTTTTACTCTCTCAACCGGCATGCTCATTTTGAGTTTGATGGACAATTCTAAGCAGAATATATCCAAAATAAACCACACAGATGTGTAATATATGACTGTTTGTGTATTAGTATGGGCGAGTTTGGTATTGTGATGCTTTTACTTCCCCTTGCTCTTCTAATTCCATCTAATGGAATTTTAATAACGGATTGCCTGATCACAATTTTGTTTGATAATAGAAAATTTAAAAATGATTTGAAATCAAAATAAGATTTGAAAATTAATCCATCGCACTATCTCAGAAATATAGGGATACTTTTCAAAGGGAACTGTAATGCCAATCTGCCCCACTTCAACACTATACATATATATACATACAGGGTGAAAATTATTTAAACCGACAAATTCTAGGAGGTTGTAGGGGACACCAAAACAAATATTTTTCCCTAATGTCATTTTTTCCTATGAGGATTATTTAAACCGGTAGAGGAAGATTTCTCTAGCAGCAAATTAATTAAACCAACAAACACTTTTGCATTTTTCATTACCAAGAGACAACACATTAACACAACACAATTACTTAAATTACAGTAGAGGTTCAAAAATGCCTCCATTGACATGTAAACAAAGGTTACACCGGCAGATTGTGTTCTGTCTAATGCGGACAAAAACTCCAGGAGTGTCGTTAATTGCTCCTGCTGCTGCTACTATCCAGGCAACCAGATTCTTTTCTGATGCAACAGGAGTTGTGTAAACAAGGTTGTGCATCTCTCCCCCACAAAGATCCAAAGGGGTCATATCTGGGGATCAAGCAGGCCATTGTACAGGACCACCTCTGCCAATCAACTTTTCTGAAAATCGTTGGTTCAAGAATCGACGCACACAACGACCGAAATGTGCCGGTGCCCCATCATGTTGGAACCACATGCATTGTCTTGTAGGGAGCAATTCTGGCAATGCTTTGGCGAGAAAATTGTAATAGTGCCTGCCATTTAATGGCCTAGGTAGGAGATATGTCCCAATAAACAGATCCCAACAACATCGGCCCACACATATCAATGTACTCACTCCAGGTGTATCGCTCCATTAGTAAACAGATACAATTCATTACTACACTGGTGGACAAAACAATTCCTACCATCAACAGCAGTTGCAGTCATGACAACTGAAGAGCATAATACACCCTCTACCGGTTTAAATAATCCTCATAGGAAAAAATGGCATTAGGGAAAAATATTTGTTTTGGTGTTCCCTACAACCTCCCAGCATTTGTCGGTTTAAATAATTTTCACCCTGTGTATATATATATATATATATATATATATATATATATGTATACCTCAGATTGCTAATTATATTTTACAACAACAGTAATTTATCTTCTGTCTAGTAGGCCCAAGTTCGATATAAGGTGTGATTGAAAATTGTAATTGGTAAAATTTTCAATCTTGGAACCAGGAGAGGTGGTGGTATACAATTTTTAATCACTCAATGGTGGAACAGATTCCTGTATTAAATTGCAAATTCCTCTAAGTATATGTTGAGAAGGCATGTGGTGCTGTTGTTAGCGATTCCTCCATTGGAGCAGGATATTAACCCTGGAGGGCGTCTTGGTGGTTTTTGAGAGAAGTAAAGTACGTTTCACCTTCTCCTTTCTCTTCATCATCTCTCATTCAACACACTTCACATTATAACATACACTCATCCTATACTCCTCTCTGTACACAATACAAAAATACATCACCTATATAATATGGTCTGTCGAAGTATGCATAAATTGTAAATAGACCATACTAGCGCTATCTATCCACCCAACGCGGAACCCGTAACACAAAAAGTGCAGTGGGTGGCATTAGAACACACACACATAAACAGTAATTTGTTTGTTTTTTGGTGTTTTCTTGTTACAGTGGTGCGTCATTTCTCTAACAATCCCCAAAGCAAAGACTTAAATACAAAATATTTGTGTCAATTGCCTAATATACTTAATAAAAATTTTTATTGGTTAAAATATTTAATAATTTGCATATACACATATAGTTAATGAATAAAAATGGACTTTTTTGATAAATTCAAGGCACTTGGCTCAATCAGAATATTTGCTACAGGATTTAAAAGTTAAAATAACACTGGTATGCATGATTCTGGGGTTTCCTGCAAAATATATCTGACAACAAATCTGATACGCCAATCTCAAAACTGTAACTCACTTTTTCCCATCACATATCAATTTCTTACAGTTACCAATTTTATGTATAATAAATTTTTAATGTAGTTCTGTGTATAGGTTTAATTCATATGAAGGTAGCTGATAAAAAAAAACTGAGGTAATTGTGATGTCATATGTTTATTTAGACATAAATGTTGACTGATTGATCCCCATTCATTTTCAGGTTGGGAAATGGGTGCTCCCTAGTGGGAAGTTTCTTAACTAGACTAATTTAGTTATGCTTACTTACCTATAGATGTCAGCAAGTAATACGTGGTTAGTACATTGCCTTGATGAGATATCTAGTAGGAAACTAAGGTAATATTTGGATGGAAGAAAATCGCTTGAATTTTGCTGAGAGACTTCTTTTAATCAACCTTGAGATTCTTTTATGAGTCTGAAAATCTTCAAACTCAGGATCCACGGCTTAAAGTCCCTTAGACTTTTCCATTCTAAAATTCCATTGATTCCACCCGGGTTGAACCCGTGATCCTTGAGACTATAGATAGGAACATAACCACTATACCACAGCAGCAGATTATACACTCATACTGAATGAAAAATTAATTTTTGAAAAGAAAACTTTTTTTTCAGCCTGGGTAATCTTCTGTTAACTAATAATAAAGATAACACTCCAGACAACAAAAAATCTGGAATTTATCAATTTATTGCAAAGATTGCAACAGGATATATATAGGAAAAACAAAAAGGAACTTGGAAACTCGTAAAAAAAAGAACACTTCAGAAACATAAAGAATGGAGAAATTGAAAAATCAGCTATAGCAGCACATAGTTTATTAGAGCATCATAGAATTGAAAAAGAAGCAAAACTTTTGAAACATCTATCCAAAACCTTTGGATTTAACAGTTTGGGAAAAAATATATATTCAAAAAACCATACTAGAACCATGAACTTCGGGATTCCAGATGAACCGAGCTTGATTACAAAGTTCTTCAAAAGAACACCAGATGGCAGTTTAGAAAATAATTCCTTCAAAAGAACACCAGATGGCAGTTTGGATAATTACCGGCAAAAGAAAAAATTGACAGTCATGAAAACAGCTGAGGATGGTGACAATGGGTCACTGATACTGCAGTGCTATGTTTAAAAAAACATAAGTATGAGGTAAGAAGAAATCACGATTCATTTAATTCTTATGAACTGAGCCTCGTAATGTTAAAAATTCCCAAATTTAATATATAAAAGAAAACTTTTGTCAGAATTGGGTTTCGAACCTCAGATCTCTAGTTTCTATGCACTAGTGTATTAACTAAATGTGCTATCCAGGTATCTCAATCAGACACCAATTCAACTCTCTCTTATACAATCTCGGGCATCAATAAATGCAAATTGTTGTTTGCAATGCCATTGGACAGCTTCGTATTCAGGACGACTATGATGGGATTATTAATACTACTAATATAGCTGTAAAATTAATATTATGTTATATGTATATTTATATATGACTATATAACTCATGCCCCAAAAGGTAGTCAATGACCAATCACATTTAAATGAATTTTGTTTCACAACCAATCAAGATTTTTAAAATACATTATGAAACTCCGTTGAGGTCACTGTGTAAAGCTTTAAGAATTGTAAAACAGGTACTTTATCACAACCAATGACAGTCATATTTCACCTTGCTCTTTATCGATTTCTCTTCATCAGCTCCTGCTTTTTTGATAAAGAAAGCTCCTCCTTATTAATATTCTGAACAACTTACAGCAATATTTTTCTCCAACAAAATACATTGAATACACAAACAATGAACAGATTCCTTGATTTTACCCCAAGTTGTTTACTAAAAAAATAAATTTATAACCTATAATGTTGATAATAATATACAGTTTGATGTAATTCATTATTTCTCCATTAGGGTGCATTCTTACAATATTGCATTCCTATTTGGCAATAACTAATATTCAATATGATCAAGTTGCAGTGAATGAACTTAACCTCACATTTCTGATTTGTTTTCAAACATCGCTGTATACATTAAATATATAAATGTTTAAAAATACCGGTAACTATATTTAAATAAAGACTTTTGTGTAAACAGCATAATTTTATTCATTAGATAGTCATAACAAATGTCACTCTTGATTTCCAAATCCTCTAGATAAATAGAAAATCACTCGTGGCATTACTTATGATAAATTAATTTTTAAAGAGAAAAATTGCCCCCTGAATTCGGATTTAAACCTCAGATCTCTAATATAAGATAATATAACAAACTAATTAACTAACTCGCTGACACTATATCGAACCCTTAAAATCAGGACCATGCTCTCCATACATCCCTATTCTGAGGTAATGTTTTCCAATCATCCCCTGTATAATCTACTTTCCTCAAATCACAGTTATAATTGGTCTACCAACTAGGAATTTTCCCTCTGGTTTTCCTACATCAAGTTTCCATGCCCCTCTTTCATTCCCCACTTGCATCACATGTCCTCCCATCGCAGTCTACAAGACTTAACTGTTCATATTATATTTTGTTACCCATAAGTATCATGTAGCTCACTGTTATGTAGTATTCTTGATTTACTTGTCTGTTCGTCTTTCTCTCTCTCTTTGGTACAAACATTTTCCTTAGAGCTTCATACTCTAATACTAATCATTTTTTCTCATTCCTTAAAGTAAGAGTCCATGTTTTGCATCTGTATAATAAAATTGGAAGAGAAGCTAAACTTTTAAAACAAGTAGAGAAACCTTTGGAATTGACAGTTTGGGAAAAAATATACATTCAGAAAAACAAAAATAGATCAATGAATTTTGATATCCCTAACGAAATTACATTGATTTCGAAGTTCATAAATTCAACCATAGATGGCAGCACTGAAGATGGCGACAATAGAATAGTTGACGGCCGAAGAATTTCATCAGTCGGAGTTTTGGCTGACGATGAACATGATTATGTTTGAAATCGCGATATCATGGAAGCATGAATCCTATGAGGTGAGTTGTTCAAACAATATGTTCTCCGATGAATTTTAATGATTATACCTCATAATGTTTACTTCCCAACATTAATTAAATATACTTAAAAAGTATGTTAAGAAAACTCAAAGAGTTTCTCTTTAATCCCATGTAACTTTTGTTCTTATATATATCATGTAAGGAAAATGAAATAACTTTGAAACCTCATCCATCGTCCTGTATAATGTATGAAAATATCGTCGCTATTACTCCAAAACCTTGTAACTCTAACAGCAGATAAATTTGAAATTTTGAGTCTTGTGAATTCAAATATTCGATCCTCAACTGTGAACGAAATCTTAATGAACAATGTGCAATAAAATGTATTTAAATTTGAAATAAATAAAATTTTATAAATAAAATTTGATTTCACAAGACTCGAAATTTCAAATTTAGCTTCTGGTGGAGTTACGAGGTTTTGGAGCAACAGTGACGATAATTTTATTTTTACTGATGTTTACTTCCAGCTTCAATTTTTTAGCATAATATTCTTAATTATATAAGATTTCTGCCTTAAGTAAGATTTCTGGCTAGCACAGTTGGTTAGTGCGCTAGTATGTGGAGCTAGAGATCTGAGGTTCAAATACCAGTACAGGCAAAAATTTTTGTCTTCAAAAATTAACTGGGTAAAGTGGTCAGCATTTCTGACTACAGTTCATGAGATCCCAGGTTCGATTCCCAGTCAAACCATAGGAATTTTTGCTTAAAGGGAATTATTCCTATGGTTGCCCATGGTCTGGAATTTAGATTAAGAACTCTCCTGGTGCTTCATTATCATTTATCACCTATCATATCATCGGGGTAATGTAACTCCACCTTCCAGGTACCCCAACCTAAGAAATGGATTACAATTCCGCCAAAGCCAGGGGAGAAAGCCAGAAATGTCATAAAAGACAACCTGGTGGCATTACAAAAAACAATTTTTATGTAAGTGATTAATTAAGAACAATCTTCAAATATTAATATATGATTAAGCATGTTGTGGATATATTATCTTAAAATTAATAACAACAAATTTGATTGGATCAACAGCAAGAAAGTGTATTTTATTACTTCTCATATTGTGAAAAATTGATGGATAATGGGGAAAACTGAGTCACATTTATATTCAGTATGGTTTAATTAGGCCTATTTATGGATTAGAATAGAAACTCCAGTCACATTTATATTCAGTATGGTTTAATTAGGCCTATTTATGGATTGGAATAGAAACTCCAGGGGAATAGTTAAAATTTGCATACCAGTGAAATTTATGCCTAAAGTAATCTATAAGATTGAAGGTACTTCTGTAAACATCTGGCCAATCACACTCCATTAGAGTAAGGTGATGGACTTGATGTTTCATCCAAAAGACTCTCAAATAATTTGACAAGATTTTCCAACCCTTCCAGATAATTTGTGTCTATTTCATCATTCACAGAGGGAAAAGCATGCGCAAAGTCTATCATTTTAACATCAACCCATTCTTCAGGACCTAATGGCTTATCTGCACTTTTCAAATCGTCCAACTGAAACGTGTAATTCTCTTTCATTGACTGAAGATCTTTTTCATAATTATGGACAAGTGAATGTGTTCTACAAGCTTTCTCAAAGCCTTTATGCCAACTGTCATCACTGAAAACGTTAGTTGGTTTTGGAAAAGGGGAGTTTGGTGTACCGGGAACTGAAAGTGTATTTGGAGAACGTCTTCCACTCGAACTTGCAGATTTTCTATCAGATTTTCTATCAGATTTTCTATCAGATTTCCTATCAGATTTTCTATCAGATTTTTCGTAGCTTCGTTGTGAAGTGAATGTAGGTGTTGAAGGCCCAGGATATGTAGGGCTAAGTGACCCACCAAACACAGGAGGTCCCCCAACATTAAGGGACAATGCACGTCCTAATATTGGGCTTAATGGACGTTTTGGGCTGCAACCCTCGACCTTGAGGCACTGTCTCAGTCTTCTTGCATCATATACAAGCAGCAATGAACTCGAATAAAAACGGAATTTTCGCTGAGTTCTGCACCATCGTAATATTCGCCACAACTTTGCTAGAAACTGGAGAACCATCTGACGATTCAGGCCGGAGTCAGAATTCAAAAACAGCTTCAATGCTAAACAAAAAAATCATTGTTTCAATGAAGATATTCAAAACAAAACACAAAAAATGGTATGTACTTGCATTATACTGAGGATGTATAATAAAAAATGTTAAAAAAAAGAGATTGCAACTGGCAAAAGAAGAATAACAATGCAGAAGAAAAATTAGTAACAGAATTAGCAATAAATAATAATACAGTATGGACCATTTGTGGAGCATATGTTTAATTATGAAACCTGTTGGTAGAGACAGAACATATTAAACGGATCAGAATTCAAATTAATCCAAATGGATATTAGAAAGAAACAATAAAAAATGAAAAACAGCTGAAAACATTACTATTATAGGCAAGATATTAAGGAGAAAAGAAAATTAATTAAATATTTTTAAGATTTACAAAAATTGTAAGCAACAGAAATATTTGCATAGAACAGAAACTATTGCTTAAAAATTAAACAATTAAGGAACAAACATTAACACTTCTTGGGAAGAATGGTTGCTTATAGAACTGAAATCAAACAATGTAAGAATGCCAACACCAATGGGTAAAATTGTACACACAGATTTTAAGCTCAATAAAGTTTCCAGGAAACTTACTGGGACTTTTAAGAAGATGGATGAAGAGGTAAAACGTAAGTAACAAAGGAAAGATTGAGGAATACAGAGGGTTGAGGCTGATTAAAATAAATAATTGTAGCCTGTAAAAAAATGTTAAGAGATCCTATGTTGCCACCATCAGTTCTTTATGTTGTGTACTATCACCCGACAGCGCAGTATACATTGAAACAGATTCCTCCTGAGATCAGCGAGGAGAATATCTTGCCACACCTCTCTACAGGCATTCCATACAACTTCAACAGTTCTAGGCCTCCTAGTATAAAAGCCTCTCTTCAGTAAACCAAAGCCAAAGAAATCCACTGGAGAATTATCAGGTGACCTGACTGGTACTGAACTAAAAAAGAATCACTAATTCCAGTTTTGTCTTCAATTGTCAGTAAAACTAGACTCATCATTTTGCAGTATGGCTGGATGCCTTGTCCATATGAATCTACAGCTTGCTAGATTCTCTGTTTAAGATCTGTGAAATATCTTAAAGTTAAATTGGTGTCATTTCATCTTGATCTCAGCTCTGGTAGGCATTCTCCTACTTTTCAACTGACCTTGGGAGCAATAGCCAGTCACCACCACAAAACCCTTTCAAAAATCTTTCTTTGCAGTCTCTTATGAAATTATAGTGGTCTTTTTTTTTCCAATTTCTGATAAAATATGGCATGAGTTTTATTGATGTCGAGATAAATCCACAATTAATCTAATGTCACCACCCATTGCCATCTGTCACCTCTGAAATGTTGTTCATAGAGCTTTTTTGCATTGTGAATGTGTTTCTCTGTTAGCTGTACCACTGCTTTGTGCCACCTTTATAATTTTCATTTATGTACGATACATCCGACAATTCATTGAGATATTCCCTTCCTTTTATCAATGTTTCTTTGGGTTGGAGTATTTTCCCTTGGAACCTCAGACCTCACTTCCCTGATTATGTTAAGGTGCAGCAGAGTTGAACTCTTCTCCTCTTAATTTTTTCTGCCTGCCCTCTTTCTTCAGGAGCCTGACTTTACAATAACTAATCTACTTACTGATAGTGCTTTTAGAAACAATTATTCCAGATTTGTTTCATTTTGATAGAGCAGATGCATTTACATTCGTAAAGGCCATACATGGAACCTTCCCAAAATGCCATTAACTTCATTCTCTCAGAAATTTTAGAAAGTAATTCTACATTATGTGTATTGAGAAAGGAGAATCTCAACTCTCCCACCCCGGTATTCTAATAGGGTACATCCTAAATTCATTTACTTCTATGTGCTTCATCATCATCATCATAAATGTCAACAGCCCTTTATGGGTCATGGCCTTCATAAGAACTCTCGCTAAACTATTCTGTCTTTCACTTACCCCTTCCAGTTTTTTATTCCCAGAGCCCTGATATACCCAATTATACCATCTTGACTTAGGTCTTCCTACTTTCCTAGTTGCCAAAGTTTGTGCATCATTGACTTTTTTTGGTAATTCTGTTATCCATACGTATAACATATCAGGCCCTTCTTCTTCTTCTTAAACTTAATTTGTAGGATTTTCATCCTGTTTATTTCCAAAATCACTTCTCGGAGGAAGACGTACTGGATATGCATTCACTGTCTATCCATCTCTTGGTTGGTCTTCCTCTTGTTCTTCTCCCATCCATTGATCTATCTTCTTTAGCTCTTTTTGCAAGCCGGTTTTCTTCTATTCTTTCTATATCAGGCCCAAGCTAATTTATTCATTTTTAATATATTTCACTACATCAGATTCATTATACAAATTATATAATTCAGAATTTTATCTGCTTCTCCAGATACCGTTTTCTTGCACAGTTCGGTAGATAGATCTGAGTATTCGCCTTTCGAATAACTCCAAGGATCTTTTATGTGCTTCAACCCTCTGTAATTAAGACATCTGAAGTTCAACAAGGATATAAGGATGGATTATGTCAATTTTATAATAGCAGTCAATTTTAATATGCCATTATTTTGTGGCTGAAGGAAGAAATGCATCCTTCTCCCAAAAGAAAATGTAACCTTAAATTATAATAAGAGTACGAGATGCAGGTAAAACAAACTGAACATTTGTAGAAAAGTCATAGCAATGAATTTGGATGGAATGGAAATTTAATTGGAACAACAAGAAACAAAACCCAAAAGAAAAACAATGTTTATCCAAACAAACACACAATCAATAATTGAACTATACCAGCAATGTGCAGTGCGTTTTTTATAATTGAAGCAGTTTCAAAACATTTAATATGTTAGTGAGAACACCAGCAATCAAGCATAAGCAGTTAAAGGAAAAAGCTGTTAGGATTTATGCAGTATGACATACCATACATTCACGAATAAGAACAACAGAATACATTAAAAGCAAATTCACGAAATCATCATTATCATTCTATACGAAAAGAACAAAATACAGTAAAATAGTAGCACCAAAACCAACCGATAAAAAAACACTATTTTTACATCCATCCATAGTAATTCTGCCCGAGGGCAGGTCTTTCACTGCAATCATATAATTTTTATGCAATGCTTGCAGCTTTACTAGGGAATTGTAGGTGTGGTAGCTTCCCGTTGCTTTCCATACCGGTGAAGGATGATGATGATGATGGCCATATGACTTGGGGGACCATTTGGGCCTTAAAGTTTTCCTGACATTTGTCTTATAGGTGAGGAAAAATCCCGATAAAAACCTAATCCAGAAAAACTGCCCCGACCGGGGATTGAACCTGGGCCCGCTGCATGACAAGGCAGCACGCTACCTTGAAACCACAGCAGTGGACTATTTTCACATAGGCAAACTATTTTTTTTAATTAATGTTGAGTTGTATTTTGACTCACCTCATACTTCAAAACTCAACTCAACATAAATCAAAATAAACCTCAATGTTATTTCCTACCTACATAACTTAGTTAAACTACATCACATAAATAAAAAAAAGTCCATAATGCAGGAACTGCATAAACTAAGCGAATTTCTCAGTAGGTAAAAGTTAAGGTCCTATTTTGTTGGTTTATAAAATTCTTTTGTTAACTCTTAACCCATTCGCTTCAGGTTTAAATGCTCAATGCATTTTCCCAGAAACTGAATTTAAGTTACCGTAAATTATATTGTCTATTTTCAGACATTCAAAACAAACAAAATAAAACGATACTTGAGATCCACAATATGGGTGAAGGCAAAAATACATTCCTCTGCTATTCATAAATGTTAACAAAATATTACCCTGCCAAGGGATGTAAAAATATTGCAAAATATATGACAGCAGAGTTAAGCGAGTGTAACTTGTGTTCTGAGTTGAAGGCCATTTAACTGCCGGCGAGTCTACCTCGTCTTTTGAGGTGAATGGGTTAATTAGAGAAACTCAATTCTATATTCAACTTATTTCAATGTGATGGACTGCAGTGAAAACAAAACCAAGCATAAATTATGACCTATTGTACACTGTTGTAAAATTTTACAAATTTAAATAATTTCTACTGATTTATTTTTCCATTACTTTATTAAAAATATTAAATAAGTTACACCAATCTAGGTAACATTGGCAATTTAAGGGTATGGTATACATATGCATTCTGACGAAGAAAGCATGGCGGCAGATAGTGATTTTATAATTACAAGCTTCAGTTAAACTCCCACTTCTTGTGGTCATATTCTGTATTTGGAGAATACCTCCCTTCTTTTATTTCAATAGCACAAGATTTTTGTTGCAAAAAAAAAAAGAATTTGCAACTTCTAGAGCAATATTTCAATTTTTCTATTAAATGATTTACTCCCAGTGATCCAAGTTTTTTTTTTTTGCTTAATGAATTCAACCTTATATCATTCAATTAATTGTTATATATCAAGTTGGTTTTAAAAAAACAAAAAGTGCAGCTCCAGAGTATTAGACATATGCAAATGTATTGTCTGTCCAATGGATCTGTGCCCCCTTAAGATATGCAAACTAAAGTCTACTTCCTTTTCTGCCTCGGCAAATCATTTCCCTCCCTGCATTTCTATCTCTCTTTCTTGCACTTGCACTCTACTGTTGTCAACTCAACTCCAACCTTGCTTTATTCAATATTCAAGAGCCATGACACTGGGGGAAGTTTAGCAACATTCCTGCTCGATAAGTTACCGTTGCTGTTGTTTAACATAGTGGGAGGAAAGTGCGGTGAAATGGTGTGAGTATAGACGTGCACTTTTCTAAGAACAATGTCAGCACTATACGGGCACAGATCCGTTGGTCCGAGTATATATAAATTTTGATCATGGTCATTTTCGATGTCTACTATATAGGAATGGTGAAGATCTGTAAACATTTTTCAAAAATCTTCTCATGAGAACAACCTCAATAACTTATTCCCTCAGAATTTGCTAAAGCATGCATTTAGGAGTGTAGAACAGTAATATTTAATTATTCAATATTTTAAAGCAATATATTGTAGATCATTTAGTTGTAGAATAAAATGTAGAAAGAAAAGGGCCTAAATGCCGTAACTCACAAATGAAATAAATAAATAAAAAGCCTGCAGTCTAGCATTGGTTGGTACAGCGCCAGTATCTACTGTTCAGCAGTTATCAATGATGCATGACACACTAATGCACACCAACATTTAACTAACTCACTAAACATTGGCACTACCAGTCCCTTAGGTTTATAGTCACATAAGTATAATCTCTCCATATATCCATATACCAGCTAATCTTCACCAATCTAAAGCAGAATTTTAATATTATAATAAATATGAAAGTTAAAGTTAATAATTTTGTATTTTACATTTTTTTAATATTTAAATATAACTTACATAAATCAAAACATTAAATAATTCATTGTTAGTTATTGTTGAATAAAAATGTCTCGGTAACAATTAAAGAAATTGTACTACATAATAGTTTTTGTAAAGAAATTGTACTACATAACAGTTTTTGTAAAGAAATTGTACTACATAAGTTTTTTTTAAAGAATGGTTTTAAAAATTGTTTTAAGTCAAAATTATAAAGCCTTTTGTTATAACTGTAATAAGAACACCTGCATAACTTTATATTCTTAAATGAAAGTAAACTAAACTCTGATTGGATGTTAAAACAATGTTGTTGTTGTTGTTGTTTTCAAATGCTGGGCCTTGGCACCGAAGCCATTAGCGTTCTTGCTCTCCAATATTTCTCTATTGTGGATCCAACAGGTAATACTTCACAGGTTTGTAGGTGTTCTTCATTCATTTCTTCGTCTTTATTGCATAGAGGACAATTTGGATTCGTGTAGATTCCTATTTTATATAAATGTTTGGCTAAATAGTCATGTTCTGTAAGCAGTCTAAATGTTGCTACTGTAGTTTTACGTGGAAATTCTGGAATAATATCTGGCTTCTTTACTAAAATATTCCATTTTTTGTCTTTGGCTTTATTACATAGGTCTTGGTTTTGTTTGATTTTATATTTGTTTTTAACTATTCTTTTTATGGATGTGAAAGGTAAGCTTTTAGTAGTATTCTGAATTAAATTGGAGCCTTTTTTGGCAAGAAAATCAGCAGTGTCATTTCCAGCAATTCCACAATGTGCAGGTATCCATTGCAATTGAATTCTTTTCTGTAGTTTTTGGAGTTGTTGAATCATTTTGTAGCACTCTTTAATTTGTATTGACTTCATTTTGTGTGAATTTATTGCATATATTGCTGCCTTAGAATCAGAGAGTAGGACCGCATTTTGAAATTTATTTATTCTGTATAGTAATTGTTGGAGTGAAATATGAATAGCCGTTACTTCTGCATCAAAATTTGTTGTGTGGTATCCTGCTGGTTGGTAAAATGAAAATAATGCACATGTAATTCCTGATCCTGAGTTGTTATCAATAGTAGATCCATCTGTGTAGACATGTAACCATTCTTCTGGTGGATATCTCTTATTCACAACTTCTAATGCTAGAGCTTTTAGTACAAGTGTGGGAGTTTCAGATTTTGTAACTGGTTCTTCTAGATTTAGCTGAATATTAATTGGTTCAAAAGTAAGAGGGTTATCTCTGATCAAATATTTTCTTTAGATTTAGGAAGATTCAAATCTGTTTTTATTTCCATTACTTTGGACAAGAAACTTGTTTGTGTTTTCAACTTGCTTGGTTGTAACTGCCTTTTTTTTCCCATTTTGTTGTTGTTAATCGTAACATTTTCTCATGTTGTGTTATTGCCTGTTCCTCTAAAGTTAGACATATTGGAGGGTTCTGAGTTAGTGCTTGCATTGCTGCGATTGGAGTTGATTTTGCTGCGCCAGTTTATAAGCCGTAAAGCCTGATTTTGGCATACTTCTAGGTGATTCAGGTTCGAGTTATTTGCTGTGATTATTACCTCCCCATTGTATAGTAGTATTGGCTTGATGAATGTTTTGTATGTGGTGTTCAGGGTCTGGCGATTACTGCCCCACTTTGCTCCGGCTAATCTTTTTAAGATTGAGAATCTTTTCGTTGCTTTGTTTACTACTGCTTCAATGTGTTTTCTCCATGATAATTTTGAATCAAAAATTGTTCCTAGATATTTTGTTTCATTTGTTTGTCTCAGATTTGTTTTCTTGAACTGTAGATTTAGTTTTGGAATTTTTTTCTTCAAGCTAAATATTTGAAATGTTGTTTTGTCTGTATTAATGGCCATTAAATTGTTGTGGGTCCACTTTTCTAGTAGGTTAAGAGCCTTTTCCATAGATGATTTAGATTTTTCTATTTGTGAGGAAGATGTCCACATAATCATGTCATCTGCAAAAAGAGCTGTCTTTATTTCTGTGTTTGATATAGCTGGTGGCAGATCGTTGATGTAGATGTTGAACAGGGTTGTACTTAGTACTGCACCTTGAGGGAGGCCCATTTTTATTTGTCGGAATTTGGAAGTACTGTCATTGTATTTTGTAGCACAGAAACGTTGTGAAAGGAACTGGGTGATCCAGTTTAACATATTGTTTTGAATGCCTAGTTTTGTGAGTTTTTCAAGTAATTTATATCTCCATACCGAGTCATATGCTTTTTCAAAATCAATGAAAACTGTTAGCGTATCTTGATGTTTGTTGAAAGATTCTTTGGCATCTTGAGAAAGTTGAATTGTATTTTCTTTTGTAGATAGATGTTGCCTGAATCCTGTTTGTGCTGTTGTTAGTATGTTTTTACTTTCTAAGAACCAATTTAGTCTCGCTGAAATCATACGTTCTGCTGTTTTTGCAATGACACTTGTTAAAGAGATTGGTCTGTAATTATTTATATCATCAGCTGTCTTGTCTTTTTTTAAAATAGGAATAATTATTGCTTTTTTCCACTCTGTAGGTACAGTAGAGGTCCATGATAGGTTAAATAATTTCAGTAGTGTATTCCTTCCCTTTTGGCCAAGATGTTTCAAAAATTCAACATGTATTTTATCTGGACCAGGAGATTTGTTGTCTTGTAACTCGTGTATTGCAGAATTTAGTTCCCATATGGTAAATTCTTTGCCGAATATATCATTCTTTTGTTCTTGATGCTTCTTAAAAGTCTTGAGATCTTTTTTAATTTGCCTTTGCTTCTTTTTAGCTTTAGGAGGGAGTTTGTGTTGAGAGCTGTAGTGTTTATTAAAAGCTTCAGCAATAGAGTTGTTGGAAGTAAGTGTTTTCCCATTAAATTTGAGTGGTTCTTTCTTTGTATCTCTCTGACTTGTGATTTTACTTATATATCTATATACTTTTTTTGAGTCTTTTCTGTAATCAGCTTTTTCAATAAATTCACTGAATGCATTTTTCTTTGCTGCATAGATTTCTTTTTTAAACTTTGCTGCCTTTCTTCGCCATTCTTGTGTATCTATTTGGTTGTTGGACAATTCTGCTTTTCTTCTTGCTGTGTCCCTTTCTTCTTTTAACTTGGATAAGTCTGCGTTCCAAAAGGGTTTGTAGTGTTTAGTTTTTCCTCTTGGGATCCAATTTTTTGCTGCTTCAAGAATTATGTTTGAGATGGTATTATTAAGTTTATCTGTAGATACTTCGTACTGAATTAGGTTTAATTTATGTTCAGTTTCTTCTGTAAATTTTTCCCAATTAGCTTTTCTAAAATTCCAAGAGTATTTTGTTTTTTTTTTACTGTTATTTTGTTTGTCCTGATGTATTATAGATGCAACAACTGCTCTATGTTCCGATCCTAGATCTTCAATGATTTCACGTGTAGTCTTATCTTTCAGGTCAGATGAAACTAACAGGAGATCTGGATTTGTACACTGGCCATTATAATGTATGTATGTAGGACAGTCATCATTCTTATAGATAAGTTCTAAAGTGTTTGAATTTAATAAATCTTCAATAGTTTTGCCACTAGGATTGTAGTCTTTGTATCCCCATTTAGGTGAATGGCCATTAAAATCACCAATCAGAATTGTTTTTGGATAAATATTAATTATATCTAGACAGGGGTTGTTATTAGGTGGATTGTATATTCCATATATGTTGTAATGTGAACTTCCTTTCCAGATTTCAATTTGGATGATTTCTACTTTGTCTTCTTGTTGCATTTCCTTTATAACTTTAGATTTTGATAAAATATTTGTTCTGACGCCTGCAAGAATTCCACTAGCTACTTGCCGTGCTTTGGGGAGGATATGTATGTTGAATCCAGGAAATTGAAAATATTTTAGATGGTCTCTTGATACATTAGCTTCTTGTATGATAAATACATCTATCCCATTTTCCTCTATGATTGTTTTAACTTTCTTATTTAACAAATCAATTTAAACCTTATATTTAAAGAACTATTAACCAATAGAATTTAAAAATAACATCATGTGATGTAATAATGATCTTACAATTATAAAAGAAAGTTGTATGCAGAATGACTAGTGTAATTCAACGAAGATAGGAGCAAATAGAGCTCTCCTGATAAAACGTAATATTTAATACAAAAAAAGAATAATTGATTTAAGAAAATAAAAGAATTGATTTTTAATTGATAGTGAAGAATAATACCACCTACATTTACTTAATCCGCTGGGAAATTAAAAAGTGAATAAATTTGCAATTATTTCTATAAGAAACAGTTTTTAGTGAATGTGAAGTGTTTTCCTATCCAGTGTACCAACTTCCGACCTTGAGAAGAGAATCCAGCTCTACCAAAAATTAAACACAACCTGAACCAGTAATTATTTTTGGGGACACAATTCCTTCTTCAAAATGTTACTACAACATCGGGCATGAAGAGAATTACTTCTTCAAATTATAGCCTATATAATTTACATCCCCCATATCATGGTTAATGTTATTTTCCCACCACACTCTTGGCCTATCATTGGGCATTTTCCTCCGATTTTTCTGGAAGGTGTTTTCCAAGCCCCTTTTTCAATCCACTTGTCCTGCCCAACACAGTCTACAAGACTTAACTGTTCTTATTATATGTGGCTTCCCTTAAGGATCATGTAACTCACTGATATATGCATTCTTCATTCACCAGTCTGTCTCTCTTTGGTTCAAAAATTTTCCTGAAAAATTTATTCTCTTGCTTTAAAGTAAGGAGTACAAGTTTCATATCCATATAACTGGAAGAATAAAAATGTTATATATTTTTTGGTTTAATGTTTTTCGAGAGAAGTTGGGATGACAAGAGTCCCTGTGATGCATAATAGCATGCATTTTAGAACTGAACCTTTCTGCAACTCATTCTTGTTTGTAATTATTGTTCCTAGGTATTTAAATTCAGTAATTTCTCCAAAATTTCCCATTTGTCATTAACTGTCCATTTCCATTATATATTTCTACTTGTAATAGTATATTTATTTTTAATATTGTTTACTTCCACCCCAAATTTCTTAGTGTTATTCAATAGAATGTGCATGTTGTCCCTTAAAAGTCAGATTTTAAAAGTGAATGAGCGATGGATAGTGAAGGCGATCCTGAACCTAGTATTCAATAAAATTACAGAAAATACACAATCAAATAAAAGCCTCTCTAAGCAAGCAATTTAAAACATTACACAATGTTGAAGCTCCTATAAGGTGTTAATAAATCTGCCGTAAGCCTCATACTGTAGTCTGATATGTGCATTTTTACAACTTATAAGAATTGTGATTTCAATAATTATCTATTAAAAATCAGGTTAACATAAAAATAAATAATAGTTTTAAAAAAACTAAAACAACACGCTTTATTAGAAAACCGAACTCAAAAATGAAAAATAATTTTATTTTTCCAACACGCTTGGGATAAATTTAAAGTGGTCAACAAAAAAATCATCTCCAACACATATAGAATAAAACTAGAGTTATCAACAAAAAGAAAATTTTACCATCAAAAGCGTGGGGTGCTCTATATCAATTAATATATTTGATAATAAACAGATATTGGTAAAAGTAAAGTCTCTAAGAAGAAAATGTAAAAATCATAAAAAGCACCCCACGCTTTTGATGGTAACATTATTTTCTTTTTGTTGATAACTCTAGTTTTATTCTATATGTGTTGGAGATGATTTTTTGGTTGACCACTTTAAATTTATCCCAAGCGTGTTGGAAATTAAAATTATTTTTCATTTTTGAGTTCGGTTTTCTAATAAAGCGTGTTGTTTTAGTTTTTTAAAACTATTATTTATTTTTTATTTTTTAGTTTTAATATTTTACAGAATAAGATAAAAATGTAAATATCTTTAAATTCGATACTATTGTAGTATGAGCTAAAAGTAATACTCTTCTAAAAAAACCTCCCCAGCCGGATTTGAACCAGCGACCTATGGATTACTAGAATCACATTACACTAGCTCAACGCTTTACCAACTCAGCTCTTACAATGATTGACTGAAAAGTCAACAAGTCCGCAACCTATTATACCAGTTTTAATTTTTTTGATTTTCTGATAATTCTGGCAAGGATTTTAGAAACAAAATATGAAATTACTGTAGTGTCACGGGTCCTTTATAAGTATACAAAGTTTCAAGTCTATCCTATGTTTCTAAGTGGGTGAAAATCGTGTTCAAAGATTCCGTTACATAAATACAAAGACACTTTTTTTGATTTTCTGATGATTCTGGCCAGGAATTTAGGAAATAAATATGAAATGATTGTATTGTCACGTCTCCTTTACAAGTTTACAAAATTTCAAAGAACAAGATACATAGCAGAAATGGAACACAATTTACACGGAAGACAAGACAAAGTATATAAATTTATAAGAAGCCTTAATTCTGAAGTAAAAGACAAAACAAATTTGCTAACTATACAAGATATAGATTTAGAAAATGATTATAAAGAACTGGGGATGGACAAACAAAATAACGAAGAAATAACACTGATAGAAACAAATGAACAATATGCAGAAGTAGATGAATTAGAGATGCAAGAAATGATCGAAATATTAAAGAAATGTAAAAATAATAAAGCATGCGGAATAGACAACATGATAAGATCATGGAAGCAAATGATGACTGGGGGAATTAACTTAGAAAATATAGTAATAAAAACCTTGTATGACTCCTCCTGTTATATGTACTGGTTCCCTTTGATTATTTTTATTTTTGTTTTCTCATACATTTTCTTAATTACTGCTATCAAGTGTAGTGGAATTCCTTTTTTCACTTAATATGTTCCATAATTTTGGTCTAGACACTTTATCAAAGGCCTTCTTATAATCTATGAGGAGGATGTGCGTCTCTAAGTTGAATTCTCTTCACTTCTCTATTATTTGTTTTTTTTAAAGTGAATACGTTGTCTGTGCAGTTGCTTCCTTTCCTATCCTGTCTGCTCTTCTGATATTATTGCGTCTACTATAGTTGTTAATTTTTGGTTGATCATTTTTGCATATATTTTGTATGCTGCACATAGTAACCTCAGCAAGTCAAATTTATGATCCCATGTTACTGATTAATGGAATATATATTTCTTTAATAAATTTTATTAGGAAGTAACATTATGAGGTTCTTCTTAATAAATGAGGTAAATATGGAGTCATCTTACCACATAACTTGTTGCATTCTATTTGAACAAGTTTTGGTATATCACGTATACCATCGTCAGCTTTTCCAGACTGTTGAATTTTACGTTGTCGGCTCCCACTCCCATCTTTTGACTGATCGAAGAACTTGTAAATCAAATGTTTTTCCTCGGAAATTTCAAAATTAATAATCTTATTTTTGTTCTTTCGTATATAGATTTTCTCCAAAAGATGATTTTTGATTTATCCACTGTTTTAATGATTTTGTGTTTACATCAATTTTATGCTTTTCCAACCAAACATGAGCAACTTCTGCTGATTTTTCTACTTCTCCAGTTTTTACATTTCTAATGTGTCCTTTTATTCTAATGGTCAAGTTTCTCTTTGTTTTCCTAATGTACATCTTACCAGAATAAGACATATGTATATCTTACATATGTATATTTTATAGGGAAAACAAAGAGGAACTTGAGCGTTAGAACAAAAGAACGCATTAGAAATGTAAAAAATAGAGAAGTACAAAAATCTACAGTGGCTGCTCACGTTTGGTCGGAAAAGCATAAAATCAATGTAAACACAAAATTATTAAACAGTTGGATAATACAAAAAAAAACTCGCCATTTGGGAGAAGATCTACATACAGAAGAACAAAACAAGATTATGAATTTAAAATTCCCAGGGAAAAAGATATGATTACAAGTTCTTCAGTCAGCCAAATGATGAAGTGGGAGTCGATATCCAGGCTGACAACAAAAAATTCAACAGTCTGGAAAAGCTGATGATGATGGTAAACATGATATACCAAAACATGTCCAAATTGAATACAAGTTATGAGGTAAGATCACTCAGTATTCACCTTATTTATTATATCATTCTTTTCTTAATCTTTAAATTGGAGAAACTCAATTTCTAATGATAGCTTATTTAAATGGTCAGACTGCAGTGAAAACAAATAATGCATAACCATAAGTTATTGTTGTATAATTGACATAAATTTAAATTATTTCTACTGAAATCTGTCAGAATAAAATATCAGCAAAATGCACTTATCAGCTTATGCTTTCTCACCATACAATTTTACTAGGAATTCAAGTTTGAAAACAGTGAGCATATAAATTTGTTGGAAAAAATATTTCAATTACTTACCATCTCTAACAGTTGTTTTGTTGAGACCTTTCCCATATTCTTTGCCCAACTTCATTACTTTTCCTGTTGTTATTCTGTAAACTTGAAAACCAGGGATACAGAATCCTACATCTTGTTTGCATTCTGCATATTTTTGCTGAAATACAAATAGTAATAAATGCTTAATCTAAATGTTGAATGCAAACAACTGCAATGAAGACCATTGGAAGGTGGATTGACAAATAAAAAAAAATTACAAGACAGGGAATTCCTTTGGGAAGAATTAAAAAAAAAATAAATAATGGTACAACAGAAATAGATGGAGGCATATTTGAAATCAATGCTATGATGATTTGGACGATGATGATTATTTTGATGATAACAACAATAATAATAATAATAATAATAATAATAATAAACATAGTAATAAATGAGTTCAAATCAGATCCCCAAAGCTGTTTGTTAGGAACTGCTGGTTTTCTCTGGCTTAAAGGACCTTTGGGACTTGGAAAATCTGGTAGCATGTTTATCTAAATTAATATAAAATTATAGAATATTCACCTGAAAGGTCCGTCTCCTCAACTTAATTAATCATTTAACTGTAGCACTTTCGGGACTTGCCCCATCATCGGCAGGATTCAAAACTGGTGTTTCACTGAAGATCTGGTAGAGGGGGTTGGATGTATTTGGTTCGTTTTCGTTTATCAGGCTGTCGTTGTGAGCTGCTTTCATGATTTCCATCTCTTCGAGTACGTTTACCTTTGCTGGATTATTTTCTCTGTGCATTACTGTTAGGGTGTTTTCAATATTTAACATGTGATGTCCTTCATGGATAACGTGTTTTACATAGCTTGATTTCCCTTCATTCACACAGAAGGGAAATTACTGTTAGGGTGTTTTCAATATTTAACATGCGATGTCCTTCATGGATAACGTGTTTTGCATAGCTTGATTTCCCTTCATTCACGCAGAAGGGAAATCAAGCTATGCAAAACACGTTATCCATGAAGGACATCGCATGTTAAATATAGAAAACACCCTAACAGTAATGCACAGAGAAAATAATCCAGCGAAGATAAACGTACTCGAAGAGATGGAAATCATGAAAGCAGCTCACAACGACAGCCTGATAAACGAAAACGAACCAAATACATGCAACCCCCTCTACCAGATCTTCAGTGAAACACCAGTTTTGAATCCTGCCGATGATGGGACAAGTCCCGAAAGCGCTACAGTTAAATGATTAATTAAGTTGAGGAGACGGACCTTTCAGGTGAATATTCTATAATTTTATATTAATTTTGAATAAACCTCAACGGAACACATCATGAATCTTATAAAAGTGTTTATCTAGCCGAGCGTTAGTATGAGGATGTATGCATACGTGTTTTGAAATAAACAAATGGATTCTTATTTTAACTATTTTATTACTAAAGTATAATAATTACAATTCCTAAGTATTCTAGCCCTAATTTACTATTCTAAGCCTATATTAAAACTACAGTACTTTCTGGAGTTTGAGAGAGTGGGAGTTGTGGAATTTATAAATCTACCCTAATCTACATGTTTAAAATTGTTATATCCCTTTTGAAAATTTAATATCAAAATAGTTAATTGTACTTGATTCCCTTCCAAAAATCCAGGCATTTTGTTAAGAAAAATGGTCGATGACTTACCCTTCAGCACTTTACACAGAGAGACACAAGACCCTCACTTCCCCCGTGTTATATACTCAATTTGACCTCTAGTTACCCTAACTGTACTCACTAACATTCCAATAAACTAAATGTAGAGATTTTACAGTTAGCTAAGGAAAACTTTGCTCTGAACTATATAATGTCCAAAACTTTATTTCAACAGACTTTGCTTGAATAATTAAAATAATCTATAAAACAATTAAATATCTATATAAAAGACTCTATGTATTCATAACACTGTTTATAATTATATACCAAGAGGACGAAGATCACTGGGCTGTCCTATGAAACGCTGGAGGGAAAATTTTCTATAGGATCATAACAGGCCTTATCCTAATACTTGGAAGGAAGAAGAAGAAGAACATAGTAATAACTCTGGGATTAATGTCAGTGGATTATTTAATGCAGATAAAGACAGGATGCAGTGGAAGCACTTACCAATTGCTGGGTTTCTCTGCCCCTCTGTATTGCCCAGTTAAGAACCCAGTGAGCTTGAAAATTAGTATGCTGATATTTACATTATTCTAAACATTGTAGAATTGTATTTCATAAGAAAAATATATTATATTTGAAGAGAAAAATTTTCGCCTAGACCGGGAATCGAACCCGGGACCCTTGGCTTTCCGGGCCAAGTGCTCTACCAACTGAGCTACCGAGGCGAGTTACGATCTAGACGCAAATTTTTCTCTTATATACGTTGTAATTGCCTATCGCCAAATGCTTTTGAAACCATTGCTTCTATCTTTGCAAATGGCGGCTTCTTAGTTAAGAAGACATTTATTGGGAATTTAACATTACTTTATAAAGCTAGTAAGGCTTCTAATGATGTTTTTATTATTCATTTAACATTTCTCAATGAAAGATAAATTATATTTGAAGAGAAATTTGCGTCTAGATCGTAACTCGCCTCGGTAGCTCAGTTGGTAGAGCACTTGGCCCGGAAAGCCAAGGGTCCCGGGTTCGAGTCCCGGTCTAGGCGAAAATTTTTCTCTTCAAATATAATTTATCTTTCATTGAGAAATGTTAAATGAATAATAAAAACATCATTAGAAGCCTTACTAGCTTTATAAAGTAATGTTAAATTCCCAATAAATGTCTTCTTAACTAAGAAGCCGCCATTTGCAAAGATAGAAGCAATGGTTTCAAAAGCATTTGGCAATAGGGAATTACAACGTATATAAGAGAAAAATTTGCGTCTAGATCGTAACTCGCCTCGGTAGCTCAGTTGGTAGAGCACTTGGCCCGGAAAGCCAAGGGTCCCGGGTTCGAGTCCCGGTCTAGGCGAAAATTTTTCTCTTCAAATATAATTTATCTTTCATTGAGAAATGTTAAATGAATAATAAAAACATCATTAGAAAAATATATGCCTAGACTGGCGTTTGAACCCAGGACCTTTGACTCTCTATGTCAATGCTCTATCAAAGTGAGCTACCTATGCCTCCAATCTAAATGCATATTTTTCTCTTCTACATAGTTAATTCCCTAACCCCAAATGCTACGAGCCGTTGCTACGATTTTTGCAAATGGCAGCTCCTTTGTTAAGAAGACTTTTTATTGGTAATTTAAACATTACTTATAAAGCCAGTAGTGCTTCTTTCAATGTTCATATTATTCGTTTTTAAACATCTTAATGATGGACAAATTATATTTTTCTTTTCAAATATAATTTGTCCATCATTAAGATGTTTAAAAACTAATAATATAAACATTGTAGAATTGACCATTTTAACACCAGTCGGGGTCGATGGATTTTTTTAGGATAGAAAAATCCAAGGAGCAAGTCCTCCGGGTCCCAAGTCTCAAGATTTTCAGGCTCGTAAAAAATCCTGTCCTAGTACTACGTTGGTTTCCTAGATGTCAGTATAAGGCGGAACGCTGACCATGGACCACTCAAATGACATCTATACGAAAATAAGTGTAACTAAATTAGTATGGTTAAAATTCTTCCCTTAGGGGGAGAGCGCCTAAATCTCTGTTAAGGGAAACATGGGTTTACAAGACAAGAAGATATAAATAAATAATAAATTATTCCATACTGACAAACTATTGTGTGATAATTATATTTATTGGTAGATAAAATGAAATCTCATAACTTATAATGTTCTTACTTATCAATTTCACATAGAAATAAAATTATGTAAATTCTAAACATATGTTTAGTGCTGTCGAAGTACATTTTATTTACTGTCCTAAGTACATATTTAATTAATTTTTTCACATATTATACAGGCTTATACTCAAAGCAAAATGTCATCCAATGGACAAATTGCTATCAAGAATGCCACATGCCATCTCAACATATGTTATAGAAGAAGGATTTGCAATTGAAGGGCTTGGTGGAAGAAGGGCCAATCCCACTCCTCCATGAAAAATGAGTTTTGTGACTAATGTGTAAGCTAGTGCCATGTAGTGTTTACTCCTTGAACTAAAGTGATTGTGGGATATGCCTAACACCATGTAAATTTGAACATAAAAAGTGATGGAGAATGAACTGTGCAGCTTCTTGGTGGAAGTAGGGCCAATCCCTCAATGCCTTCTCAGTTAACCTAAGAGGGTTGTAAGCCTTATTCTGATTGGCCATGTGGTCGCCATCTTGTTGTTTAGCTTCAATTACATGTTTGTTTTCTAAGTGGCTGACTTGAATGGTGAATCTATGAGTAATATGGAAAATAATAGTGATATTTATAATAAATATAGCTCTTTGAATGAAGGAAAGTTGAAAAAATGAAAGAGTATTAAAGAATGGAAAGATAATAAAAGAAAGGTTTTGAAGGCTCAAGGACAAGAATATGCGAACAGAGAAGGCAAAGTTGTAAACAAGAAGGTTTGTGATTCGTGAGCTGGATAAAACAAACACTTTGTTATTATGAGTCTTTTAATCTACATGGTCCAGCTGCAGTGGTTTGAAGAAATTGAGCATCGCTTTCTGGTTCCAGGATACATCTTTCTTCCCTGCGATGCCGATTTTGGTCTGATAGAAAATAAAACAAGTTAAAATATACCTTCTTAGGTAAAATCCGTCGTCCTCAACTTATAAAATATGTAATCTTTATGCCTGTAGGCCTTTCAGAACATCCGTTCCATCTTCAGCAGTTCATTCTTCGCTACAGCATCCAGTATGATGTTTGATGCTGCTGGTCCTAATGTGGCTTTGTCGTTAGGACCAGCAGCATCAAACATCATACTGGATGCTGTAGCGAAGAATGAACTGCTGAAGATGGAACGGATGTTCTGAAAGGCCTACAGGCATAAAGATTACATATTTTATAAGTTGAGGATGACGGATTTTACCTAAGAAGGTATATTTTACCTTATTTTATTTTATGACTCTCCAGCTCAACGGTTTTAACAATGAATTTTATTAATATTGACTGATAGAAAAACTGAAAAGAAAAACTCAGTTGTTCACACCACAAGATTGGATGGTCCTTATCAGAAAATCTCGTACGACCAAACCATTTGAGGTGCTTGAAATGGGAAAGAATGATTTTGTGTCTTTCAAGCTTCTGACTGAAAAGCTGGTCAAATGCCAGAAAATCATGGATGGAAGAAAAGTGGACTTTCCAAAGGCAATTGCTCTTAGGTTTACTAGAGGACACAGAGTGGAGATCAAATATACATACGGACACCTTTGTGACTGGGAGACTGTAAGTTTTCAGCGGGGAAAGGGACGAGCACCTTTACCTCAAGATATTTTTTTCCCAAATAAGTACCCCAATGGAAGAGGAATAAAAAAAAAAACTTCAAGACATTCTTTCCCTTTTAAAGTTCATTCCATCTAATCATCACAGCTTCTACCAAAATTTGAAGACAGAAGATGATAATGAAGAAAGCAGTGATGTTGAGTGCCTCTAGACAGTTTTCTGAACATTAAAACTAAAGTTGTGAGTTTGTGTAATTTATTTCTTCAATACCTGTTGCCCATTTGTATTGTATATTTGCAGGTATATTTCTAATAGTGTTCTGCATCTGATCCTAAAAATTCAAATACCAAAGTTAATTAGATTTGTTTCTACAGCAAAAACACTTTGATTGTATTTTTCTCCAAATCACAAAATTATGGGATTGGCCCTTCTTCCACCAAGCCCTTCAATTTAATGCACGAATCTGGTGCACAATCTAGCGATTAAAAATTATACACCATCACCCAACCTGGTCCCGAGATTGAAAATTGTAAGAATTTTAAAATTATATTTAAATTAAAATTCAAAATTTATAATCCCAACTAAAGATGGCAGCACAAGAGGTGATGTCCATAGAGAAATCAACAACCAGACAATTTCATCAGTGGAAGTCATGACTGAAGAGGGATAAGATATTGTCTGAAACCGTCGGTATCTCAAGAAATTTGAAAATGTATGAGATGAGTCGTTAAAAATATATTCTCCACTCACTATTAATTTTAAAATTATATTAATTTTATAATTATAACCCCATTGGGTATTGAATCTGAGCCTGTTAGACAGGAAGTAGGCATGCCATCACATGAGCCAGTTGGCCACTCACATTCAGTGCATTACTGGATACGTGTATTTAAAACGAATATTATTCAATTTAAATTAATATTTGGAAGTAAACATTATGAGGTTATATCATTAATATTACAAACTTTATAATCCCAACGAAAGATGGCAGCATAAGAGGTGATGTCATTAGAGAAATCAACAATCACAGAATTTCATCAGTGGAAGCCATGACTGAAGGAGGACATGATATTGTCTGAAACCGTCGGTATCAAAGAAATTTGGAATCATATGAGGTGAGTCGATAAAAATATGTTCTCCACGCACTATTAAGAATATTATTCAAACTTACATCTTCATTTCTCCTCTTCTCTGGTGTTGCTTCAGGATCCCATGTCTGCCTCCCTAGTTTTATGTCCATAATGCAAGGTTCAGAAAACTCGTTTGCTATATTTTCTAATATGATGAACTTCACATCTGCAAATACAAAATTATAATATTGAACTTTTTCAGGAATAAATCACTATAAGGTTTAATTTATGAATAAATTTAAATGTTTCATACCTCTCTTCATATTCATTGAAAACTAAAATGTTTCATACCACTCCTCATATTCACTGAAAACTAAAATGTTTCATACCTTTCCTCATATTCACTGAAAACTAAAATGTTTCATACCTCTCCTCATATTCACTGAAAGCTAAAATGATTCATACCTCTCTTCATATTCACTGAAAACTAAAATGTTTCATACCTCTCCTCATATTCACTGAAAACTAAAATGTTTCATACCTCTCCTCATATTCACTGAAAACTAAAATGTTTCATACCTCTCCTCATATTCACTGAAAATTAAAATGTTTCATACCTCTCCTCATATTCACTGAAAACTAAAATGTTTCATACATCTCATATTCACTGAAAACTAAAATGTTTCATACCTCTCCTCATATTCACTGAAAACTAAAATGTTTCATACCTCTCCTCATATTCACTGAAAACTAAAATGATTCATACCTCTCCTCATATTCACTGAAAACTAAAATGTTTCATACATCTCATATTCACTGAAAACTAAAATGTTTCATACCTTTCCTCATATTCACTGAAAACTAAAATGTTTCATACCTCTCCTCATATTCACTGAAAGCTAAAATGATTCATACCTCTCTTCATATTCACTGAAAACTAAAATGTTTCATACCTCTCCTCATATTCACTGAAAACTAAAATGTTTCATACCTCTCCTCATATTCACTGAAAACTAAAATGATTCATACCTCTCCTCATATTCACTGAAAACTAAAATGTTTCATACATCTCATATTCACTGAAAACTAAAATGTTTCATACCTTTCCTCATATTCACTGAAAACTAAAATGTTTCATACCTCTCCTCATATTCACTGAAAGCTAAAATGATTCATACCTCTCTTCATATTCACTGAAAACTAAAATGTTTCATACCTCTCCTCATATTCACTGAAAACTAAAATGTTTCATACCTCTCCTCATATTCACTGAAAACTAAAATGTTTCATACCTCTCCTCATATTCACTGAAAATTAAAATGTTTCATACCTCTCCTCATATTCACTGAAAACTAAAATGTTTCATACATCTCATATTCACTGAAAACTAAAATGTTTCATACCTCTCCTCATATTCACTGAAAACTAAAATGTTTCATACCTCTCCTCATATTCACTGAAAACTAAAATGATTCATACCTCTCCTCATATTCACTGAAAACTAAAATGTTTCATACATCTCATATTCACTGAAAACTAAAATGTTTCATACCTCTCCTCATATTCACTGAAAACTAAAATGTTTCATACCTCTCCTCATATTCACTGAAAGCTAAAATGATTCATACCTCTCCTCATATTCACTGAAAATTAAAATGTTTCATACCTCTCCTCATATTCACTGAAAACTAAAATGTTTCATACATCTCATATTCACTGAAAACTAAAATGTTTCATACCTCTCCTCATATTCACTGAAAACTAAAATGTTTCATACCTCTCCTTATATTCACTGAAAGCTAAAATGATTCATACCTCTCCTCATATTCACTGAAAACTAAAATGTTTCATACCTCTCATATTCACTGAAAACTAAAATGTTTCATACCTCTCCTCATATTCACTGAAAACTAAAATGTTTCATACCTCTCCTTATATTCACTGAAAGCTAAAATGATTCATACCTCTCCTCATATTCACTGAAACTAAAATGTTTCATACATCTCATATTCACTGAAAACTAAAATGTTTCATACCTCTCCTCATATTCACTGAAAACTAAAATGTTTCATACCTCTCCTCATATTCACTGAAAGCTAAAATGATTCATACCTCTCCTCATATTCACTGAAAACTAAAATGTTTCATACCTCTCCTCATATTCACTGAAAACTAAAATGTTTCATACCTCTCCTCATATTCACTGAAAACTAAAATGTTTCATACCTCTCCTCATATTCACTGAAAACTAAAATGTTTCATACCTCTCATATTCACTGAAAACTAAAATGTTTCATACCTCTCATATTCACTGAAAACTAATATGTTTCATACCTCTCCTCATATTCACTGAAAACTAAAATGTTTCATACCTCTCCTTATATTCACTGAAAGCTAAAATGATTCATACCTCTCCTCATATTCACTGAAACTAAAATGTTTCATACCTCTCATATTCACTGAACACTAAAATGTTTCATACCTCTCCTCATATTCACTGAAAACTAAAATGTTTCATACCTCTCCTCATATTCACTGAAAACTAAAATGTTTCATACCTCTCCTCATATTCACTGAAAACTAAAATGTTTCATACCTCTCCTCATATTCACTGAAAACTAAAATGTTTCATACCTCTCCTCATATTCACTGAAAGCTAAAATGATTCATACCTCTCCTCATATTCACTTAAAACTAACATACCATCATCATAATAGGGCATAATACAGGCACTGTCTGCGTTTTAATGCACCTCCATGCATTTATATTACCGATTTGAATGGGTTTTTACCATCATTTATTGAATTTTTCTGGGACAATTAACATATATAACATTACCATAAGTACTATAAGGCCAGAGCTAAAAAAAGTGCATTGATGCATTAAAAAAAGTAGCTTTTTAGAGCTTAAATGGCTTATGCTGCCTAAACCACAACAAATACACCAAATCAATGTACACAGAGTTCAATATCTACCAAAATTTTACGAAACGTCCGCAACAACATGTCCTTATATTCACTGAATATGAGGAGAGGTATGAAACGTTTTAATTTAATCAAAAATTATAATATTTCAATAACTCAGTGTCATCTGGTTACAAGAGAGCTGTGACCAATCTCAGGTGACAATAGTTCATTCTTATAGTGACATCACTGTTCACAGTACACTTTACAGCATGCAGGTGTGTGCAGAGGGTTATCTTTACATAACTTGTTACAGTAGTTTTGGGTGTCTTTCTTGTAACATGATGGAGAAAGTCTATCACTTCTGGGAGGTCTACATTACAGCACTGTCCAATGCTAATTATAGTTATTCAGCATTATAATATAAGCCCCAAAAAACACGGTTTTCATGTATCTAAGAATGGGATATATTGTAATCAAATGGTAAAGAGAAAAATCTATGCCTGAACCGGGAATCGAACCCCGAACCTTCAGCTTTCCGTGCTGATGCTCTATGGTTAGAGCATCAGCACGGAAAGCTGAAGGTTCGGGGTTCGATTCCCGGTTCAGGCATAGATTTTTCTCTTTACCATTTGATTACAATAATTTAGTAGTGTACTTTAATATACTTATTTCAATCATAGTACCGTAGAATGGGGTGAATAGCAACAGTTTTGAACTTCAAGTTTAAATATCAAAAGTACTATAAGAGATATTGAATTGAGACCTACCTCGGTTTATGGGTCTTCCCGTCCTCTACAAGCCTGCAGCTTCATATTTTTCTTTTTATGGCAAGGTAAAATTTTAAAAAATTGAAAACATGCTGTTTCTATACACCCCATCGAGCGGGGTCAATAGAAACAGGCATTGTTTTTCACGTTTGTTTCTATTTCAGAGTTTGTTGGGGCAATAGAAACAGTAAGCATTGTTAAGGGATGGATAGAAACACAAACGAGTGGTAATCAGAGCAAAAAATTTAATTACAATATATCGTAACTGATACCCAAAAACAAAAAGAACAAAAGTGAGAATACAAAGTTTAGTCTAATAAATTATGAAGGCACTTAAGTCATCCTGAAAACAGATTTTGTCTTTCCAGCGAGAAGCAGACTTTGAGGTTTGAACAACTGGCATCAATTTTTTAATTACATCATCCTTGGAGAAAAATGATTCTTCATCAGTCAAGGAAAACATATTACTGCTGAGGGTTTTCTTGCAAAACAGTCCAACATAACCGTCATCTTGAAAGTCAGTGACTTTGGAGACATACATTCTAAATACATTTTTAGTTTTTCCATATACCTTCACGATTACAAAATCGTCAGGTTGGATTAATCTGTCAAGTTCTTTTGAAAGTTCGGCATTTGCAGAAGAATCGGATAATGTGAGATCTGAGTCACTGTCTTGCACAGAATAGTCCGAATCTTCTGGTGATGATTCTGAATCGAGTTTTTTATTTTTCTTTTTCCTGGCACTTACACTTTGTTTTCTGGTACCTGTGGAATTATCATTGTCAGTGCTTGTACCAGCAACAGATGTGCTAGGTCCAGTCTGATCTGGATCCGGTGGAAAATCTGCCACAGAAACACTTTTTCCTGGACCAACATCTACTTTCACTCGCTTTTTTCGAGCTGGAACTGTTTCTGTGTGTCTTAGAGCTGTTAATAGTTCCTTGAAGGAAGCATCAATAGCAGCAACAGGAGATAGTGCTGGTGTTGTGGCTCTTGAGGATTGGGTTGATTCAATAGACAAATCTGAGGAGGGTAGCATCTTTAGTACTTCCTTCCGATTTAGGGGCACAATACCACATTTTCTAAAGCCAGAAATTACATTTTCCGATTTGCATGATTCACACAGTTTCTTTAGCAAACTAGGAAACTTGCTCTTTTGAATGGTAGCTTCATTCTTGCCGGGTCCTTTTTTCCAATCTAGAAGGATTGAACGCCATGCCATTTTGAGAGGCCGAAAGAATGCCACGTCTAATGGTTGAGTGAGGTGCGTGGAGTTTGCTGGTAAAAATATAAAGTGGACATCATTTTCTGCACATTTTTTAATGAGATCCAAGGACAAGTGGCTAGATAAGTTGTCTCCAATCATGTACTTTTGCCAGGTAAACGTCTAAGATAAGGAAGGGCTATGGTTTCAACATAATCAGAAAAACAAAAGTTGTCGAACCAACCACTTTTGGTCCTATTGTATCTGGACCCATCAGGGCCTCCTTCTCTCCAACTTTCATACAAGTGTAAAGATTTATAGACTACATATGGGGTAAGAGGTGACCATCACCAGCAGCTGAAAACATGACAGAAATGGAGCATTTGGTTGAGTTCATCACCCTTTCTGGGTACTTACATCCACGCTTAGTTATTACTTTATGTTTTCCAGGATCATCAGAAAGGTTCGTTTCATCATAATTAATAATGTTTGATGAAGGAACGTCTCTGAGCTCTGCTTCTAGTCTGTCAAAGTACTCATTGATCGTTTCTGGGGAGACACCTGCTCTGACCCGTTTAATGTTTTGGCATAACCTTTGTGACAAGTCAGCCTTATGTCTATTCAAAAAAGAATAGACAAAATCACGGCCAGGAAAGTTGTCTTTGAATTTTTTTATGGTTCTACCTTGGCGGTCAAGCGATTCTTTGACCAAAATTCGCAGAGTCCACGAATCAATTGGGTAGCCCCAGTCAGCACAAATAATAAGTCTACTCGCCACAGTTTTTTCCTCTTCTTCTGTTAAAGCGGTTTGCCCTCCTTTTTTCTTAATTTGATCACCTTTTTTCAAATGTCTGTAGAGGACACTATAATGGATGTCATATTTTGCCGCTGCGTTTCGAAGGCTAAGGCCATTAGTTATGTCTTCAACAGCTGCCTTAATAACCTCTGGATCTTGTACTTTGTTCGGTTTTAATCGTTTGTAACTCCTTGGCATGCTGAAAGAAAACGGTCACATTATAGCTTGTGCCAGCTAATATTCCTCAATTGGATAACTATTGGTTGTATATTATATATTTAGTTGTCTTTCAGCTGTGACATTGGAAAATAAACACAAAATAAAAACTTTACGATTTGTGGGGTGAATAGAAACAGCAAAATAATGTGTTTCTATTCACCCCACAGATTCAAAATATGGATCATAACCTAAAACAAAAATTGAAACAAAGAAATGGTTTTGTTTACACTATATTAAACAATGTGATATCTTCTACAGGTATACAAGGTATAAAAAATAGTACAATTCAAACATGTGAGGTGATGAGGTATGGTACTTACATGTAAAGTTTGGAAAACGATGAAAATCGGCTGAAACAGAAGTTGCTTTGTCACACCACTGAATCTGAATCTCAGTATTGCCAACCACACAAAATCACATTTCCCTTAAATCTTACCTTATTTCCATCTCATAAAAAAAAAATATCCCTGTCTGCTTTACTTTAACCCCCTATTACATAATGTTGAATTTTTTCAGAAGTTTCGTTTCTATTCACCCCACTGTTGCTATTCACCCCATTTTACGGTAACAGCTTTAGCTTCTTAATATTAATTTAATGGGATATATTATTGAAAAAGGTATAGCTCGGTTGGGATTGGTTCCCAAAAGATTAAAACAACAGGTAAATCTTCACCCTTCAAGAAGTCACACCCCCAAGGCAATCAGAAAAGTAAAGAACTCGTTTCTACTAGGAACCCAGATACTCAAAGAGCCAATGCATTGCATGTGGTAACTTTCGTTAAGATTTTTAATACAATAATTAACAAAGATTTGAATCTAGAAAACCTAAAACAAGCTGTGCTCACAAGGTTTGTACCTTGGCATGTTCAATGAATGGCACACCAATAACAGAAAGCTCTTTGAGTGCCACCTTTTGGAGAAAAATGGAAATATATTGTAATGTTAGATGAAGCATGCATCTACTTAAATCACACCAAAAGCACTGGGCTATTTTTTACAAAATAAAAGGTAATAACATTTTGCAAATTGGTACAGAGAATGCAGGGGCATATTCTAAGAAAGGGATCTGGTGTATTTTAAATAATAAAAGTTATAGCTCTGTTGGACTTTGTGATCAGTGCACGATATTCCTATGATGGCAAATTAATTATCCGAAGAGTTGCAAAAAACCAAAAGTAAATTCAAAATACTATCAGGGGAATTTTATTTAATTATTGTGTGATCCCACTACATGCCTTAGGAGATCCTTGGAGTCGTAGATGTTACGGCTCCCACTTCTTTTTTTTGGAAAGTCAGCACTTGATGTTAGCCCTGCATGACAGCAGCATTACCCCCACAAAAAAGTGTTTGGTTCTCATTTTTGTTAGAGGCTGAGTCGATCCAAGAGCCATGGTGCTGCCAGAATGTTTGGGTTAGTTTAAAAATCCTGAGCCCACTGGGACTCAAACCCTCGACCTTCCACCTTGTCACATATTGCCTTAACCAACTACACTACAGTGTGCCCCACCAGGAGAATATACCAACATAAATTTACCCACATGAGATTCCTGCTCTCCACGAAACAGAGGCAAATAAGTATGGGTTCATCATGTGAAAGCTTCCAGCCACACCTCTCTCTTCTACCACTCACCGAGGCGAGTTGCAATCTAGATGCAAATTTTTCTCTTATATATGTTGTAATTCCCTCGTGCCAAATGCTTTGAAACCTCGGTAGCTCAGTTGGTAGAGCATTTGGCCCAGAAAGCCAAAGGTCCCGGGTTCAAGTCTCGGTCTAGGCAAATTTTTTTCTCTTCAAATATAATTTATCCTTCAGTGAGAAGTGTTAAATTAATAATAAAAACATTAATAGAAGCCCTACTGGCTTTATAAAGTAGTGTTAAATTCCCAATAAATGCCTTCTTAACTAAGAAGCCGCCATTTGCAAAGACGGAAACAAAGGTTTCAAAGCATTTGGCACGAGGGAATTACAACGTATATAACAGAAAAATTTGCATCTAGATTGCAACTCGCCTCGGTAGCTCAGTTGGTAGAGCATTTGGCCCGGAAAGCCAAAGGTCCCAGGTTCAAGTCTCGGTCTAAGCAAAAATTTCTCTCTTCAAATATAACTCAGATTGGGGTTTCAACCATGCAAAAGGTCCTGGGTTCAAACTCTTCAAATATAATTTAACCATCTACAACTTATTATTTGGCATTATACCATCTTTCATCCAAATGAGGTGTCTAGCACCCTGTTATCTCTGGTTGTGTATGTAGTTCGACAGGGCCACATCATCATACAAAGTAGGCTATATAATTCATGAGTGTACCTGATTCTGCACATTCCATTAGAATGTACTAGACCAAACACTTTTCATAAAATGTTTTCTCTCAAATGAACCAATCACCTCTCTCCTTCTGTAAAAGATCCATGTTTTTAATTTTAATATGACATTTGAATGTAATTGAGTTAAAAAATATTGTATCATAGTAACCTGATGGGATTTTTTAATTATCTGAATCCTATTACATAATTGAATTGGAAATTCACACCTCACTTCATAAAAATATCCATTTCTCACCTGACTAGTTCCGAAGGCAATAGTTTTCATCATAAGCTATACTCTCAAATTGAATTCTCAACACCAGCATTCCAATTGCCACTTGGTGTGGGTTGGATGAACTTCAAGAACAAATCTTGTTCGCCAGGTATTTCAAAATTCATGGATCTGTGTTTGTTCTTCTGAATGTATATCTTTTCCCAAACTGTTAGTTCCATAGCGTTCTCTAAATTTTCAATAGTATAGTTTCTTTTCCAATTACTGTATATGATTCTATATCACTGCTGTGGTCTTGAGGTAGCGTCCTGCCTTGTCACACAGAGGGACTGGTTTGATTCCGTCGGGACAGGCTCCTGGGTGAGGTTTTTTTCGGGGTTTTTCCTCACCTGTAAGACAAACGTCAGGAAGATTAGGGCCCAACGGTCCCCAAAAATCATCCGGCCATTATATCATCATCATCATCATCCTTCACCAGTGTGGAAAGCAATAGGAAGCTACCATACCTGTAATTCCCTAGTAAAGCTTGCAAAGCATAGCATGAAAATGCTATGATTGCAGTGAAAGACCTGCCCTCAGGCAGAATTACTATGGATTTATAGATTCTAGATCAAACTATGAACTGTAATCGTCAATTTTTCAATTTCACCATTTTCAATATTTCTAAAGGTAAATTAATGAGTCATTTTTACATCTTACCTCATATTTCATGTTTTCTTTAAACACAGGAACTAGTTTTCAAGAGAAACATCTCTCTCATTTTCAACCGACATTATGTGTTTAAAGAGAACATGAAATATGAGGTAAGATGTAAAAATGACTCATTAATTTGCGAATTAAGAACCTCATAATGCTATTTCCCACATTTAACTATGAATTTCTAAAGGTGTCCCTTGGTAAAAGTATCTAAACGTCTTTTAGTTTTTCTTATGTATACCTTACTGCAGCAATTTCACCTTCTTCTTCTTCTTCTTCTTTCTTCCTTCCAAGTATTAGGCCAAGGCCTATTATGATCCTATAGAAAATGTTCCCTCCAGCGTTTCATAGGACGGCCCAGAGATCTTCGTCCTCTTGGTATATAATTATAAACAGCTTTGGGGATCCGATTTGAACTCATTCTTTCAAGATGGTGTTTCCAATTTAGTTGGTACTGTTTAATATATTCCAAAATTGGCGTAGTTTTCAATTCTTTTAAAATATCGGTGTTCCTTTTCCGATCCCATCTGGTGTAACCCGCTGTTCTGCGCATGAATCTCAATTCACAAGCCGTTATTCTGCTTTCATGTTGTCTTTTTAGAGTCAATGCTTCACTATCATAGGTCGAGACTGGTCTAGCCAAAGTGTTATATAAACGTAATCTGGTGTTTTTTTTTTGTACAAGGGATGGTTTCATAACTTGATTAATAATTCCCAAACTTTTATTATAACTAGTAATTTTTTCAGGGATATCCTTTTCATCCCAGATAGAGAGATAATATCTAAGATATTTAAATTGATTAGATCTGTCTAAAATTTTATTCTGGAGACAGATTTTACTTTGTATGGGGTCCTTCCCATGAAATGCCATAATTTTAGTTTTGTTAATTAATATTTCCATATTAAATTTGGCAGCTGTTTTTTGTAAATTATAAATTGATCGTTGCAAATCATTTTCGGAAAGTGCCAGAAGTGCTAAATCATCTGCAAAAAGAATAGCATCGAGTTTGAGATTCCTATTGATGGGTATATATCCTCGTTGTGTTTTCCTCTATTCATTTATTATTCTATTCATATATATATATATAAAATGAAAAGCACCAGTGAAAGTGCACATCCCTGTCTTACTCCAGTGTTGATCTTTTTCCAAGAAGATAATTTGCCATCTTGTTTAACACAATTTCATTATCTTTATAGATGTTGAAGATATTAGTAATATATTGTTGTGGAATGTTATCATCAGCTAAAATTTGTAATAATACATTTCTGTCTACTTTGTCAAAAGCCTTTATGAAGTCAACAAAGGCAATATGAGTATCTATATTGAATTCCTTGTGCTTTTCTAATTTGGTAAATTCCAGAATGTTAAATATTAAAAATACCTCATTAGATTATATTAAAACTCAGCAATTAAGATGGTACGGACATGTCCAGCGAATGGAAGAGGAACGACTACCAAAATCTGTTTTGAAATGGAAACCTAAGGGAAGACAAAGCAGAGGAAGACCTAAAACCTCCTGGAGTCAGGGAATATGTTTATATATGAAGGAGAAACATCTACAACCAGGAGATTGGATGGACCGACAAAATTGGCTATTAGGAATCGCATGATGTCAAAGACATTAATAAACCGATGATCTATCTATATCACCTCACCTCATATTTTGTATTCTTTTCAGACCAGTTTCAGAATAATAATTCCGTCACAGTATTTTCGCACTGTTGATCTGTCATGGTGATGCACTGCTTCTTCCTCCATCTGTTGTAGACCGATGAACCTTCAAATCAAATCACATTCCCTGAGAATTTCAAAATTCATTAATTTCTCCTTCTTATTTTTTTAATGCAGATTTTTTTTTAAATGTCAGTTTTTTTAAGTTTCTTCTATTTGTTTTATTAATTTAGCCTTTCTCTCAATTTGATGAGTAGCTACTGCAGACTTTTCTACTCTGGTTTTCAAACTTCTTTTTAAGTTCTCTATGTGTAGATTTTATCACAATCCCCCACATTTTATTTGATAAAGCCCAGATTAATTTTTTTCTTCCATTTCATTTTTGTTGGATTTTATTATTCAGCCTTCTAGGCCTGTCGCACTTGGAGTTTTTTTTTTATTGATGCTAAAGTCATTTTTTGACACCAATCTTGTGATGGACTTTTTTTGAAAAATTATTTTAACTTGTGATTTATTCATAGGATGGTATGTAAACTTTTTCCTTTTCTTTTAGAAGTGTACTTTCAATGACTATTTAACTCATGCCCCAAATGGGAGTCAATGACCAATCACAGTCGTGTTTCACCTCGCTCTTTATCGATTTCTCTTTATCAGCTCCTGCTTTTGTGATAAAGAAAGCTCCTCCTTTTTAATGTTCTGAACAGGTCGATGCATTATTTTTCTCCAACAAATACATTGAATATGGCAAATAATGAATAGATTCCTTGATTTTACTGAGTTGTTTACTAAAAAAATGAATAACCCGTAATGTTATGATATATAGTTTGATGTGTTTCATTATTTCTCCACTTGGTGCATTCTTACAATATTGCGATCTTATTTGGCCATAAATAATATGATCAAACTGCAGTGAATGAACATAACCTCATATTTCTGATTTGTTTTCCAACATCGCCGTTTACATTAAATATATAAATATTTTAAAATAACTATAGTTAAATAATGATTTGTGAGTAAACAGCATAATTTTATTCATTAAATAGTCCTAACAAAAAATGCCACTCTTGATTTCCAAATGCTCTAGATAAATTCACTCCTCACTTCGTGAGTCGTGAATTTATCGATAATTTGGAAATCATTCGTGGCATTACTTATGATAAAATTTTGTTTATTGAACATATTTTCCTATGTATCATGCTTTCTTCAAACCTATTCTCTATGCCTACATTAATTATGTGTTCTTTTTGTGAACCAAGGAATACGTCCATCTCCAGCCATAACTCCGAGTTATGACTGAAGATGGACGTGATGTCATCTTGCAGTATCGTGAAAAACATGAAATTAATGAGGTGTGATGTCAAAAAATGTTCTCCGACGAATTTCAATGACTATTTAACTCATGCCCCAAATGGGAGTCAATGACCAATCACGTTTCAATGATTTCTGTTTTACAACCAATCAGAGTCATGTTTCACAAAATATTTATCAGTGTTATAATTACCATATTAAAGAAAGCTCCTCCTTTTTAATATTCTGAACAGGTCTGACCATTATTTTGCAGTGACTGAGCCTGTGAGAAATACGGCTACCAGATTGTATATATAGTGCATGAATGTCAACATATGCCGCATGTGGGAGTTCATATAAAAACATTTGTAGCAATTGATTATACCACCAAAAAAAAGAAACCACTGTTTGAACTTTCTTAAATGTATTTTTTTCCCAGGTAACAATCCAGAAAAATATAATTATCATATTTACATCATACGACATCAGAAATGAATTAATATACAGTTTGATGTGTTTCATTTTTTCTCCACTAGAGAGCATTCTTACAATATTGCGTTCCTTTGGCAATAAATAGTATGATCTGGTTGCAGTGATAAATAAAAGAAGCAGATGAAGCATACCTATCGTTTCTGATTTGTTTTCAAACATCGCCGTTTACATTAAATATATAAATATTTTAAAATAACTATAGTTAAATAATGATTTGTGAGTCAAGAGCTTAATTTTATTCGTTAAATAGTCCTAAAAAATGCCACTCTTGATTTCCAAATTCTCTAGATAAATTCACTCCTCACTTTGTGAGTCGTGAATTTATCAATAATTTGGAAATCACTCTTGCATTACTTATGATTAGAGCGCAGAATTTTATGAAATTTCATGTTTTAAACTATAAGTCGGAGAGCATTGCGACAAAGTATCTTCACGTTTTATGAAGTGTAGAATTGAATGGGGCCAAAAAAAATTTCATATTTCATAATATTTTGACAAAAAGTTCATATTTTAGCAAATATTTCATATTGCTTCATATCTTCAACATTTAAAAAAATATATTTTTTTTTTTCCAATAACACTTCTAGGAATTTGTTAAAAATATTTTTGAAGTGACTGTACCTCTGTAAGTTTTTGACATTGTAAATTGTAGACAAGTGGAAATTCTCCAGAATTCCTTTCTGGACAAAACAAATACCGTTAACCGGCAATAACAACAAGATGAGTCAAGAGATGGATGGGGTTTATCCGTAACTTGGCCCGCTGGAACGAGAACATGATGAACTGATGATAAATTGATAAGTTTAAGGACAATAGTAGATTAGTGACCACCCACTCTTACCTAGGCAATTTCTTCACTTTGCTTGTGTACAGACATACTTCTTGTTGCTACTAGTGAAAAACAAGATGCCAAAAACTGGAGTTCGTGATTGGATTTCAGCATTTAAATGCTACATCACGGATGGTAAAATAGTGTTTTGCACTTACTGTAGTAAAGAGGTATGTTCATTTTATATTTGAAATATATTTAAAATAACTAAATAATATTCTTTCTTAGCCTACATTTTATAAATTGCAATCTCTTGTGTCAAAATTAAATTGTTCCTATAACTCGATTTTTATAGGTATCAGCAAATACCAAAAATAAAAAACCACAACTCAATTATAATTAAATTTAATGTTATTGTTACATGTACACATATTGAAGCTCAGTATATTTATGCAATGTAAATAGCTACCATACCAAACTGTATATAGTCTCAATTTTGTCAGTCCTATATTTCATGGAAAGCTTTCTGTTTTGGTTATGTATTGTTTCTTGGATTTCATAATTAAATATAATTGAATAAATAATTAATTCTTTTTTATATACGTATATCAATACCAACAACTAATTTAAGTTTATTGCTACATATACAATTACTGGAAGATAAATTATATTTGAAATGTTAAATTAATAATAAAAACAATTACTGGAGTTTGATATCTTTATGCAATGAGAATAGTAATCATGCTAAATTGTACCTAATCTAAATTTTTAGTGCTATATTTCATGCAAGTCTGCTTGTTTTGGTTGCTATGTTTTGTTCCTTGGATTTTGAAATTCATAATTAAATATCAATGAATAAATTAATGGATTGTTGGATTGTGTTTTATATATATATATATATATATATTCCAGTAGACATGATCTATTTATTAACAATGTTTCAAATCGTAAGCATGATCTTTCTATGGGCATGGAATTAATGAAAAGCTAATTAAAATAATAAATATAGTGAATATCTTGAATTTTTGAACCACAAATAAGGTCTACTTGTCTCATTTACATGCTGTTGGATCCTATATATTATACCGAATGTATGTATATGAAAATATATGTAATAACGTTAATAAATAATAGCTTCATAATATTTTCGTGTTACAATTTTCATATTTTTCATATTTTCTTATTTTGATTTCATATTTTGGTAAAATTTTCTTCATATAAATCCTCGCTCTACTTATGATTATACCTCATAATGTTTATCTCCCAACATTAATTTAATATAAGGATTGTAGCGTATAACTGAATGTTTAACTTCTTTTGTACCACACATTTGTAGAGATCCAGTAGGTTACCCACATTTTAAAACTTCCTTTTTATTTCCACCTTTCCAACGTGAAAAGATGTTTCCAATAAAACCATACAATACATCGTAAACAGGAATCATATTTAAACCATCACAACAAAATAGCCAAATAAAGTGACACAAAAAATTTCATACACAATGCCTTGAAGCAGATGGCTTCACTACTTCACTTGGAGGACTTTGTAATGCTAGATCTAAGCAGACGAAGTCATGGTTGACATGGCACCAGCTAGGTAGGAGCAAGCTGGAAGAAAAAATCCTTCACTTCAGCGCTGGTGTAGGCCAGAATGACACTACATGGCATGGGCACACTGTGTCACAATGATAAGTCCCACCACATACAATAAAACAGAAATAGGTTTCCACTAAAATCTTCTTCTTCTTCTTCTTCTTCTTCTTCTTCTTCCTTCCAAGTATTAGGCCAAGGCCTGTTATGATCCTATAGAAAATTTTCTCTCCAGCGTTTCATAGGACGGCCCAGTGATCTTCGTCCTGTTGGTATATAATTATAAACAGCTTTGGGGATCCGATTTGAACTCATTCTTTCTAGATGGTGTTTACAATTTAGTTGGTACTGTTTAATATATTCCAAAATTGGCATAGTCTTCAATTCTTTTAAGATATCTGTGTTCCTTTTCAAATCCCATCTGGTGTAACCCGCTGTTCTGCTCATGAATCTCATTTCACAAGCCGCTATTCTGCTTTCATGTTGTCTTTTTTTTTATGCTTCACTACCATAGGTCAACATGGGTCTAGCCAAAGTGTTATATAAACATAATCTGGTGTTTTTTTGTACAAGGGATGGTTTCATAACTTGATTAATAATTCCCAAACTTTTATTATAACTAGTAATTTTTTCAGGGATACCCTTTTCATCCCAGATAGAGGGATAATATCCAAGATATTTAAATTGATTAGATCTCTCTACTAAATCAACATTCGTAATAAGGAAAATAAAGTTTGAAAATAATTCTGGTAAACATGAGCTGAAGTGGCACTTCACGTACTTCCCCTGAATAATCAACCCAAGTAGAAGCAACCCAATTGTATTGTGAATGATGATTCATTATTCAGGAAAGAACAGATCAAATGAGAGGTTAAAGAGAAGAATTAGTGCTTGGATGGGAAGGAAAGTCTTGATAGATCAAGAGTAGAGCATCAGTGCATAGAACTGAATGTCCAGGGTTTGATTCCCAGTTGAGACAAAAATTTGTCTCTTTACATTAAATTGTAATAGCTTAGCTGTTATAATAATTTATTATTTCAGTCAATACCTTTATCATTTATTCTTAAAGTTGTCATTCCCATGAATTTAGGCACTAGTTTTCTCAGTTCAACTGACACAGGATCCACAGCTCGTTGCAGGTCTTGATAGAATTTAACTTCTCGCTCACCCTGTACTGGTTTCTCTAATGGTTTCATAATGTAGCCATCTTTATGCTTCAACATTCCTGAAATAAATAAAATATGATGAAACAAGGATTTAGAGGAAAAAGAAGGCATACATCTCAATGATATTAACAAGCTGTTTAGTATATGCTGATAGTAGTATTATAGGTGGTAACAAGAAGAATGCACAAATGAAAAAAAAATTACTCGCCACTGAAATGGACTACTGGAGACGTGCTGCCAGAATATCCAGGAAGGATAAAATCAGAAATTCATATATAAATGCAGGTACAATATTCAATATTAGATTTTATAAAGAAGAAACAATTAAATTGGTACGGATACATTATAAGGATGGAAGAAGGAAGACTACCTAAGATAATCATGGATTGGGAACCACAGGGAAGGAAAAAGATGGGTAGACCAAATATTAGGTGGATTCAGGGAATCAATGAAACTAAGAGGGAATGGGAAATAGAAGAAGATATATGGATGAACAGACAAGAATGGAAAAATGTGTTGAAACAAATGTGTAGTTAACTGTGAACATGGGTACCGGAAAAATGTATATTCATTGTAAAAGCCGGAATAATAAAAAAAAAACAAGAAGATACTAAGGGCCAACATGCACACCCTATTGAGTGATAACAAAGAAAATAGAGCTGGTGGTAAACATTAACAAAACTAAATAGATTGTCATACTCATATATATAATGGATATGGACAGTTAATGACAAATGAGGGAAATTTTCAAGAAGTGTTTCAAATACTTATAACAATTTATTCATATTTTAAAAATACAATAGGAAAAATGTATTCATAGTTTAATATGGGAAATGACATTATGAGGTTCTTAATTCAATGAGCCCCAGATAGTAATTTAGTTGTAAAGACTGCAATGAAATATACATAGGAAAAAAAAAAAAAGGAATTTGGACACTCGTACAAAGGAACACTTTAGAAATATTAAAAATGGTGAAATTGAAAAATCAGCTATTGCAGGAATTTGGACACTCACACAAAGGAACACTTTAGAAATATTAAAAATCATGAAACTGAAAAATCATCTATTGCAGCACATAGTTTATTGGAGAGTCATAAAATTGAAAAAGAGGCTAAACTCTTAAAATATTTGGAAAAACCTTTGGAATTGACAGTTTGGGAGAAGATATATATTCAGAAGAAAAAAAAACAAATTTAGAGCCATGAATTTGAAATTCCTAGTGAAAAGGAGTTGATCTCAAAGTTCATCAAATCAGCACCTGATGGCAACATTATAGATGAAGGTTCAAACGAAAATCCGGTAGTCATAATATCAGCTGAGGGTCAGAGAGATGTCCTCTTAAAATCTGCAGTTCCCGTGTTTAAAAAAACATGAAATATGAGGTAAGATAGGAATATGACTCATTCATTCATTGACCTGGGAACAATAATAATTAGAAAAGGAATGATGTGCAGAAGCAAATTTAATATAGGCTCAATTTGGATATATGTGCTATTGTACATTATAGGGACTCTCATCACTCCAAATTCTCTCAAAAAACATTAAACTGAAAATAAATAAAACTGTTAATCTTCTAGATATAAGGATGCAAAACATGGACTCTAAGGGAGGAGAAAAGATTTACAAGTACTAGAGAATAAAGTTCTTGGGAAAAATTTTGGACCATAGAGAGGCGTAAATACATGTGAGAAGAAGATTACATAACAGTAAGCTACATGAACTAATATGGATTTTTGATGGATTTGATTATTCTATTGAGAAAAAGTAATTTTTCGGTGCCAATCTTATGTTGAACTTTTTAAAAAAGTTTTGAAACTTGGCTTCAGTGGATGATACCGTAAACTTCTTGAATTTTATATTTTCTTCTTTTTCTTAAAAGTGTAATTTCATTGATTCATTTTTTGTCTTTTGGACTTATTTTCTTGTATATCATGCTTTCTTCAAACCCATTCTTTATTGCTATGTTAATTGTATTTTCTTTTTCATATATGGTCAGATGGGGGCAAGAGTAAATCTGAGGGAGAGTATAAACTAGCTCAGTATATTTGGGAAATAATATACAATTTATGAGAAGATGTCTGCTGATTGTGATTGATAAGATCGTGATGGAATTTATACTTTTAATATTCATGTTTGAAAACTGTTGAGGTTAAAATTATCTTAATTATAACATTTTTGTACCTTATATAAGACAGTCGCCCTCAACTATATTAATTTATGTTATAATATTTGCTATATTATTAAAATTCAAAGCTTTTTGAAGTCATGCTTCATCTTCAGGAATATCAACAAGGGTTCTGAAAATTCAAAGCTTTTCGAAATCATGCTTCATCTTCAGGAATATCAACAAGGGTTCTGAAAAATCAAAGCTTTTCGAAGTCATGCTTCATCTTCAGGAATATCAACAAGGGTTCTGAAAATTGAAAGCTTTTCGAAGTCATGCTTCATCTTCAGGAATGTCAACAAGGGTTCTGAAAATTCAAAGCTTTTCGAAGTCATGCTTCATCTTCAGGAATATCAAGAAGGTTCCTGAAGATGAAGCATGATTTTGAAAAACTTTGAATTTTAATAATATAGCGAAGATTATAACATAAATTAATATAGTTGAGAGTGACTGTGTTATATAAGGTACAAAATTTTTTATAATTAAAGAGATGGAATTTTTAAATAAGAATTGCATAAGTAATTCTGGGATAAATTATGAATGTGTATATGTAATTATGTCAGTTTTTTTATGGGTTTTAATAATAATAATTTTATTGCAGCCAAATAGCCAGGATTAAAGTAGAATACAATTTAAATTTACATATTTGCATATTCACACATTGTCTTTGTTCTTTTTGTGCATAGCTCAATGTGATATCGGTCACACGATTTTTCGCATAGCGTACATTTACAGTCTATATTTGCTTCATGAAATTTTGTGTTGCTGCATATCAGGTGGTGGAATCCATGGACTGCCAACCTAGTGATGACGTGTCTCATTTCGAAATTTTCTTTTGTCCACGCACGGTCCACCATTGCCCCGGTGCTGTAGAATTCTGGATGTATTTCTTCCCTTTTTCTGTTCAATGTTGCTAGCAGCTGCTCAGATGCGCTGGTGCTGGGCAAGAGTACGCTTGTTCTGAGGTCGTCGATGAGGAAAAGTTTCCTTCGCCAGTAGGTATGCGAGTCTTGAATGTGTTACTTTTGACATTCCTAATACTGCCTTTATATATCTCGCTTTCACCCTTACCTTTCTAGAGAGGAAAGATTCTTCATTGTTAAATGTGTCCATATGTTTTCTATGCCGTATGTCAGTATTGGTAGAATTTTTGCTCTAAATAATAGCATTGCCGTCTCTAAGGTGAGAGATCTAATGTTTCTTATTTCGTGCATTGCCATTATTGCCTGGGTTGTCTTTTCTGTGATATGTTTTGTGAAGCATTTTGCGCTTGTTTGTAGCGTGATACCTAGGTATTTGAAGTCTGGTACTATTTTCAGTTTAGTTTCCCTTATGTATATCTCTTCATTTATGGCGGCTCTTCCTCCGTTTCTGAAGATCATTGTGTCCGTTTTTGATATATTAATGTCCAGCTTGTTCTTGGAGCACCATTTTTCCACTTCGTGTATTGTTTCCTGAAGTGTTGTTATGTCTCTGGAAACCGATTACGATGTCGTCCGCATATGCGCACGAGAAGATACCATCTTTTTGGGTAATTCTAAGGATTTCTTCGGTTGCTAGTATAAACAGTAAGGGGCTAAGTGGATCGCCCTGCAGTACTCCATTTGTTTGAATGATCGGTTTTGACATGACGATGTTATCTGAGACATATATTTCATTCCAGCTCAGCAGTGTATTGATGAGGTTCGTCCATATGTTGTTGTTTCCTAGTGTCTCCTTTAGTTTTTCTATCACTAGTTGCCTGTCTAGTAGATCGAAGGCCTTCGTGAAGTCTATGAAGACGGTATAAAATTTCTCTCTGTCTTCTAATGCTTCCCAAATATGTTTCAACAAGAGTTCGATTGCGTTTAGAGTTGACTTTCCTTTTCTAAACCCGAATTGATTTTCTGGTAGATGCTCATCTATTTCCTCCCTTATTCGTCCTGTTATTAATTTGGTGAAAATTTTGAAGGGACAATTTTCCAGAGCGATACCTCTATATTTGTTGGGGTCTTTCGGGTTTCCTTTCCCTTTATATAATACCTTGACAATTGATTTTCTCCATTGTTCAGGTATGGAGGCTGTTTGTATGCATTTGTTGTATAATTTTGTCCAAACCTGGTCTAACAGATGTGCCGTGTCTTTTATGTATTCATTGTATATTCCGTCCGGGCCCGCTGCTTTCTTGTTATGGGTTTTAATGCAGTTACATTATCAGTCATAGTGGACTAATGGTTATGTTCCTTGCCTCTGGTCCTGAGGGTCGCAGAATCAAATCCGACCAGGGCCGATGGATATTTTTAGGATGGAAAAATCTACAGAGCAAGTCCTCCAGGAGGGACTTTAAGCCGTGGGTCCCAAGTCTGAAAGTTTTCAGGTTCATAAAAGATCCTTAAGCCTGAATACAGAGCCCTCTAAACAAAATTTACTGACTTTCATACTACTAATACCTTAGTTGCCTCCTACAAGTCTCATCGGGTCGGTATGTTGACCACATACCACCATTCATGACATCTTTGAGAAATAAGCATAACTAAATTAATTTGGCCTAGTAATTTCTAATAAAAGGAGAGGCTAAGACCCAACATTGGGCTGTTACACCATTAGATAGAATGCTGTTATATTGTTTTTAAAACATATAACAACAGATTAGGTAGTATCATGCTGCACTCTTGCCAGTTATTCCCCACATGGGGAAGTGTGTACCAACATTGCTGGGGCAAGTGTATACCATAGATTACACTTACCCCAATTCATACTCTTTATCAGTCCATCGCTGTGGTCTCGAGGTAGCATGCTGCCTTGTCATGCAGCGGGCCCGGGTTCAATCCCTAGTTGAGGCAGTTTTTCTGGGTGAGGTTTTTATTGGGGTTTTTCCTCACCTGTAAGACAAACTTTAAGGCCCAAACAGTCCCCAAAATCATATGGCCATTGCAATCATATCATTCATATTCACATTAGATTAAGCTTAGAATTAGGGACTCTCCTGGCACATCACTATCATCATCATCACCCATCATATCATCGGGGCAACGTAACCCCACCTTCCAGGCGCCCCAACCTCAGAAGTGGGTTACAAGTACGCCATGCCAGGAGAGTACACCAGGAATGTCGAAAGACAACCTGGGGCATTTGCAAAAAAAAAAAACTCTATAATTTCTTCTCAATTTATTTAAATCATTGTGAGAAATTGTGTAAGAAAAAGAAATAGGGAGAAAACATATTCCAGGGGATTATCATAAATAGAACACAACTCGAACCAAAAATAGTGAAGTATCAATCACAAAAACACATTAACTGTCTACTAAAATAAGGAAGTTTGAGTTAGAATTGAAGGAATATAAATTAGGTTGTGATTCATTATAATAAGCTTTTTGAACACAACTATTTTGAAAAGTATACATCAGATCATAAAGCCCAAAGAGTATTTAGTATTTGATAACTTTTATGTGAAATTGAAATATTACAGTAAACAAAAAAAAAATTCAAAATAAGAAAATTATGCTCTATACACATGCTCCATTCACAATCTCAGTCTATCATGTACTTAGATTATATGAAGTATTACACATACCCCAAATTTGAATTTTTCATAATATGAACACTATGAAATTCAAATAAATGGTATTATTACTTATTTTAGGAATTCTCACTATGAGGTATATTCATTAAGGTAGAATTTTTATCACTCACCTCATATTGTTGTTCTTATTTGACATAGTTTCTTGTCCATCCTCAGTATCATCACGACCATTGTTCTGTCATCTTGAAGAGCTGACCTTCGCTCCTTCCATTGGCTGAAATTGATGAACTTTGAAATTCCCGGTGAGAATGACCTGGTTTCGAGGTTTTTCAGTCAGCCAATGGAAGGAGCGATGGACAGCTCTTCAAGACGACGGAACAACGGTTGTGACGATACTGAGGATGGAACAGAAACTATGTTCCGAAACTACTTTATAGTCAAATAAGAAGAACAATATGAGGTAAGTGATAAAAAATTCTACCTTAATTAAATGGTATTATGTTTTCAATAAAGCTATGTTAGTATCAGATATACATTTAATTTTTAATACCTCCAGCAAACTCCATGATCACGTATGAATTTTGAAACAGACCACCTCATCAACACTAGTTGAGCCCAGTCTATGAATCTTGCAACGGACCACTAGTTACTAACTATATTAATACTTATCGAATAACAATCATGCTAACATGCTTGCCAACATGTTTATTCACATTACCGTATTCCTATAGCCAACATGTTTGTTCAGATTAGAATAGATTCTCCATCTCGGCAACCTTCACATTCCTTTGTAACCATATTTCTCATAAGATAGCTATTATGATTGATCAATTATTATACCAATTCTGAGCTAAGTTCCAGTTGTACTGTAAACGAGCTTGCTTAAGATATTACTCTGCTGAGTCCATCTATTGGGGGAACCGTGGTACGCCATATGGCTGAATTGTATATGATAGAAACATTGTTCATAGGTAACATATTTTACGAGAAATAAGACTGAATACAACATAAGATGACACCAATAATTAGGAACTTCCTCCATTTCTTATTTATTTATAACAAAAAATTATACATGGGCCTACTTAATTAGATGGTTATGCTTTTTACATGATGTCGATAGATATCCTTTATTTACAATACCATTATGAGCACCTGTAAATCCTGCTATTATTTTCACCATATCCTCAATGGTTAATATGGGATATTTTTCACTAAACTGCTTGAAAATATTCAAAATAATTTGTTTTCCAACATTTAAGAAATTCTACAGAAATTTTGTCAATTTGAACAATTGAAATTCCAACACATATTAATGGTTTATTTTAGAAAGTAGTATTTTGAGGTAACTACATGGTCTTTATAGGAAGCCAGATATAATAAGAACAGTTAAGTCTCGTAGACTGCGATGGGCAGGACATGTTGCATGTATGGGGAATGAAAGATGTGCATGGAAGCTTCTTGTAGGAAAGCCAGAGGGAAAACGCCCAGTTGGTAGACCAAGAATGAGGTGGGAGAACAACATTAACTATGATTTGAGAGAAGTAGATTATACAGGGAATGATTGGAAAGCATTGGCTCTGGATAGGGATGTATGGAGAGCTTATGTCCATGCGGCCATGAACCTATGGGTTCGATAGTGCCAGTGAGTAAGTAAGAGTAAGTAAGTAAGTATTTTGAGGTTCTTTTAATCAAGTTTTTTTGAGTCTGTACTATCTTACTTCAATTTAACGTTGATTTGTTCTCGAACATGTTTCAATTAGTCTTCTAATCATCTTCAGCTTGGCCAGATTGGTTAGATTTATGTTTTAAACCCTGGATGTCGATGTCAGCTCCCTCCTGCGGTTGTCTGAAGAACCTCCAAACTATGTCATGTTCAGTCGGTATTTCAAAATTCATAACTCCGTTTTTGTTCCTCTGAATGCAGATTTTTTCTGAAATAGTTGGTTCTTTTTGTATTTTCTAACTGTTTTAATAATTTAATGTTTGAATTTATATTGTTTTTCAGACCAAACATGAGCAGCAACTTAGGTTTTTCTGTTTTCCCATTTTTAATACTTCTTATGTGTTCCTTGGTTCTAATTTTCAGGTTTCTTTTTGTTTTTCCTATAATACCGACTGAACGTGACCTAGTGTGGAGGTTCTTCAGACAACCGCAGGAGGGAGCTGACATCCAGAATTTACAACATAAATCTAACCAGTCTGACCATGATGCTGAAGATGATTAGAAAACTAATCAAAACATGTTCGAGAACAGATCAACATTAAATTGAGGTAATATAGTATAGACTCAAAAAAACTTGATTCAACATATATTCTACACTGTGCATGTGTAATAATGAAACAATCTCATTTACTATATTAAAATTGTAATCATATATTTTTAGATTTTCCCATATAATTTATACAGACGTGTTCTGGATAATAATTTTTATTTCCTTGATTTCAAGTGTTAGAGAGCGAACCACATTTTCTTATATGCTTAAAGGTAAAAACCATTATTCGACCAATGAAAATGCAGTCATATATCTGGTTTGTTTTATTATAACTGGAACTTAGCTCAGAAGAAGTATGATAGATATCTTTCAATGTTAATTCAGCATATTTTAGTTATTTTTACCAGAACTTCTCATTCAATTTCAAGATGTTTTAGCATTTAAAACTATCTATATATATTCCTCGGGTAATTATTCACATACCATTTACTTTTTTTTTTTTCACTTTATACCAATAAGGACAAGTACTTACAGTAATAAACAAATAGAAAAACAAGAGAAACCTCAGTTTCACCATGATTTTTTCTAAGTTCTACAGAATCGTAGTGCGCATGTGCAAGACTTATGAACTTGCTCGATGGAAGGAAGAACAATTTGTGCAACTGGTATGACGAACTTCTGTAATAAATCCCCAGATAAGCTATTCATAAATGGATGTACACTAACTTGTCATTTTGTAACCTAAAGAAGTAAATCACTTACATACTAATCAAAAAACTATAAACAAATTTGATGCGCACAAACTTATCTCTTCTTAACCTAACAAAATACAAAAGTAGTATAATTTCAGTTCTAATATATTACTTATTGGAATATATGTTTGGAAATTTATTGTGAAGGTTGATCATATTGGTAAATAGATAATCCTGCCATCTATCGACGAAGCCTTGCACATGAGCATTAAGGTTCTGTAGAACTTACAGAACAAATCTTTGATAAACTATGTGCACATAGATAAATAATTAAGAGTTGTAAAAAACTGGACTGAACTTCAGAGATTGACTATGATTTTCCACACAACATTCTTATGCCATTGATGCACTATACACTTTTACCCACTTTTAATATTTCTTGCTATTTTAAACATTTTGCAACGATTCTTAAACATATTTTATAATTATTAAATATTTATTTATGCATGCAAATTGTGCTGTTTATCTCTAAATGAAGTTCTACAGAATCGTAGTGTGCATGCACAAAATGTGTATATCTGTGGCAGAACATATCTGTGAAATCAGTGTGACCAACATTCACAATTAATTCCAAACCATATGTCAAGAAATTGACTTAAATTTTGTTAGGTTCTGATGGAACAAGTTAGTGTACACAAGATTAGTTTATAGTATATTAAATGATATGCATGTAATTCAATTTGTTAGGTTAGGATGAGCGAAGTAGGTGTATGTCTAGTTCTTATAAACATGTTTGAAAATTTACTACAAAGGTTGGTCATTCCAATTTCACATATATATCCTGCCACCTGATGAAGATTACCTTAAGTGTTAGCGCATGTGCACTGTGATTCTGTAGAACTTAGAAGAATTCATTGAGTAGGTAAGAGTCAATTACTATAGTTTTTTCCCAAAACTATTATAAAGAATAATTACAAAACATTAAAATAACATTTGAAATGTTGGTAGAAACAGAAAGAGTAATAGTGCAACATTGTCTCATGGATATTACATGGTATAGTATAGTTATAAAATATATTTCAGCCAAGAAAACATGTACATTTGTAACACTAAAATCCATGATTACCATATTTATAGTTGTACTACCATAACCTCTTAACGTAACGTAAAAATCATTAAGTTATTATTAAAACCTACCTAGAGTATCCTTGCCATCTCCGAATGAATGACCTGCAACTTGGTTTTCAAATGGAATTATGTTTGGAGGAAATGATGTGTTTTGATTTGTATCCCCTGGATCAAAATGTGTTGCCTTAATCCCATTTAACTTCAAAAACTTGGCACTGCTTTTATTTCTCACAGTAACAGTTGTCATTTTGCAGTCCTCAACCTGAAATAGAATAGACATAAAGTTATAGAATTTATGTTGGTGGCATGGTCATATAGAATCCTCGTTATTTTAATTTTCTTAATGTGCCTATTAGGAACCGATGCTTTTCCAATGCATTCGTACAAATAGTAGTATTAATAAATAGAATTAATATTGGTACCATGATAATTCCTTGTCATGTAACTTATTTAAAATACAAAATGTTTAAAAATTCATCGACACTCATTAAATCATAAGAAAATGTGCTCGAGTTACACCCACTTCACCGATACGCAAAATGTAAACTGTGCAGTAGTGATCGTAATGATACTGCGCATACGTACAGTACTCATCCATGGCGCATGCTTACGTTGGTTCTGTCCAGCAATAACACACGAAAATAAATTGTCTTGTCATAATTAGGCTATTCATCATTTTGTTGTTATTATACACCGTGTCTGGTGTAACAATAAGAAATTGTTATAAATCAAAAACTAACAAAGTTATAGTAATGTCACTTTTGGTAAAACACAGATAAACTGAACAAGTTTTATGGTGACAAAAATGAACTTGTGTAATTTTGATTGCGCAATTTCTCTGTATACTTTAATTCCAAGTTTTGTGGTGACAACAATGAAAATATGTAAATTCTAATGTTTATTCGACTTGTTTGTTTTGGGTCTTCCAACAAGATGGAGCTCCCCACTATATGGAAGGAAACTATGATCAGGTATTTTAAGCCGTAAAAAAATTTGTAGTGAAAAACGTGAAATAATGTTCCTACTTTGACGCTTAAATAGCTTACGCTGCCTAAATCATAACAAATATACCAAATTAATGTACACAGAATTGAACATCTCAAAAAACTCTACAAAAAAGTCCGCGACAGCATATGTTTATCTTCTACGGATAACTCACAATAACCATTTTTGTCTTTCATTGTTGCCAAGAATATCGGGATAAGCAGATTCCCGAACAGTGCACGGCTGTTGGTAAATGCATATTAGCATTTATATATGAGTAGCAGCTCACACCGGGTATTAGCTAGTAATTAATAATTTCATTCCATAGTAATTCTGCTTGGGGGCAGGTCTTTCACTGCAATCATAGTATTTTCATGCTATGTTATGCAGCTTTACTAGGGAATTATATGCATGGTAGCTTCCCGTTGTTTTCCATTGCTATAATAATTAAAGTGTTAAAGTGATCCCACAACAGACCCGGAGGCCCTTGGGGTAGTAGGAGGTTAAGGCTCCCACTTTTTCTAGACAATCGGCACTTGATGTCAGCCGGGTTGTCAGCCCTGCGTGACGGCCGCCTTTACCCCCAGAACAAGCGTCTGGTACTCATTTCCGTTAGAGGTTGAGTCGACCCCAGGGCCATAGTGCCGCCAGAAGGTTTTGGTCAGTTTAAAAATCCTGACCCACCGGGACTTGAACCCTCGACCTTCCGACTTGTAGCGCAGTACCTTAACCACTACGCTACGGCGTGCCCCCTGCTATAATAATAATAATAATAATAATAATAATAATAATAAATACCTATGAGAGGGAGGTTAAATTACGGTAAAGAGAGAGAGAGAGAAAGAGAACTACCTCAATAAATATATTCCTTCGAAATCCGCTAAGAGTATGATACTTGAAAATGTAAATAATAATATATTTTTTCAGATAAGATACTACTTCCATACAGTGAGTAATCAGGTTAAGTGGTCCATTAAACATAGAATTAATAAATCAGTGTTTCATCTCGTTGATCAATGATCTCAGGTGTCCTCGATCTGCAATTAAATATAATTTATTAGTAATTTATAACTATATTTTATTGCTGTCCTGTTTTATTACCTCCCTACTATTTATATGTTTTAGCCAAGTCAAAGCAAATTCTAATTCACGGTATGTGTATGAACTTTTCCCTCGTTTCTTTCCTTCTCTCCTTCTTTCTTATCCCGAGGTCCTAAATCCAAATCCATGAGGTTGTGTTGTTTCAGCGCGCGTGTCACTTTCTTTATGTCTAAATATAGATGGTCTGGAGTGAGGTCTAAATTACTGGCCCAAGTTAAGTCTGCACTGCTAGAGAAGTGAGTTAGCGCTAGTATCGCCAAACTAACACCGTACCCTTCGGAAGTGAGAATCCTTAAACACATGCGAAAGATCATTGCATTGTTGTCAAATTATTCATTTAGTTGACGACTGTTGAAGGTTTCGGATAATTTAAAATCACAGTGTTTGTCATCTCTCAGTTATCAACCTCACAACACAACACAGGGGGGCGGGAACCGGCAACATATAATAAGGAAGGCAACGGAGAGGCAGCTCATTCCCTAGTAGTAACATGGTAGCCGGATTATTCATTTGATCAACAACTATTACAGGTGTCGTATTTAAAATCCACAATATTTGACAGCGCTTCCCTCCCAGTCAAATAACACAACAAAGAGGACAACATAATAACTTTAATAAGAGAAGGAAGAGAATCGACAGCACATTCGTAGCAAATTTTCCGCGTTAAGTTTTAATTAGAGTGAGTAATACACGTCAGGGTGTGGCTGGTTCTGCGTTACAATTTGTAGCTACACATTGGGAATATCTTCTGACATGCTACCATCTTCACATGCTTAGTGTGCCCACTCTTTAATATTGCTATTGTAGTCTGCGATTCGGCTGTATTGGATTCCTCTGAGGATATTTAACATTTTCCAATACTGTTATTTTAACACAGTTCTAATAATTATAATATTATAATGATATTGTGAAAAGAAAAGTTAATGTGTGAACCAGGAATCGAACCGTGGGTCTCTAGTTCTCCAGACTAGTGTGCAGCCCACTACCATTCCACACCTGACACAAACGCCAACAATTCTTTCCACATATAAAAATCTATAATTCTCGTTTCGTCCGCTGTCAGGTAGATGACACTGCCATCGCCAACGGCCGGCTTCGTTTAGAAGTATCTATATTTGAGAATTTTACACCACCACTTTTATAAGTAGTAATCGATGTTATTTAACATTTTCCAATACTGTTATTTTAACACAGTTCCAATAATGGATCATATTATAATGATATTGTGAACAGAAAAAATTAATGTATGAACCAGGTATCGAACCGTAGGAGAACTAGAGGTCCACGGTTCGATTCCTGGTTCACACATTAATTTTTTGTTCACAATATAATTATAATATTCCTCGGAGGAGCCTGTAACCTCTAGAGGGCGTGTCCCTAGGTGGCGGATTGTGTGGGTATGTGTAAATGAGAGACAGGTGACTGTCCGTGCTTTAGAGGTCTTATTTCCCCCCCCCCTTTTCGGGCTGTTTACAAAAATGTTTGTGATTTTTTTTTTTGGGTTTTGAAAAATAAGTTTGTGTTATGTCTGGCCATAGAGAAGAGAAGTTGTTTTGAAAATTATCATAGTTGTAGGAAGGCAAAACGACTTATGAGAATTTATTTTCGAGTTCTAAAGAAATTGTATGCACAGGGAGGGATAAAAACTGAGAAGAAATCTGTTAGATCATTATGTATATGTGTAGTAGGTGGAATGTGTTTGTACTTTATCTGTTGTAGTGTTGCTTTAGAGTGGGTTTTTATTTATTTTACTATGTAGTGTAATATAGCGTTTAAATGTGTTTTATCGAGGAATGCTAATATGCAAGGTGGGAGGGAATTAAAATACTTCTCAAATACTTCTCGCGAAACACAGGCAAGTAGTTTCTGATACTAAGTTAGGGGGGATGGTCTATAAAGATGGGCACATGAGGCTGCTACTACCCCAAGGGCATCTTGAGGCTTGTAGTGAGATCAGTTTATCTTTTATTTTCTTTTTGTAGATGTATCCTACTTTTTTTATTTTCATTTCAAAATTTATTGTATCTTGTATACATAGGCGAATATGATTGTGATTATTATTATTATTATTATTATTAGTATTATTATTATTAACTCGTGGATGCAATAAATAATAACTTGAATGAAAACAAGAGGACTGGAGAACAAGGAGTGGATGGATAGAGACGAGTGGAGAAGGAAAATAAAACTTTGGGCACAGAAAGATGTGTGAACATTACAAATCTGAATATAAATAAATAAATTTATTATTAATATAATTACCGATATCATTGATCATGTTAGAAGAATGCCGTATCAGAGATTGCGTAAAATTTGTTTCATTGAACGCCTTAAGGAAGAGAGAAGGTGGATCGACCAAAGAATATATGGTTAAAACAGACTATAATATGAATGGTGCATAATGGATTGCAGGAAGGAAGAGATTGGGAAGATAATGAATGGAGGGCAAAAAATAAGTGTTACAACTTTGGATACAGGAAGACATTTATATATTGTAACCATTTTGAAATTCATTCGAAACACCGTTGAAAAACTAAAATTCGTACCTGAGATCTCATTCGTCAACTAAGTAAGATATTTTTTGCGCGATAGTCGCCACCAATGGCGACCATGATTTAAAGTTCAACTTCCTACATTCCGGGGTTGCCAACCTAAATAACTATACTATAATATTACATATTATAAACCTCGTGCGGGAAGTAAAACCACTGCCCTTTATGTATACTACGCACAATGCATATACAAAAATATATCCAAAATGTAGTGTTAATATACATTACACGAAACAAATCACTGCATTTTAATTGAACTGAACTTTATTTGAAACAATATAAAACAATAAATACGTACTTGCCACCGTTTTATTACTGATTGGTGTCACGGCCTGCTTTAGTCTCAACTAATGAGCATTGCCCACACTGTTAACGTTAGTCAGTTGTTTATAACGAACGCAAATATGAACGCAAATATTTCCATCAAATATGTTATTATTTTACCATTATTTATTATTTTGAAAACACCATCGCGCAAAAAAATAATCTCCAACGCACGTTCGTTAAGTTTTTTTTACAGAAGTGAGGAAATGTTTAAAAACCGAGCGATAGCTCGGCTTTTAAACATTTCCTCACTTCTGTAAAAACCACTTCCCAACCCCGCATCGTAATATACTATTAACAGGTATCTTAAAGAGATCTCAGGAACGAATTTTTAATTTTGCATTATAACCCTATTCAATGAATAATAACATTTATTATTATTATTATTATTATTATTATTATTATTATTATTATTATTAACACACACGAACTAGAATTTATAAAACACTTGCCTGACCCATATTATCTACGGCAGTGAGGCCTGGACAATTCACAATGTAAATGAACAAATACTAACTGTGGCAGAAATGAAATTTATGAGACATACTGCAGGTTACTCAAGAACAGACCATAAAAGGAATTCTGAGATTCTCAAAGAATTACAAACAGTATCAATTATGGAATATGTACAAACATATAGAAAGAACTGGAACGAATTCATTTTGAGGGTCGTGAGTTCAAACCCGAACAATTACAAGATTGGGGAATTGGGAGGAATTGAACTGCTATCACACTCAGCATATAACCCTGATCTTGAGCACTCAGATTACCATGTGTTTCTATCCATGACATTTCTTGCGTGATATTTTGAAAACATTGAAGATGCGGAAGTAGAACTCAACGAATCTTCACATCAAAAAGTAGAGACTGATACTGTCGCGGGATAATAAACATCGCTGAAAGTTGGCTCAACGCTATAGAATCTGGTGATATCTACTTTTTAAAAGTAGTTTAATTTCTTGTCAGAAAACATTCCAAATAAATTATAATCTTGAAGATTTTCGGGCTGTAGGCCGTGGTCGTGAGGCTTGAGACTCTCAAGACAACCCTTGAGGATGCCAGACGCAGTATCTGGCGAAACGTCGGGGAAAAACAAGCCTCACGACCACGGCCTACAGCCCGAAAATCTTCAAGATCGTCATAGCAACTCCGGCCGTGGAAGTCTATGTCAATACATTCCAAATAAAATTTTGTTTAAAAAATGCATTACCGGTACTTATGATACAGTATATGTATTATAGGTCAATGATATGTCTAAAAAAAAGTGTGTCAAATTGTCACACAGAAAATATAATTGATGAAATCGTGTCTTCTATGAACAATGCATTATTGAACACATCAGAGAAACGAACTTTGAAAATGTAGTAAGATCCGGTAGTACGACACGTTATTGCAAAACAATGTATTTGGCCTCAAGCTAACTTAACCTAATGTGGTATCCTGTTATCTGAAATCATTATCTCGTTTTCTACAGGAAGATAAAATACCTATAAAGATAGAAAACAAATATTTATTTTACGTTCATTTTCATGCAACAAATCTATATTCTAAATACTAGGGCAATGTTTTATATGTAATAAAAATGGCTAAATGTGTACACAATAACAATAATCCATCAATCCATAGTAATTCTGCCCGAGGGCAGGTCTTTCACTGCAATCATAGCATTTTCATGCTATGCTTTGCAGCTTTACTAGAGAATTGTAGGTGTGGTAGCTTTCCGTTACTTTCCACACCTGCGAAGGATGATGATACTGATAAGGATGATGATGGCCATATGATTTCGGGGACCGTTTGAGCCTGAAAGTTTTCCTGATATTTGTCTTGCAGGTGAGGAAAAACCCCGATAAAACCCTCACCCAGAAAAACTGCCCCGACCGGGGGATCGAACCCGGGCCCGCTGCGTGACAAGGCAGTACGCTACCTCGAGACCACAGCGGTGAACAATAACAATAATACTATTAATAATAATAGCTTTATTTTATCTGGCAGCGTTAGGCTTAAATATTCTTGAAAATGGAGTAAATTATAGACTAAAACATTTTATAGAAATGGTGCAAACGTTTTCTGGCAGGCATTACAAAAAATTACTTTACCGTTTGTTGATTGTGTTTCATTCTGAAAACCACAAACAATCGTAATTTTACAGATGAATTACGATATGCTAACTAACTGGCACTATCAAACCGGTGGGTTCATGGCCGCGCGAACATAAGCTCTCCATATATCCCTATCCTGAGCTAATGTTTTCAATCATCTCCTGCATAATCTACTTTCTTTAAATCATGGTTAATGTTATTCTCCCATCTCATTCTTGGTCTACCAACTGGGCGTTTTCCCTCTGGTTTTCCTACACGAAACTTCATGCACCTCTTTCATTCCCCATTCGTGCCGCATGTCCTGCTCATCGTAGTCTACGAGAGTTAACTGTTATTATATCTGACTTCTTATAAAGACCGTGTAGCTAACTGTTAGTAGTCCTCTCCATTCATCTCTCTTTGTACTGAATGAACAAATATATAATCCACACTGAAGATGCACTCAAAGTTCATACGCGATTGTTCATACTGAATAGAACACGTGACGCTAAATCTTCGAACTCTGTGACTTGCAAGCAGTGCTTGGACCGGTCATACTGTGGTCAGGTATAACAAATTATACTGACAAAGTCAAAGCGGAGACTCAGCACGAAAGAAAATAATGCTGCAAAATACAATTATACGATTGTCTGATAATAATAACTTTGAAACCTTAAATTATGGAACACATTTAAAATAAAGCATTCAGTTATGAAAGTAAAGATATCTGATGTTTTTTTAAATACAAAAAAAAAATTGTGGCGCATCAAATTTCGCGGGCGAAGGCGAAAATAGTGGTCTCGCATTGGTCGGAATAGATTTGTGAGTCGCCGACACGCGTATCGAAAGACCCGCGCATACCACCGAAATGTCTGGGTTGTTATTCCAGTAAGAGACTTCGACGAGTCTCTACTTTCCATTTCGGGAAAGATCGGAGGCCAGAGGCTTCAATATTTCGAAGTGTCTCGAACCTAAGCCTTGAAAGTTCCTCCCCGCCTATACAATAGGTGACAAGTTGTGTTTCAACATCGATAGATGGTGTGTAAAAGAAACAACTTGTAGTGGACGAATTCATCAGAGACTGTAAAATAATCGTGTATGAGATAAACATTAAACCAAGAATATTTCTTACTGTAAATTCTGATCAATTTACTACTGATAATTTGTAGAAGTAAATGAAATGATTTGTGAGATTTTACTCGACATCTGTATGGGATTATTTACGCCAAAACTACGTGAAGATGAATCCCCATGCCATTGCGACAATATGAACTATCCCCGCAAATGGACATATATGGAGAAACAAACCACTTCTGAACCATAATTTATAAACATGTAACCGAATTTTAACTTTAACTAATGTAAAAACAAATGCGTATTTACATAGAAATTCTAGCCCTGATAGGCTCATCTTCTTCTTCTTCTACTTCCGCAAGGTACAGGCCTTTCGACCTGTTCCGTCTTCATTTAAACATATCATCTTGTTCTTGGTCTTCAAACTTCAAGATATTCTCTTGGTCTATACTTTATTAAAAATAATTGGTAGCCTTTCTACCTTCATTCATAAAATATGTTGATACCATTTTCTTTACTTTCTTCGATTTTTCTTTTAAATTGTATATATTTAATTGGTTTAGAAAATGTCTCTATTTATTTAATAGGACTATTTAACTCATGCCCCAAATGGGAGTCAATGACCAATCACATTTCAATGACTTTTTATTTACAACCAATTACAGTCGTGTTTCGCCTCGAATTTATCAACTAAAGTTTATCATATTAAAGAAAGCTACTCTTTTTTAACATTCTGAATAGGTCATAGCATTATTTTGCAGTGACCGACCCTCTAAGAAATACGGCTATCAGATTGTGTATATAGTGCATAAATGTCAGCAGATAGTGTATGCGGGAGATAATATAAAACATTTGTAGCAATTGATTATACCACAAAAAACACTGTTTGCACTTTCTTAAACGAATTATTTTCCAGGAAATGACATTGCAGAAAAGTATAATTAACATATTTACATCATATGACTCAGAAATTAATTAATACCTATAACGTTGGTTATAAATTTCTCTACTAGGGTGCATTCTTACAATAGTGCGAGCCTTTGGCAATAAATAATATGATCTGGTTGCAGTGATGAACAAAAGAAGCAAATGAAGCGTACCAATCGTTTCTCATTTGTTTTCAAACATCGCCGTTTACATTAAATATATACATATTTTATAATAACTATATTTAAATAATGATTTGTGAGTAAACAGCTTAATTTTATTCATTAAATAGTCCTAACAAATGCCACTCTTGATTTACAAATTATCGATAAATTCACGACTCACGAAGTGATAAATCCAGCTACCGATTAAAAAAAATAGGCTATTTCTTTTTCTCCTGTTCAATGTCCACTTTTCACTGCCATATGTCGCCATTGGTATGTCATTATTTCGAACAATTTAATTTGTGTTTCTTTTAACGTTTGGCTGTTTAATGTTTACCATTATGTTCCATACATTTTCCTAATTTATTTACATTTATATCTAAGCCCCCATGTTTGCAATATGATAGTTTGAAGCCTAAATAGTTGTAATTCAAAACTTGTTCTGTTATTTCTTCATTAATAAATGTTATTGTTTATGATTTCTTCACCATGAAAACCATATATTTTGTTTTTGTTGTCGATATATTCAAATTATGTATTGACTAATTCATTTTCAAATTATTAGTGTTTCTTTGTAGACCACTTTCCAATTCTTCAAAATAACCTGATCGTCAGGAAATAAAACAGTTTTCAGCATATGTCCGTTTATTGTAGGCCTAATTCTTTCGTAAAACGGTTTAACCACTCTTTAATTCTATAATGTCTACGGTCCAAATATCTCCACGTAACGTAAATTGTAGCTTGAAAGTAAGCTATAGCCAAAATAAATCCAAAAAAATGTCATAATATGGAATGTTACACTGTAATAAATTAATATATTGTATATGTAAATTTTACTATTAGCATCATAATGAGTTCGACAAGGGTGAACATTATCACCTACATTGTTTAACATATGTTTCGACGAGGTTATACGAAAATGGACAAAATCAAGCCCAATATGAACACAAATTAATAAGGAAATTTATATGAATATTTTAATGTATACAGACGATCTGGTAAAATTATACGGAAGTCTGATGATTTACAAAGAGCCATTTACATGTTGAATCAATTACGACACTATTATAATCTTAGAGTATCTACTTCAAAAACAGAAATTATATTTTTTCAGGGCAAACAGCCAGTCAGAGCAAAAATAATAATAAAAAATTAAATAATAGGCTAGAACAGATAGCACACTTTGTCTTGTTTCAGATATAACATATAGCTATGATTGGGATATACATAATAAATTAAATCTGTATTAAATTATGTGCGACACCATGAGAAGAAACCTCCGAAAGACTCGAAGAGAAACTCAGGTCAGGTTTTATAAAATTATGGCTGTTCCTGTTATTTTAAATGGATCTGAATCTTGGGTACTTACAAAATAGATATCTCACACATTCAATCCACTGAAATGAAATTTTTAAAATCCGTAAAAGAATGTACACGCATGGATAGATTACGTAATGAATCAATAAGAAATGAACTGGAGATATTTTCAATACTCGATCAACTAGAAGAGCACAAATACCGATGGAAAGAACATTTAGACAGATGGACAATATAATATTACCTAAAACGATTAACACCTACAAACCGCATGGAAAAAGATTTTTGGGACGGCCAAGGAAACGATGGACTTGAGACCGTAACTGGTCGCATTGACATAATGCTGGAAAGAAAGAAGAAGAAGAACATCATAATAGAATAATAAGTTAGCATTTATATTGGAACTTGAGTGTTTATCTTTTGAACAAAGTGTTCCATTGTACACAAGCACTGGTCCAAGTATCATTTGCAGAAGTAAGAGCAAAACTTAAATAGAGATACATACTGCTAAATACAGCATTTATCATATTAATAAACTAAATTGATATATGTAAAATTTGGAAACATAATACAGATTTTGGATAAAAGAGAGATGAACAGACAGATGAATGGAGAAAACTACATAACAGTGAGCTACATGGTCTTTATAGGAAAGCTGATATAATAATAGTATTTTCTCTAACGTTTTAAGTTAACATTTCAAAGGAAGGCTGCAAGTTGTAAATACTGATCTTACATAATACACATTTTTCCTACAAATATTTATATAAACGGCTGACCTTGTAAACGTGTTGGAATTACGCTGACCTTGATAAAATATATGCTATATTTAAAAACGTGATAAATATTACAACATCGCGACCACTTTCATTAAAATATCAGAGCAAGCACTTAAATTTTAACAAAACATTATAAACAAATTTTTGTTTCATATCATCTTTCCATTCCATTAACTTGCTTTAATCTCACACCTTATCCATCCTATGGCTGATTGACTCAAATTTGAGCTTTGGCCTCCCTTAACGTCGGCCTCCAATCGTCTCTATTCTGTGCGGCAAGCCTACAGTTGCGACATTTAAATAGGTTCGCATAATCTTCCTTGTTGCCATCTTTCCTATCGTTTCTTCGATCTTCCAACTCCCCAATTCCCCATAAAACTTGCTGTAAGCACTTTGTTTAGTGCTCGGTCTATCGAGAGCCGTTATACATGGCCAGTCCACTCTAGTTTCTTTAGTTTAATAAAATTAACAAGGTCAGGTTCGCTACATTTGTCGTATAATTACTTGTTGTATCGTTTTTCCACTAACCATTAATATTTATCGGTCCAAATATTTTCATGAGTACTTTTTTATTCATGTCTCGCTACCATAAGTCAAAATTGTTCTTACTAAAACTTTATATAGCCTTATTTTATTTTCTGAGTGTATGTTATTACTCTTCATTATTTTACTATCAACTTATAGGTACTTTTTATATGCCACACGCCACCCGTGTCTTACAGCGGTACAACCTGTCGGCAGAGGGATTCTACATTATGGATACATATATACTTTTTTAACCACACTAGGTCACGGAGGGTCTACCCGAATGAGTGATCAGCTAAATGTCAAGGCCTCCTGCTAGACAACACGACAGTAAGATAAAACATACCATTCGCACACACATATTCGTATAAAACATAGGCCTAACGAATATGATGATGGACAGATGATGTTTAGAGACCGTTTGTGCCTTGAATTTTTCTGACATTTAAAAGTTAAAAAATAAAGTTTGTGCCTGAGATCTATGACTGAGAATAGAATACCAAAAGCAGCATACAACTATTCATCACGAGGAAGGAGAAGCCTGGGAAGACCAAGGAAAAGATGGAAAGAGCAGCAATTTGGAGCCGGAACAGGCTAGTAAATAAGCCTAAACCGTGAAGAAGAATAAGAATAAGAAGAAGCCTGAGATCTCAGCCGTCCTCGACTAGATAAAATGTTATAAAATACGTTGAAGGCCTTTCGGAAGAACATATGTTCCATCTTCAGCTTGTAAAACAGTGGTTAACATTTTAAATAAAGGGTTCTGATAGCTGACAGTTCTCATTAAGTAGATGTATATTCTTGGTTTATTTTAATATTTCAAAGTTTACGAGGAATTATTTCTCGAGCACTATTATCTTTGTGTATAATCGACAAAACATTGTTGAATGTATTTAATTGGTGACCTGTTTCTATTACATATTTGGCAACGCTTGGTTTACTCTCATTGTATTTAAAATCTTTAATTCTTTCGTTAAATATTGAATAAAATCTCTTCTTGTTCTACAAATTCTCAGAATTGTGTAGCCTATATTTTTATCTCGGGCTAAGATATAAATAGCGCCAAGGTTTGAAAGACTCGTGTTTTATACAGATGGCAGATTTTTCTAATCTCCTAATCCTTAATTTCGTAATTAAGCAAGATAAGTGAAGTCACAAGGGTTTATTTATTCACGAAATGGAGTCTCATTTCATGCTGGAAACGAATTTATCTGATAACACAAGTACGTTCATGATGTTAATAATTTTGCTCTATTTTTCCTGTACAACTTTTCAAACTGTTGGAAATGTTTCTGTCTCTGTCTCCCTTTACCTTATTCTAACCTCTCTCTTTGTAGATAAATTTATATGCCCTACGCCAATCGGACCTTACAAGTACACGATCTGTCGGGAGGAGATTTTAATGTTATTCTTCCACTTCATTCTTGGTCTTCGAACTGGACGTTTTCCTTCTGAGTTTTCTGCAAGATGCTTCCATGCCACTCTTCCAATCCCAATTCGTGCCACATGTCTTGTCTATCGAAATCTAAGAGATTTAGCTGTTTTTATTAAATCTGTTCTCCCTATTAAGATCATATAGCTCACTGTTAAGTAGTCTTCTCCATTCGCCTATCTGATCATCTCTCTTTGGTCCAAAAATGTTCTTCTTCTTCTTCGTCACTGTTTAGGCTTTTTACTAGCCTGTTCCGGCACCAAATTGCTGCTGTTTCCCTTTTTTTCTTTGATCTTCCCAAACTTCTTCCTCGTGATGAATAGTTGTATGCTGCCTTTGGTATTTTATTCTCAGTCATCCTTGCTAAGTGTTCTTTCCAGCGTATTCTGTATTTCGCTATTGTTGTGTTTAATTCCCCTACTTTTAGTTGTCTTATTTTTGTGTTGTGTTTTTTGTCTGTTCTTTGATATCCGAACTTCATTCTCAGATACTAGAAATTTTTCTCCTCACTTAAAATAAGAGCCCGTGTTTCACATCCATATATTATAACTTGCAGAATAGCAGTTATATATATTTTCAGTCTAACGTTTTTTGGGAAGAGTTGGGGACGACAAATCCTTTTTCATTTTCTTTGTTTAATTTCGTTGGAAATTTCACATTGGTTTGTCAATTTCCACAATTCCTTATTGGAAATGATTTTTGGCCACCAAGTTCTTCTAATAAATCTCACATATAATTTTACGAAAACCTGCTGTCTCTTGTAAATTGTTTTAGAGAATTTCTAGCTTTCAGCATTGATTCAAAAATGATCTACATATACAGGTTTAAAGAATTGTCGTGAACTTAATGACGTGGATGAGTAAGGCAGGAAATGCATTGCCCTTGAAAATTTGTCTCATTATGTTAATCCTCTACTTTATGAATGACCTTGAGTCTATCAGTTGTACTTGTTACGTTTATGCAATAATTATGCTACATCACTGTTGAGTACTGAGATTCTCCGGTATTTGTCCATGATACGGGGTTACCTTCATCACGACATGTGTTTAGTTCTTTACATTTGCATGATTTACTACCTGGGAGAAACGGTTGACCTCTAATATGCTTATATTACGTTTGTTGAATTTAAAAATATGCATAATCCACATTACTTTTTGAGCCATTGTGTATTATCGAATTCCGAAGAAATTTGAGGTTGTTCTCATGAAAACATTTTAAAATAATTTTACTACAACATACAAATATATATATATATATATATATGTGTGTGTGTGTGTGTGTGTGTGTATGTTTGCACTAGACTTGCTCGGTGGCGTAATCGGAAACGCACGGGGGTATCAATCCAGAGATCCGAGTTCAAGTCTCGTCCGAGCATTCATTTTTCTTATCATGTCATACATATATCCATCCATAGCTCTATAAATGGATTATTTACGCAGAAGTGCCAGAAAGTCGAAATTAGAACATGTCACAAATAAGGAAATTAGAAATATAATGGAAGCAGAAGAAAGTATCCATCCATAGTAATTCTGCCCGAAGGCAGGTCCTTCACTGCAATCATAGCATTTTCATGCTATGCTTGCAGCTTTACTAGGGAATTGAAAGTGTGGTAGCTTCCCCTTGCTTTCCTCACCGGTGAAGGATGATGATGATGTTTGATGATGATGATGATGATGATGATAATGATAAGGATGATGATGATGGCCATATGATTTCGGGGACCGATAAATACCTCACCCAGAAAAACTGCCCCTACCGGGGATCGAACCCGGGCCCGCTGCGTGACAAGGCAGCACGCTACCTCGAGACCACAGCGGTGGACGAAGAAAGTATAATTGAAAGAATTGAGGAGAAGGAATTAAAATGGTTAGGACATATTTTAAGAATGGAAGATGAGCAATGGTTGAAACTACTATATCAATGGCAACCAGAAAGAAGAAAAGAGGAAGACCAAAGTTAACATGGAAGGAAAACATGAGGCTAGTAATGCAAGCAAAAGGGCTAAACATTGAAGATGCCCAAGATCGTAGTCTTTGGAGGTTTGGCACGGGAAGACGGCAGCAGCTGTAAAAACCCGAAGATAGATATAGGCCTATAGATGTCCATCCATAGCAATTCTGCGCGAGGGCAGGTATTTCACTGCAATCATAGCATGTTCTTGCTATGCATTGCGGCTTTACTAGGGAATTGTAGGTGTGGTAGCTTCCCGTTGCTTTCCACACAGGCGAAGGATGATAAGGATGATGATGATGATGATGATGATGGCCGGATGATTTTCGGAGACCATTGGGCCCTAAGCTTCCTGACATTTGTCTTACAGGTGAGGGAAAACACAAAAAAAAAACTCACCCAGGAGGCTGTCCCGACCGGGAATCGAACCCAGGCCCGCTGCGTGACAAGGCAGCACGCTACCTCGAGACCACAGCGAAGGATATATATATCGAAACCTGTTACTTTAAGGGAGGATAAACGATTACGAGTAGTTGAGGATAAACTTTTTTAACGATTTTTTTATCAAAGAGAGATGAACAGAAGGTGAATGGAGACACTACATAAAGTGGGCCACATGGAATTTAAGTTTAATGGGAAACCAGATGTAAAAAATGGGTAGTACATATGGCACGAATAGTGTGTTAGTGAATTGGACTCAAGAATGAAGATTGTCTAATTTAGAACATGAAGACAAGAAGATGTTCTAAATTAAACAGTCCGCGAGTAATTATAAAGAACAGTACAGTCAAATAAATTTTGAAGGATGATACTTCTTTAGCAGCAAATTATTTGTGAAGAATCAGTGAATTATTATGAAATTAATAAAATGAGTTTGGAAATTTTGTATAAAGATTTGTGAAGTTAATACGAATCAAATTTATCGTAAAATTCCGTTGAGGTATTGGTCAGATTATATAAAAATTATAAAATTACTTACCTCGTTTAGAGTCCCCTCACTTATTAAAATAATTAAAACGTTCCAGGCCTTTCGGGACAGTCCCATCCTCAGCAGAAGACTGTTCGCTACTGTCCAGCTACATACTCAGTTTTAATTATTTTAACAGTTGACAAGTCTGCATGGTCAATAGCAAACAACCTCCTGCTGAGGATGGTACTAGTCCTGAAAGGCCCATCACGTATTAATTATTTCAATAGTTGAAGAGACCGCATACAAGGCACACGATTTTTTAAATATTATTTTAATGTTAATATAATCATCATCATCCAGGTATTAAGCCTGTTGGCTCATTCCGGTTTCATGAAAGCTAGAATTGTTAATATTCTGTGAAGTTAATTTAAAGAAATTCCATCCGAATCCTACGTGACCGGCATCCGCGATATTATTATTTCCATAGGCCAAATAATATTCTAGAATGGACACCACTAAGGAGAAACAGATTGAGACGACCCAAACATACTTCAAAGTATGCTAACCATCTACTCCAATACGATCATTGTTTTGGTTCAAGTTTTAAAGTTTTACATGTTTGTGACAAAGGGAAAAAAATTAGATCTTTTAGAAATTATAGACATAAATAAATTGAAGAATGACAATAGGCTGTTAAATTCCCAACTAGATATAAACGAATCATCTCTTTTAAATTTATAATATAGATTGTTTATTTTAAAAAAAATATCTGTTTACATTCAGTTGCATAGTTACAGTTGTACTGGAGTTTATATATAATAATAAAATTCATTCATTAGTAATCATGTCTGAAGAAGGTACAAAGTACCGAAACAGCTGTTACAAATTTATATCTTAATAAATATAAAAATCATATAAAACTGTAAGATTTATTTTTATTTAATTAAATAAATATGGATTTTCATCAAGTAAACGCCAAATCAATTGATGACCCAAACATAATTGATAAATGACATAAAAGAGATTAACTGCTTAGAAAAATGGAAAGGATTTTGGGAACAGAGAAAATAACGCCAGTATTAACGAGCAGTAAACTAATGAATGAAAATGAGCATTCTTGTAACGATAAGAAAGTAACTAATGTTTCTCTGTAACTAGGAAGCAAGAATGTTAACTATTCCAAGTAGTATAATGATAGATTAAGTGTTGTAGTTTTTACTTCCGATCGCCTCGTGGCATTTAAATTACTACAATTTGCACACAGCCGCGACATTTATGATACCTGGAGCATTACCTCATCAGCAGTCCTTAAACTTTTTATCTGACTTTGCATCGTTCTTGACCGGAGAAAGTTGATATTGCACTCATTATCCCAAATAACAGACTCATTGGTTCCTGTTATTACCAATTGTCACGAAAAACACTTTACACTGACACTACTTAGCGAATTCCACAGCAATGCAGCTATTGAGGTTGTTCATTTGAAAAATGTTTGAGGAAAAAAAAATCAAACCTTCATCGATTCTACTTAGTCCATAATGACAATGATCACGATAAAAGCTATATATATATGTGTGTGTGTGTGTGTGTGTGTGTGTGTGTGTGATATGAAAAGAAAAATTAATGCTTGAGTCGGGATTTGAACCCGAGTCTCTAAACTCTGTACGTTTAGCGCTCTAACGATCTGAGCTACCCAGGTATTCCAATTCAAACAAACATTTTTCTTATATATGTAGTATTCTCAATTCACACAAGAGGTAGGGGAAATTCGTTCCGATTGACATATAGTGGCTAACGTAACATTTAAGCAAATTTAAAAAATATATATTCCTTGCTGTAGTCAGGTAGTTAAGGAAATATGCCTTGGCGCAGAGCTAGTGAACTGCGCTGGTTCGAGGGAGAAATAAATTTTCTCATAAAATTTCGGACAGTGTGGGACCAGCATCATGAGGCATTTGAGTACAATAAGAATTGACTCCAGATTGAGAAAACCTGTTATAACGTCTGAGAAACACAGCATGCTGATCACATGTCAACCCTTCATTGGGTGGAAGATCGTCTACCTTTATAATTAACACATTAGGATGTGAGACCAGCATCCCACTGGTTGACCAAGGGTATTTAAGGCGTATCTTGCTATGGAGTTTGATTATATATATATATATATATATATATATATATATATTTTCCATTAACGCAGTTCCTCTCACTTTATGGGTACTTTTACGTGCCATATGTCAATCGGGCCTTACAATGATACGACCTGTTTTATATGATTTTTATATTTATTACAATATAAAGTGATCCCACAAGAGACCCGGAGGCCCTTGGGGGTAGTAGGAGGTTAAGGCTCCCACTTTTTCTAGACAATCGGCACTTTATGTCAGCCGGGTTGTCAGCCCTGCGTGACGGCCGCCTTTACCCCAGAACAAGCGTCTGGTACTCATTTCCGTTAGAGGCTGAGTCGACCCCAGGGCCATAGTGCCGCCAGAGGGTTTGGGTCAGTTTAAAAATCCTGACCCCAACGGGACTTGAACCCTCGACCCTCCTGCTTGTAGCTCAGTGCCTTAACCACTACGCTACGGCGTGCCCCCATTTATTACAATATAAATGTGTAAAAGTTGTTTCGGTACTTTGTTCCTTCTTCAGACATGATTACAAATGAATGAATTTTGTTATTATTATATATATATATATAATATATATATATATACACTCCAGTACAACTGTAACTATGCAAGTGAATGTAAACAAACATTTTTTAATAAACAATCTCCATTATAAATTTAAAAGAGGCGATTCGTTTAAATCTAGTTGAGAATATGACAGCCTATTGATATTCTTGAATTTATTTATGTCTACAATTTCTAAAAGATGTATTTTTTTTTCCCCTTTGTCACAAATTTTGATTCAAATTTTAAAGTTTTAAATATTTGTGACAAAGGGGGGAAAAATAGATCTTTTAGAAATTGTAGAGATAAATAAATTGAAGAATAACAATATGCTGTTAAATTTCAAACTAGATTTAAAATAATCGCCTCTTTTAAATTCATAATAGAGATTGTTTATTTTTAAAAAAATGTTTGTTTACATTCAGTTCCACAGTTACAGTTTTTATGTACTGGAGTTTATACAGACCTATAATAACAAAATTAATTCATTTGTAATCATGTCTGAAGTAGGTACACAGTACCGAAACAGCTATTACTAATTTATATTTTAATAAATATGAAACTCATATAAAACTAAGTTTTATTTTTATTTTTTAATTAAATATGTACATACTTTTTTATCACAGAAAGGCATGGAGGGCCTCCCCAAATTAATGATCAGCTCAATGTGAGGGCCTCCTCCGAGACAGCAATACATTTAGACGAAACACACCATTCACACGCATTCATACTGAACATGGCGAATATGATGATTATTATGATGGCCAAATAATGTCCAAGGACCATTTGGGCCAATAGTTTCTTGACATTTGTCTTACAAGTGAAGACAACCCCGAAAAAAACCTCAGGAAACTTGTCCCGACCAGGAAATCGAACCCGGGTCTGCTGCATTGAAGATGACTACGCTATCCCGAGACCGCAGCGGTGGATATATAAAATTGCGCCGCTAGACCGTTAACACACACACACACACGCTTATATATATATATATATATATATATATATATAAGCAATTTTTGTTTTATCAGAATCAAACTTGGCATATAGCAGTTGATTAAAGGGGGTAAGGTCGAGTTCGTTAACCAGCAAAATCGGCCCTTTAAATGTAGGAGTTCACCGGGAAAGAGGATTTAAAACTCGGTATATGATATTTAAATAAATCGAGGAAGGCATTCTCCAAAAATCGGCGAAATCCAACCATTAGAAATGAAGATTTACCTGAAATCCGAATTTACAAATTGATTCTAAGAAACGCCATGATTGGTTCGTCACAATATACACCATACAATTAAATTAACCATTAAATTGGAAATGTATCTATAAGATACGTTAGTTCACTTTATTTAATATTTGTAATAAAGTGGTGGAAAACTGAATCTATAGATATTACTTAAATTGGTCTCAATCTATACAACAATATACAAATAAGTAATTTAAAAAACAAATGATAACGCATGGATGTACATAATTCGTTTTCACTGCGGTCAAGACACTTTTAAATAAGTTGACATCACAAATTGAGTTTCTCCAAATCAAAGGCTGTAATCGCAATACTATATCCAGTTTTAAAATCACCAATATTTTCAAATAGGACAAAGTTCATTCTGTATCAAGCTGTGATCCGCAATATGCTGCTGTACGGCTGTGAGTATCGTCGTTGCTTGTTACAAAAATAAAGTTCCAATAATTAAAATTAAATGTCTTAAAATTATATGTTCAGTCCCAATAAACACGAGGATATCGGAGTTTAAAGATTTTGCACAATTTCCATATATTTGCGACAATCATTGACAATTTAATCACATACATATTCAATTATATCCTCCATATTAAAGATTTAGTTAGCAATATAGGCATATGCCACAGCGGCGTACTGTCTATATTTACTGGACGAAATCCCAATTGATGGACTAAACAATATGAGATGTGCAGATTCCCTTGCCCGTAGTAGCGTGGCTCATTCTGTGATGTCGACTTTCCGACTCTCGGCTTATCGGCACTGCAATTATGACGCCCTATTCTGGGGTGGAAGCACCCACATTTCACCTGATTAATCGACTCGCCAGGCAGAAAACAACTTGCCGCAAGTAGGCTAGGATGAAACGCTACAACCCCATATCGATAGCCACTAAAATTATTTACTGCCAAGGAGCCTAAATGGCACCAGAACGAGGCAAACCGGTCGATGCCAGACGTCGTCGAAAAATAATACTAGTTGTTTCATCAATGTAAAGGAAAGAAACATATATTCCGTAAACCAGCTAAATTCGATTTGGTTAGGAATGATGTAATGATTAAATTTTGACGTTTAGCAATGAAGGGCAAAAATATTGCATGAAAAGAAAATAAACGCCTAAACCGGGATTCGAACCCGATACCTCTAACTTTATACGTTAGCGCACTCCCAAATGCACCACTCAGGGCGCGCACTAACGTACAGGGTTATAGATCTCGGTTAAAATCCCGGTTTACGTGTGTATTTTTCTTTTTGTGTCATATTTGGCCTTCATTCCATCCATCCAATGGCTGATTGGCTCAAATTCGAACTTTGGCCTCCCTTAACTGCTGCCTCTAATCATTTCTATTTTGCGTAGCAAGCCTCCAGTTGCGACATCATCCTTAATACCATCCTCCCATCGTATTTTCGGTCTTCCAAACTGTCTATTCCCCATAAAACTTGCTGTAAGCACTTTTCTTTTTGGTGCTCGGTCTTTTGGCCTTCATTGCTAAATGTATTCTATTATAAGTAAATATTCGTAAGTAATGCCGCGAGTGATTTTCAAATTATCGATAAATTCACGACTCACGAATTGAGGAGTGAATTTATCTAGAGAATTTGGAAATTAAGAGTAACATTTGTTAGGACTATTTAACGAATAAAATTAAGCTGTTTACTCACAAATCATTATTTAAATATAGTTATTTTAAAATATTTATATATAAAACGTAAACGGCGATGTTTGAAAACAAATGATAAACGATTGGTACGCTTCATTTGCTTCTTTTGTCCATCATTGCAACCAGATCATATTATTTATTGCCAAAGGATCGCAATATTGTAAGAATGCACTCTAGTGGAAAAAAAAAGAGACACATCAAACTCTTTATTAATTCATTTCTGATGACCTATGATGTAAATATGACAATTATATTTTTTCTGGAATGTTATTACCTGGGAAAAAATACCTTTAAGAAAGTGCAAACAGTGGTTTCTTTTTTTGGTGGTATAATCAATTGCTACAAATGCTTTTATATTAACTCCCGCATGCGCTATATGTTGACATTCATGCACTATATATACAATCTGGTAGCCGTATTTCTTAGGGAGTCAGTTACTGCAAAATAATGCTATGACCTATTCAGAATGTTAAAAAGGAGGTGCTTTCTTTATTATGATAAACTTTAGTTGGTAAATTCGAGGCGAAACACGACTGTGATTGGTTGTAAATAAAAAATCATTGAAATGTGATTGGTCATTGACTCATATTTGGGGCTTGAGTTAAATAGTCTCTTTAAATGCTTACTTGTTATAGAAGCCACGAGACGGCAGATGTCCCGCTGCCCCTACATGGTAGAGAATCATATATAAGGAAGAAAAAATAAATGTTTGACTCGAATGCCCGAATGGCGCAGTTGGTAGCGCGCTAATATATAGAATTGGTGGTCTAGAGTTCAAATCCGGTTCAGTGTTATTAGTCCCCGTAACTCTTTACCACAAGAGATAAAGGGTTTCCAAACATTAGATTCCTTTAAATTAAATATCTTTCTATTGTAATTCGTTTTAAAAGTGGATTGATTGATGGTTTCTGATTTATTGTTTTCTCTATTAGTATTCACATGATTCATCAAAATTTTAGTTTAATTTGTATAAAAGTTTACTTGTAATTGTATATATTATGATCTTATGTAATTTGTATGTATTTAATATTTATCACCGGTTGAGTGAAGGCCTTATGGCCTTAACTCTGGCAGTTTAAATAAACCATCATATATATATATATATATATATATATATATATATATATATATCCATAGTATTCTGCCCCAGGGCAGGTCTTTCACTGCAATCATAGCATTTTCATGCTGTGTCTTTGCAGCTTTACTAGGGGATTATAGGTGTGGTAGCTTCTCGTTGCTTTCTACACCGATGAAGGATGGTGATGATAATGATGGCCGGATGATTTTCGGAGACCGATGGGCCCTAAGCTTCCTGACATCTGTCTTACAAGTGAGGAAAAAACCCGTAAAACCCTCACCCAGGAGCCTGTCCCGACCGGGAATCGAACCTGGGCCCGCTGCGTGACAAGGCAACACGCTACCTTTAGGCCGGTAGAGGGGGGATAGTTGGCGCACATTTTTAAGAAATGCAATATCTCTTTTGTGCAATGGTATGTACATATTATTATTATTACTATATAATCACAATTATTTTACAAACATAAAAAATTACTTTTTAAAACAATGGCATAAATTGTTTTAATGAAAATCTGGCTTAATAAAAATACGTACGTTTAACCATCTCTCCCACCCTGGTGGGTACGATGGCGCAAAGATATCTGTAGCAGTAAGCCGTGCAGAATTACATTAAAACTTCAGTTTTGACTTTCTTATTTTTTCCTTTTCCATTCTTCCACACAAAGAGCACTTGTCTGAATATATAGAACAAGTTTCATGAAGCCATCTCGTACATTTAATACATTTTATCCAGTCTGCTCTGGATACTGTCTCTTTATACAGCTCAAAACATTCGACACACTGATTTTCATTGTCAGAAGTGGAATCATCACTTTCTGGTATTGGAATTAATGATTCAGATGACGTGGATGAACATGTAGATATATTACGGCGTCTACTCTGTGGTTTTTGTTTTGAGTTTTTGTTTTTCTCCTGAGAACTATCCGAAATTCCATGAGGAAATAAGTATGTAGCCCAATTTGTTATTAACAATAATTTTAAAAATAACTTATTGAAATCAAAATTGGATCTCATTAAAAAAAGTCAAATAATATATTGGATGGATGTATGACCAATATTATGCATTTCGCAATGGGAATATATTTTTATAAAAAATATAATTCGTAATATTTGTACTTGAAATAAAAAAAATTCATTGTATTAGTCATATATAATATTCTGTGCAGAAAGTTTATCTTGTCAATATAATACTTAGTTATGTTTTTAAAATAATAATGAATTTGAGTCAGAATACTACATTTCGTTTAGGTCTGTATGTATTTTATTGACCTATTATTTTAATTTATTTTATAATTTTAATAGTTTAATTTAATGTTTATATAAAAAATAATTTACAAATTAAAGTCATCGATAATAATTTATCATGAAATTTAAATAAATATTTTTGTATTTTTTATCATTTTGACCCCACAATTTCACTTACAAAAAAATCTTAACTGAAGTTAAATGGAAACTATCTTAGGTGAGAGCGGAGCATCATTTAAATGCCCAGGCGCGCCAACTCTACCACCCTTCTGTGCGCCATCTCTCCTGATTCACACAAAAATGTTTGTGCATAGACTAGAGATGGAAATTTTTGTAATAAGACATTGAATTTATGTTATTAGTAACAAGGACAAGTCCCTCTGTATGTAGAGATGTCAATCTCCTTTCTAACGGTATTCAGTCCCTTTCAAACTGCACCCACAATAATCCTTTAAAAGTTTCTTCAACTTACCAAAAATATGACTTCACAAAAATATTTATTTCTTCTTTTTTTAACGTTACAAACACCACAATTTCACACGAGAACCTTCTCTTAGGACTGCACAGGCACGAATAGTGAAAAACGAGTTTTCTTATGATTTTAAGGATAAATGTTAGACTGCGCCATCTTATACACTGCGCCATCATTCCCACCTTTGCCCTATGTATTGGTTATTACATTAACATCTCATTAAAAGTTAGTTCAGTATTAGTTGCATTACATGAAAGCATCCATTTGATTTATGGTGCAGCACAATGTAGGAATGGTGCAAGAGCTGCTATCATGTACGCGGAGCGGTATCCAAATAGACGCCATCCTCACCGGACAGCCTTCGAGTCTGTTGATAGGCGTTTGCAGGAGCATGGGACGTTGAAGGTAAACAGAGTAGACGCCGGTGAAGACGTACGCGCCGCACTGCAGAGTTCGAAGAAAATGTTCTTCATATTGTGGAAGATGATCCTTCTAATAGTACTCGTGCTGTTCCACGTGCAATGGACACGAACCATCAAAGTGTATGGAAGTCCTACACGAAGACCAGCTCTATCTCTTTCATCTGCAAATAGTACAAGCTTACAGCCAGTGGACTTCGCTCGACGGGTACAATTTTGTAATTGGGCTTTGTTGCAGCCACCGCACTTCTTTTTCTCAGTGTTATTCATTGATGAGGCAATATTTAATACGAATGGTGTGGATATGAACTGAAAGAACGGTCATGAGTGGGATTATGACAATCCTAATGCCATCTATGGGTAATTTCTGACCACATCATTGGCCCCTACCTTCTTCCCAGATATTAAATTGTGTCATTTTTAGAGCACGTCCTACCTAGATTCCTAAAAGAAGTTCCTCTTCACATCAGACTCCTCCCCGTTTCTGCCGGAATGTGCGAAATCATTTGGATGAAGTGTATCCTGGTCATTGGATATAGGAAGAGGTAGTTTATCTGTAGTGTGGCCACCTCGTTCTTCAGTCTCTGTCCACTTGATTATTTTTATGGGGCACCTGAAAACATTGGTGTATGCGACCCCTGTTGATACCGGTGAACTGTTAATTGAACGCATAATCGCAGCATGTGATGTGATCCGCGAGACACCCGGTATTTTGAACATGGGACGAGAATTCTTTAGTCGCCGATGTCTTGAGGTGGCCAATTTGAACAATTTCTGTAATGAATCTGCAGATGGTTTACTTTTTTTTCTGGTTTACTCAAATGGATTGCTTTTTATTTCCCAATAACATTATGTATGCCATGTGTACATACACTGTATCTCTTAATGTTATTACTCTTGTGAACACTGCACTATCATTTGAGCCTTTTAAAGCCAAAGTGGTGTAACTCCACTTTTTAAAAAATCTACGTTAGTGCTAAAAATGAATTCTGGATACGTAAAACTACCTGCAGGAATAGTGGTGTAACTCCTAGATCCCCAAACTGCTCCACAAATGGCATCAGAAGTTCATGCAGTCATCAGTGCTATATATCTGTTGATAGCCAAAGTGGTGTAAGTCCAGTTACTCTTTTTGTTCTAGTGTCATGAATGCGACATGCTACTAATTGTATGTATATTCCACAAACACACGAAATGTAGAGCACCAACAGCAAAACACATCGTATTATAAAGCGATACATGCAGAGGACGAAACCGGAACTGGAAAATTGCATTAAATTTATTGAGCCCAGTTTTGTATGAAGACAACTTTAAAACCATTGATCAAACGTTTACCATCAGTGGCCATTCCAATCTTCCGAACGACTCAAACTTTGGCTCAATTGAATTGTAGAGTAAGACTCAATATATATTTGCCCTCATGACTGATTTCAAGTTATCACGAAATCAAGGAAAAATAATCCTTTCCATCTTACTGTGATGTCTGGCGAAGAGATTTAGCAAAGAAAATATTTAAAGAACCATTACTAAGAGAGGAAGAAAACCATCCAGTTTCATGGCTAAGGATGCACTGGATTAAGTATCGGAAATCCAATCCATTTATAATCTTTTACAAGGAGAAAATGTCTGATCAGCTTCCATTTTTTAAGCTAAACCTAATGAATATGTTAATGATGATAATGATGGCCAGATGATGTTCGGGGACCGTTCGGGCCTTAACGTTTTCTGACATTTGTCTAACAGATGAAGAAAACCCCCGAAAAAAAACCATCACCCAGAAAACTTGTATAAACCGGAGATCGAACTCGGGACCGCTACGTGACAAGGCAGCACACTACCTCGAGACTAGAACGGTGGACCTTTTAAATAAATTAAAAATATTATTTTAGTTGATTATGCAAGTTAATTCTTGAAATATACCCTCAATCTGTGTAAAGCCAAGTGGTGTAATTACTTAAGTGCTTATAAATTACTTATAAAGTGGGGATAAGGGCAAAAAAACAACATACGTGAGCTAAAACAATCAATTTTGAACACATTTGGTGGGGAAATTATTGTTTGGTAGTATTCTCGAATTTTTAAACTACTATTCTACTAAAAGTCTTTATATCTCAAAACAGTGTTTAATGGAGTTACACCACTTTGGGTTTGAAAGTCTCATTTGTCTAAGTACATAAATATTGTACAGTACAATTACACATTTTATTTGCGAAACCTATTTACTCTACAATATGTGTATTATTATTGCAACCTTTCAAACAATTCTCTGTATAGTACGTACGTAGATAGTTTAGTAACTCGTGTACTGCGCCGACATTCCAATACCGTAATCTGTAAAATAATGGGTAAACAATTAAACGAGAAGTAAATCTACGTACGTAACTAATTTACAGTACATACATAATAAAGGAAGAAAGGAAAAAATGGTGTACACATACTGTAGGTAGATTCGAACGTGATGCATCAATCTTATATTTGCTTCGGTTATAAGGCAGCTACGAGTACAACCACTGATCTAAAGGGGCATACTTGTTGCAAGTTATAGTCTCTGTATCATATTGTTTACATTTTAATTTGAAGTAATTAGTGGCATTCCAACCATTTTACAAATTGAATCATAAATTGAACATTTTTATTCGTAGACCAGTAGTTCATTATCTCAAAATGCTTATATAATACCCTTCTATACGTAGTCAAATTTATGCGGTATAATTAATGTACACCCTGTGTACATATATATATATATATGTGTATACTGTGAAAAGCAACGGGAAGCTACCACACCTTAAAGCTGCAAAGCATAGCATGAAAATGCTACGAATGCTGTGAAAGACCTACCATCGGACAGAATTACTATGGATATATATATATTTGTGTGTGTGTTTTAATATACTAGCGTCATCAATTTTTTTATACAAAACTCTGTATAACGCAATCAATTAAGAAGAGTAAGATCGTGTTCGTTAACCTGCAAAATTACACCATTAGAACTGAGAGTTCACTTGAAGCTATAATTTTAAAATTACTGTAACAGCCGCAATTTTTTTACTTTTCGCAATGAAACTTGCTATATGTCACTGAAATAAAATGATATAGGTATTCCGTAAACCAGCAAAATCTAACTTTAAATTCCACTTGTTGAGAATTTCGCTTAGTTAACGCAGTTCCTTTGTGACGGATTTTTTAAAATTATTATGATAGACTAGAGAATACAGGGTCGACAACATGATAAAAGACTCCCTGCCCTCCACAAGGCTGCAATATAATTCATATGTAGTGTTATTTTTCATTGAGACCTTGCGTAAAACGCCATCGCCCGCTATTATACTACACAACTATGTCAACATCATTTGTTTTCCAAATTTGGTATAATTTAGTGCATGTGTGAGATCAAAGTTGCACCGCTACTATTGTATGTATTTCATAATAAACCTACATACGTGTACGTGCTCACTAAAAAGAATCACTTTGCGGGTTTTCGAGTTAATGCAATTTTATAATCATTAATATGTACTTTTGTAACATAAATAAAAGAGCTGGTTACACAAGATTACAAAGGTCCAAAAGTAATCAGAACATTAATTTATGTAAACTAAATTTTACAATATGATTATATATATAGTATTTATAGTCCACCGCTGTGGTCTCGAGATAGCGTGCTGCCTTGTCACGCAGCGGGCCCGGGTTCGATCACCGGTCGGGGCAGTATTTCTGGGTGAGGTTTTTATAGGGGTTTTTCCTCACCTGTAAGACAAATATCAAGAAAACTTTAAGGCCCAAACGGTCCCCGAAATCATATGGCCATCATCATCATCATCATCATCATCATCCTTCACCGGTGTGGAAAGCTACCACACCTACACAATTCCCTAGTAAAGCTGCAGACACAGCATGAAAATGCTATGATTGCAGTGAAGGACCTGCCTTCGGGCAGAATTACTATGGATAGTATTTATAATAGTCACTAGAGAATACGCTCTCTGCTACTAGTGAATTGGGAGAGCGCTAAAGTATATAGTTAAAGGTCTCGGGTTCATATCCCGGCTGAAGTATTTATTTTTATTTTCTTGCAATAATTGGCCTTCGTTGCTAAATGTAAAAAAAATTAATTATAACATCAAAATAAAAATGCGTTACTACTATAAAGTAAACTTTCTCTTTAAAAATCCCTTACTTGTTATAGTACCCACTATATGGCAGTTCGACCGATGTCCCGCTGCATCTTGTGAATTGAGAAGTACATATAAGGAAGAAAATGAAATGTTTGTGCTGGAATGCCCGTGTGGCAGAGTTGGGAGGGCGCTAACGTATAGAGTTAGAGGTCTCGGGTTCAAATCCCGGCTCAAGCATTTGTTTTTCTTTTCATGTATATATATCCCGTTCAGGCATTTATTTGTCTTATCTTGTCATATATATATATATATATATATGTGTGTGTGTGTGTGTGTGTGCGTGTGTGTGTGTGTGTGTGTGTGTCCGCTCAAGTGGCCGCAAATTTTGTTGTATCAATACTAAATTTCTAATATTGCAATTAAATTAAAAAAGTAAGGTCTAGTTTGTTAACCAGCAAAATTTGACATCAGAAGTAGTAGTTCTCCGGAAAATAATACTTAAAAATTGCTCTAACGGTGGCAGTTTTCTAATTTTCACATAGAAATTTAGTATTTGCTATTGAAATAAATCGGAGGATGATATTCACCAAAAATTAGCAAAATCCCACCATTAGAAGTTTAAAATATAAATGTAACAAATACATAAAAACACAAAATCGCCATTTTGTACCCTCCTCTAATTTTGTTCTGATTACAATGAACACTAAAAGCTGTCAGGTGGTCCCTTTTCATATAGGAGTATACTTATGTGAGCACTAGAGTATTAAATGAGCCATGATCATGTTTGTGCTTATAAATGTGAGCACATCAACTCATAGCTCAAGAGTATACTTATGTTTATAATTGTATTTTTCTAGTGTTACCAAGTGACTATTAATTTTTTTCTTTTCTATATACACTGATTATAATATATGATTTAAAACAGTGAATAGAACATTCAGTTTTCTCGAAATATGACAAAATGGTCTTGGCCCATTTAAATACTCAAGGGCTCTTATAGTGATAGATAACATGGTTATAGGAAAATGTCAACTTGAAATATATATATTAACGAATGTATGTCCGTCTGTTGGTCCTTTATGCATTACTACACCATTATCCGATTGCTATGAAACTTGGGAAATTATTGAGTACACTCCCGCAAAGGTTTCTGGCATGATACCTACGATAAAATTATTAGGTGTAGGAGTTATCTGAAACGAAAATTTAAAAATCGCTCTAGTGGTTCGCAGTTTTCATTGTTTCACAACGAAACTCAGCATGTGTTATTAAAATAAACCGAGGTAGGATTATCCAAAAATCAGCGAAAATCGACCATTAAAACTGGGAGTTTACCTGATATTCGAAATTTAAAATTTATTGTAACAACCAACCTGTTTGGTTTATTCAATTTTCAAACGCACGGCATATCTAATAATAATTAGGATATAAATTTATAATTATTTTTCCTTTTTTCTTATTCAACTGAACATACTGTAAAAACACACAATTTATTTATTTATGCGTAACAGCGCACGCCGGGTAATAGCTAGTGTTAAATATTTATTACCCAACACGCCACTCTCCCACGATCTAAGAAGGTACCGTAAGTGCTTGTTTACAGGTGACTAGACCGTCAAGCAGGTACGAGTAGTATGAAGTAATATAGAGTGTTTTAGAAATGACCGTCAAAAAATATAGGGATGAAAAGCAGATATGATAAGATAAAGTCGGTCATGCAAGAAATGCAAAAACTAACTGGCTCTATCGAACCCGTAGATTTATGGCCGCGCGGATATAAGCTTTCCATAATATCCATATCCTGAGCTTATGTTTTCCAATCATTCCCAGTATAATCTACTTCCCTCATATCATGGTTAATGTTATTCTCCCACCTCATTATTGGTAACAACTGGGCATTCTTCCTCTGGTTTTCCAACAAGAAGCTTTCATGCAACTCTTCCATTCCCCATTCCTGCCATATGCCTTGCCCATCGCAGTCTACGAGACTTAACTGTTCATATTATAACAGGAAATGCATAAACTAAGAGAATCTTATCACCTCGTGCATTTGTTCAATTTTGCTGTTTTACGGAATATATATAGTCCACCGCTGTAGTCTCGAGGTAGCGTGCTGCCTTGTCACGCAGCGGGCCCGGGTTCGATCCCCGGTCGGGGCAGTTTTCCTGGGTGAGGTTTTTATCGGGGGTTTTCCTCACCTGTAAGACAAATGCCAGGAACACTTTAAGGCCCAAACGGTCCCCGATATCATATGGCCATCATTATTATCATCATCCTTCATCGGTGTGGAAAGCAACGGGAAGCTATCACACCTACAATTCCCTAGTAAAGCTGCAAGCAAAGCATGAAAATGCTATGATTGCAGTGAAGGACATGCCTTCGGGTAGAATTACTATGGATGGATATATATTATAATTATATATGTTATAATTAAACCTTTTAGACATTGAGCAATGCAAGCTTAATATGACAAGATAAGAAAAATAAATGTCTGGACGGGATTTGAACCCGGACCTCTGAGTTGATATCTCAGTGTGCTACCACTTACGCTACCATGCGAGACCAGAACAAACATTTATTTTTCTTATACATATTCTTTATTATTACCAGATGTAGCGGGAACTCGGTCTCCACTGCCACCTAGTATCTACTATAACAAGTAAGCAAATTAAAGAGAATAAGTGGTAGCGCACTGAGATATCAACTTAGAGGTCCGGGTTCAAATCCCGTCCAGGCATTTAATTTTCTTATATTGTCATATATAAGTTATATATATATATTTCTTTTGATTTGTGATAAAAGTGGGTAAGAATATTCATGAAGTAATTGAAGAACGCAAATTGTGATATTTGGATACGTTAATAGAATGGAATATTTTGGAATGGAATGCTGAGGTAGAAGGACAAGAGGAAAATCACAGGAACAATGGATGGAGATGATCAGGAAGAGTGTTAATAGAATGGAATTAACGGAAGAAGATGAGCAAGACAGGAATATTTGGAAGAATAAAATTATTTTAGGTTGAAGGAAAAACTTCTGTAGTGTAGAAAAAATTCCTAATAAAAAAATATTTTGATGTTATATGTAACTTTATATACTTATATTAAAATATAAATCTTCAGCATGAGTGTATAAATTTACACATCTTTATGTATAAAAATGAGTGAGTCTGTCTGTCCTTATGGACTCAAAAACAACTTGACCGATCTGAATGGGGTTTACACCATCATTTAGATATTTTTTTGGGACAATTAACATATATAGCATTACCGTATGTACTATAGGGCCGAAGCTAAAAAATGTAATGCATCAGTACACTAAATAGGCCAATTTTTGGACACTTAAATGGTTTACGCTGCCTAAACCATAACAAATACGCCAAACTAATGTACACAGAATTGAACATCTCGAAAAACTCTACAAAAAGTCCGCGACAGCATGTGTCTAACTTTTATGGATAACTCACAATAACCATTTTTGTCTTTCATATCATTGATGCCAAGATGATCGGAATAAGTCGATTCTCGGGCAACGCCGAATTCTTTATCACAAGAGGCAGCGGGGCATAATTCGCAGCAATACCTTCTCAGTCAACACTCTAGCGGCCCCGATTTTTGTTTAATCGAAATCTAACTTGGCATATAGTAATTAATTAAAAACATCGGATAAGTAGATTCGCGGGCAACGCCGGGTAATCGGCTAGTAACATCATAAATCATAATAATAGCTTTACATCTATAATAGTACTATTATTATCTCATCATAAAGTCTGCTTGAAATAGAAGCGACATGTTAGTTATTGCGATGTGAACGAAGATTCACGTAACCGGAAAATATTATATAAGACAGATAAACACTTCTGTTTGAATTATGAAAGATTATTAGCATAATAGTCAGTGAGCTAGCGCTGAGGTTTTAGGTTCGGGTGAAAATATTTCTCTTCAAAATTATGTAATATTTTGTTAGCCCTTAAATGGGCGAAGCATTAATTCCCCCCCCCCCAAGAGCTATCACCTTGACGTGGTGGGGGGGGCTTAGTACCCGATGGACCAGACGACCCTACTGGGGAAGATTGACTTAGGTTAATCTTGCTGGTGGGTAAGAGGCGAGGGAAACTAAGTATAGTTCACAACGAGGGAATGGCGTCTGTATCCATATTGGGCGGCCACATCTTCGTCAAGCCTTCAACGGTCAACAGGGCGACAAGGAATAGCACAGCAAAACTTGTAGGGCTTGAAGAGCGGAAGAAGCAGCCCTCTCTTGGGGGGTGGATACCCAGAGGAGCATGTTTGGAGGCTCAGAGGAAGCAGCCCTTCCACCATCCTTGTCCTGCGAAGCGCTCGTAACGCTTCCAGGAGACATTCATCTTACTGAGAAGATTCATGGAAATCAGCCGGATTGTCATAAAAGGAACCGACTCAAGCAAGAAAAAACAAAAGGATAGAATACAGACGGCGGAGATGAGGTTCCTAAGACAAGTTAAAGGATCCTAGAAGACGTTGGGCTGATGCATTATGAAGTCGGAACGGGCAATTGCCTAATCCCTGGAGTGATGATGATGATTAATTTCTCGTGTCACTTATTTAAATGTATCGGCGGGCAGTGAAAAAAAATGTATGTGTAACTGAGTTATTATTAGGCCTATACATCAGGGATGGGGATTACGTACACAGTGACGCACTCACTACGGCACAAACCAGTTCAGGGCTGTGTGTTTCAAAATGTGTATGCTGTAGTAGAAATGTGCTGATAACGTAAAATATATAGTACCCCACTGATCAGACTCCATGCCGTTTATGTATGAAACTAAGGGATCGAAAACTGTACACGAATAAAAGGCGCGCTCACACTGAGTATTAAGACGCCTGGACATGATACAAATTGTGTTATTTCATACGAATTTTTAAAGTAATTTATAATCTTTCATTTTTCTATTGCATTAATAAAATATTAAATAAATTAAACTGACGTATCTTAAATATATATATATATATATATATATATATATATATATATAGTCAATATGCCCAATTCACCAATTAATGTTTTAAAATGGTCAACACGTTTCCACAGCCAAGCTGCCATTCTCAAGACCAGATATTGACTGAAGACAAAATTGATAATCTTAAATTTATCTCGGATGTCTTGGAGTTATAGTCCAGTTCTGGCTTCTTTAGCCGCATTTGAGGGGTCTATGTTGTATGGTGCAGTAAGAGGGGAGGACAAATTACAGGTATTGCCAGCAGCTATACTCAGTTTTGAAAATATAATAATTACTATAGTCTCTCTGCTTTAACTTTACGAGAAATTTGTAGAATGAGACAACTGTACTCGCCTCTCTCACTCGCACCAGTGTTTACGGTTTTTCTTCACCAGATGTTAATAGGGGAAAGGGGGAAGAGGAAAACTGACAACAGGGTGGGTTATTTCTTTTGTATCTGGACTAAAGCGGTCAACGATCTACCCTTGTATCTCCATCTCTCTCTCTCTGCCAAGTTAATCCAGCTTTACAATAGTCGTTAATTTTTTTTATCTACTAGTTCTGTGTTAGTGAAAAGTTATGTTTTCTCATATGTTTGGAGTGTTCATTATAGAATAGTGTTATTTTTATAACAATTTATTTTATTACTCTCATTAATAAGACAAGAGAATGTCAGACACTGAGACACGTTGTAACCAGACTAGCGATACATGGCTTTCATCACAAGGTCTGTGAAAATAAAAAATTCCACCAGCCAACTGAAGACTGCAGATGTGCACTGTGCGCTGATAAGTGTAAACTTTATCATATCACAGAGTGTAAAAACAGAACAAAATCAATTAATGAATACAGCAAAGTGTGAATACAAGTGATCAGTGGAAAAGAACGTAAAACTTTCGAAACTAATGCTCTTCTGAGTGCTCCTTTATATTATTATTATTAATAAGAATGTTTTTTGCATGGCTACTACTTCCCTCCCACACACTGAATGTTCCCTCCTGCCACGCATCTTAGGATTTACAAGACTGCTACAGTTACCAGAACTGGACTATATTTTCATTAGTACCTCTTGAACCGATGGCAGAGGGTTCAAACTCTACTAGGGTCGATTAATATTTTAGGATAAAAAAAATCCTAGCGATAAATTCTCCGTGAGAGACTATGGGTAGATTGTTCGACCGAAGACTAAACGACGACCGCGGTTTTCTGATTTCTATTGTTTCCATAACAACCATTAAAACTAAAAATATAGGGCTGTTAATTACAAAAACAAATGTCTAAATCATGTCTATGGTTTCAAAACAATTTCTGTGAATTTTCAGTCATTTTTATAGGAGTTTTGGAAAACTTGTTGTGGTTTAGACTTCGATTTTTGAGTCGTGGGTCCCGAGCCTAATGATTTTCGAACTCTTAAAAAACCTCAAACCCAAATTGGAGCCTGTGAATAAAATTTAATCGGCCTTTCTAATCCAAATAATACCTTAGTTGCCCACTAGGTGTCTCTTTGAGGCGATGTGCTAACAACTTGTTACTGGCTGACATCTGCGTGAAAATAAGCGTAACTAAATTAGCTTGATTAAGTAACTTCCAATAGGAAGCTCCCTTTGGGATATATTAGACTAGAATGTATCTTACAGGATACAGTGGTAATTTAAGGGTTAATGAATTATCTGTATCGAGCGTCCCTGAAATTTCTTTGCAAGTAAATCTATCAAGAAGTTATAGCACGGGGAACATTTCACCTGGCACAAGAATACATTAATTTGTTTACGCAATTTGTGTGTTTACTACGTGCCAGAGTGTAGGATGGCAACTATACATTTCTACAAGAACAATGCAATGAACGGAACCGGTTTATGAGCTATGACCCGTTTCTTCATGCAAGGTCTGTGTAATCTATCCTTCAACACACGAAATGTTCTTCACATTTACAAGCATAGGCCTACTCGGAACCGAAAGTTTTATAGATGACTATTTAAGTCATGCCCCAAATGGGAGTCAATGACCAATCACAGTTCAATGATTTTTTATTTACAACCAATCACAGTCATTTTTCACCTCGATTTTATCAGTTTAATTTTATCGCTGTAAAATCAAGCTCTTCCTTTTTAATATTCTGAATAGGTCATAGTATTATTTTGCAATGACCGCATCTCTCTGTCTCTGTCTGTCTCTCTATCTCTCTGTCTGTCTCTCTATCTCTCTGTCTGTCTCTCTATCTCTCTGTCTGTCTCTCTATCTCTCTGCCTGTCTCTCTATCTCTCTGTCTGTCTCTCTATCTCTCTGTCTGTCTCTCTATCTCTCTGTCTGTCTCTCTATCTCTCTGTCTGTCTCTCTATCTCTCTCTCTCTCTCTCTCTCTCTCTCTCTCTCTCTATATATATATATATATATATATATATATATATATATATCTTGTTGACAGCTATTGGTGCTGTCCAGTGTGTCTTTATCTGAGACTTTTGTTTGTCCCTTGACGGCGAATTCGCGTGTGTATTAAGTATTGGGCTTAGCTGATTGGCCCTAGCCTACACGGAGATTTTTTGGGGATTTATTATAGTGTAGCATGTAATACGTGATTTAATATGGATGTTTATTGCCAAGGCTAATAGATCTCGCTTGATTTGGGATCGGAATCCGTGTCTCTGAAGAGCTCGGCTCGATTCAGGACCGGAATGAGCCACGCCACTCTGCGCTGACCTTTCAGTCCTTGGTTGCTTCATGCTGATTACTATGGCTGGTTTATTTCGTCGAATATGTTTCTACGTATAGTACGCCATTGCGGAAGGTGTCTTATATTGCATACTATGGTTTCCATGATCATTTATGTTTTGAAACATCAGCCTTTCCATTATGATATCAATATATGGTACCTTCGTGGCCTCATGCATCTCTGTTATCCTTGCGTAACGCGGGGCGAAAGTATGATTTTTAGACATTTATTTTGCAGTATCTGCAGTTTCTTTTGTGGCATTTCGCAAGGATACTCAGAGATTCGTAGCCGTACAATAGCATACTACGGATCACAGCCACATATAATGTGATCTTAACCCTTTGGGACTTGAAAAAACGGATATAATATGTGTATACCTTGATGAGCTTTATTTATTATATGTTGAATATGGGCTCTCAGTGTAGGTTTTTTATCCAAAATTAAGCCTAAATATCTGACTGAAGTTTCTACTGATAGAGATTGCACGCCCATAGTGAGCTGAATTGGGAATGGAAAGTTCGATCTGGTAAACAGGGCGACTTGCGTTTTGCCAGCATTAATTTAATGTTCCAGGAGCAAAACCATTCATATATTATGGTTATTGCTCGCTGGAATATTGCAAGTCGGTGAGGAATGGATTTAAGTTTGGAATGCATGAACAGACAAGTGTCATCAGCAAAGGAGGCAATTTGGAGTGATGGAGGTGAGGGTAGGTCTGAGACATATAGGGAGTAGAATAAGGGTGAAGGGACATCTCCTTGTGGAACTGCCGCCAAGCAGTGACCACATGTGGCTACCAGATTGTACATATAGTGCACAAATTTTAACACAAAGTGCTTGCGGGAGATAATATAAAAATGTTTGTAGCAATTGATTATACCACAAAAAATCACTGTTTGCACTTTCTTAAACGTATTTTTTCCCAGGTAATAACGTTTCAGAAAAATAGAATTGTCATATTTACATCATAGGACATCAAACATTAATTTACAGTTTGATGTGTTTCATTTTTTTTCTCCGTTGGGTGCATTCTTAAAATATTGCGATCCTTCGGCAATAAATATGATCTGGTTGCAGTGATAAACAAGTAAAACGTGACGTTTCTCATTTGTTTTCAAACATCGCCGTTTACAATAAATATATAAATATTTTAAAATAACTATATTTAAATAATGATTTGTGAGCAAACAGCTTAATTTTATTCGTTAAATAGTCATAACCTCATAACAAATACCACTCTTGATTTCCAAATTCTCCTCACTTCACGAGTCGTGATTTTATCGATAATTTAGAAATCATTCGTGGCATTACTTATGATAAAATTATTATTTTCTATTTCCTTAGTGAATTTTCTTGATTGATGGTCACTTAGAGTTTATGCTAATGATGTTTGTTTTGCTTCTTCTGTCACTGTTCGTCTGTCTGTGGTGGTGTATTAAAAAAAAGATTATTCCCATAAACTTGCATTGCTTGAGTACAGGTGCAACCTACGTAAGCCTATACTTGCACAGTTACAGTAGAAAATTGAAAGGATTTTCTTTCATTGTGGTCACATTTTGGAAGTGTAGATATTTCTTATGTGAATTTCTCGCTATTTTACCCATATTCTCCTTCATATTCAACAAGATTTTTTTTTGCACCCTTTACCGATGGGAGAATGTGTCACATTCCCTCCCTAATGCATGGAAAGCTTACATCCACTATATAGAATATTATTTTCTACTACAAGAAATTCTATAACAAGAGCAATGCCATTTTTTTTCAACACAGGCCTCTCAAATATTCACAAACATAAACATGTTATAGTGTTGTTAAATTAAACGTTTTTACACTCGCAGTTAACAATTATGTCAATTTACATTTCACCGTTGTCGGAGAAAAGGATGGTAACAGAAGTATTTATTCCAACTTTGAATAGCTCTATTTTACATAAAGCATATTAAGTCTAGTACGCACTGGGATTCTTTGTTCGGACTCTTTGTCGCGGAGCTGTGTCTGGTATTCATTTTCTTGCATGCGGAACGCTCCGCGACAAAGAATTTTGTATCCGGTGTGTTGCATTTTGCATATTTTTTAATCCCATCCGAAAGGGTTTTTACACGCTTTATATTAGCTTGACCTGTATCTATCTATCTATCTATCTATGTAACGGAATCTTTCAACGCGATTTTCACCCACTTAAAATCATCGGATCGACTTGAAACTTTGTATACTTGTAGAGGACCCGTGACAATACAATAATTTCATATTTATTTTCTAAAATCCTGGCCATAATCATCAGAAAATAAAAAAAAGTGTTTTTGTATCAATGTAACGGAATCTTTCAACGCGATTTTCACCCACTTAGAAACATTGGATCGACTTGAAACTTTGTATACTTGTAGAGTACCCGTGACAATACAATAATTTCATATTTATTTTCTAAAATCCTGGCCATAATCATCAGAAAATCAAGAAACGTGTTTTTGTATCAATGTAACGGAATCTTTCAACGCGATTTTCACCTACTTAGAAACATTGGATCGACTTGAAACTTTGTATACTTGTAGAGCACCCGTGACAATACAATAATTTCATATTTTGTTTCTAAAATCCTGGCCAGAATCATCCGAAAATCAAAAAATGGAAACTGGTATAATAGGTCGCGGACTTGTCGAGTTTTTAGTCAATCGTTGTAAGAGCTCAGTTGGTAGAGCAGTGAACTCTTAGTGGTATATAATTTCAGTAATCCGTACGTCGCTGGTTCAAATCCGGCTGGGAGGGATTTTTTATAGAAGAGTATTACTTTTAGCTCATACTACAATAGTATCGAATTTAAAGATATTTACATTATTATCTTATTCTGTAAAATATTAAAACTAAAAAATAAAAATAAATAAATAATAGTTTTAAAAAACTAAAAGAACACGCTTTATTATTCAGAATTACCTACTATTACATTTTAAAAATTATTAATTCTAATGTGGCAGACTAAAAAATGAAAAATAATTTTAATTTCCAATACGCTTGGGATAAAATAAAGTGGTCAACAAAAAAATCATCTCCAACACATATAGAATAAAATTAGAGTTATCAACAAAAAGAAAATAATTTTAACATCAAAAGCGTGGGGTGCTTTTTATGATTTTTGCATTTTCTTCTTAGAGAGCTTACTTTTACCAATATCTGTTTATTATCAAATATATTAATTGATATAGAGCACCCCACGCTTTTGATGGTAAACTTATTTTCTTTTTGTTGATAGCTCTAATTTTATTCCATATGTGTTGGAGATGATTTTTTTGTTGACCACTTTATTTTATCCCAAGCGTATTGGAAATTAAAATTATTTTTCATTTTTTAGTATTCTAATAAAGCGTGTTCTTTTAGTTTTTTAAAACTATTATTTATTTTAATACAATCTCGCGCAACATTGAGTCAGTGCAGATGTGAATCTCAGACCAAGTGGACCTCTTTTAACCATTCTCGCACAGTCTTTCATTTTTTTTTTCGTTCGTTCGTTCGTTTTTTTTTTTTTTTCGTTTTTTGTTTGATAAAATGTGATGGACAAGGTCCCTTTTGGAAATTGACAAGAATTACATATCAAATTTTAATGCATTAGAGTTGTTTTGTGCCTATAAAATGTAAACACTTCTATAGGCAAAGTTGAAAGGAATCCAGCGATACCTATATCTGAATTTCGAAACTTTTTGGACTAGGATCCGCTTGAAAATGGACGTCTAACGTGTTCTAATGTTTTAGAAAACAAATTATGTTCAATTTATACAGAGTGGAAATGATATGAGTGCGAATAATTTAAGTATGTGTTAAAATATAATAAAAATATCTTATACAATTCGGTCCGCAAATATACAGTTTTGTCATAAAAAAAAGTATATTCGTACAGAAATGTATTAGTGTATTATGTTATAATGACGGCGAGTATTGGTCTCAATATCACCAAGTGCATAGGGGATGTGAAATGTAACACTTGGTAATTTTTGATTCCATGGTCTGTTTTAGCACACATTAAATTAAAATAAAAGAAATAATATAAATATTTGTATGATATTTCACAAGGGGGAAATTTACTACACTGCAGGGGCGTATTACGTACTTTATAAATGTATAAGACATTACATTTACGACAAGGAATACATACTTAAAATCTGCACTCTTATATTGCAGACACCCTGTATAAACATTATACTAATCTGTATTTTATTTTTAACTTTTAGTGCGTACACATTTTCCTAGATATGATATATCCTACCTTGCGGTAATTTAAGCAATAACATTTTACTTTTATTTAAACTTCAGATAGTAGAACATTAATTGTTCTCTTCAAAACATTTATTATACAGAATTCAATATCTTTAACAGAAAATATAGAATGTATATATATTAAATTATTGTATATACAATATATGGCTTTATGTCGGTAACTGACGTAACTGTAGAATGACATGTTTTATAAAATGAGAGTAAAATAATGATCTCTGTGAAGTTTTATTTTTATTTCAACAAGAAATTTTGAATATAAGTTATATATATATATATATATATAAATTACGTGTCACGTTGTTTGTCCGCGATGGAATCCTAAACTACTGAACCAATTTTAATAAAATTTTGCACACTGTGTGCAGTTTGATCCAACTTGAGACTTAGGGTAGTTTATAACTAAATTTATAGTCGCATTATTTTTTATTGCAAATTATTTGTTTATTATTTAACAAAGAGTTAAATCTGTGAGTTCCATACGTTTCTAACAGATGGCGGTGTAAGGTAATTTGGTAAGGTACTTGGTTTATTATTTAACAAAGAGAGATCCAGATGACTGTGCTTTTTGTTGCAACCGCGAATTTCAATTGAATTACAAATATTGATTATTTCATAATTTAAGTGTGTTCAGTGTTTATTTTATTTTCAATATTATTAATTTCGTGTGTAAGTATTAGTTTTATGCAATCTGGCTGAAAGACAGCAACTTAATTTAAATGTTTAACGTATACCTTAGCCACAGCAACGCGTGGCCGGGACTTCTAGTATATATATAAGCGTTACTGCTATAAAGTAAATATTCTCTTTAATAATTTGCTTAACTGTTATGTTGGCCACAAGTGTCAGTCGGAACGATTTTCCGCTACCTCTTGTGTGAATTGAGAATACTACATATATAAGAAAAATGTATGTTTGTGTTGGAATACTTGGGTAGCTCAGGTCGTCAGAGTGCTAAACGTACAGAGTTTAGAGACTCGGGTGCAAATCCCGACTCAAGCATTCATTTTTCTTTTCATATTATAATATATATAGAAGTTAGAAAATATATGAATTGAGTTATATGTTCTAATAAATTTTAGTCACTAATTATACAAAATAAAGGTAACTGACGCAACAACTAATGCTTCTGCGTGGTGTATGAGTTTTAACTAAAATAAATAATAATTCTTTGTTACATATAATTTTGTTAATATTCTACAATATTTTGGGATGTAGGCACTCAAAAATATTTTTAATAGTTCATATCACTTTGGGAAGCAGCGAAGAAACATCAATTCCATGTGTTATGTCAAATTTTACGTGGAATTCACCTATAGCAAAGGAGGAATAGTCAAAAATGTTGATAGTCGTGTTCAATGATTCTTGTTGATCAAATGCTTAAGACTTTGTAAGCGAAATATTTGACTACAATTAATTTGATAAAGGACAAGCCATTTCTTGCTAATGTAGATGAAACTGAACATTATGGATACATTTCATCAGATATTCAGAATTTATATGTTTTCACAAGAATCATTTATTTGTTGTACGAAGATCCGAAACCGGACGTCCTTGAATACCGGATGCGCAGTTTAAGAGAACCTAAATTATGTAATAAACAGCAAGCAAAGCTATTTGTAAAATTTAAACATAATTTCCTATTGCTATAACAACAGACCTACCACTAGTTCTACATACATCCCTATCACCAGCAAATTATTTCCAATCATTCCTTTACAATTTTCTACCTTTAATCAAGGTTAATGTTATTTACCTATCTCATTCTTGACGTATTTACTGGGCACTTTCCATCTGGTTTGCCCCTCTTTCATTCCCCATTAGTGCCACATATCCTGCCAACTTTACTGTTCTTATTACATCGATTTCAAATAGAGATAATTTAATTCATTATTCTGTAATCTTATCCATCCACCTGTGTGTTCGAATGTTTATCAATTTAATCTTCTTCTTCTTGCAAGGATTAAACCTTTTTAGTTCGTTCCGGCACCAAGTATTATAGCTGCTGTGTCCATCTCTTTCATGGGCGTCCCCGATCTCTTTTTTTTTTCTCGTCTTGGTTCATAGTTCAGACTTTTCCTAGGCAATCTGTTGGTACCCATTCTGCAGACATGTTCATACCATTTTCTCCTACACTCTACTAGGCTATGTTATCTGTCAAACTTAATATGTGTAGTTCTTTATGGATATCTTCACTCCGTTTTTTATCCATTAAAGCATATCCTGCCACAAATCGTAAATATTTCATTTCTGCTGCTTCTATTCATTTAATTGACTGTTTGTTCAGAATCCATATTTCTGAGCCATACAATATTGCAGGTACAGCCAATACTTTATAAAATTTTTAATGTGTTACTTTTCTTACTTTCTTTCCCAGTGTTCTTTTAAGGGTGCCACATAAATATTGAAATATCTGTAATTTATTATGTATGTCTTTTTATCTATTATAACCTAAAGATACACCTAGATATTTGAAATATTTTACTTGTTCTAGCGTTTTGTCATTTAGTACTATTTTTGTTCATGCCATTTCTTTGCCACACTGGGATTTACATGAGAACTTTATTCTCAAATACTCTTAAATGTTTCTCCTCTCTTAAAGTAAGAGACCATGTTTCGCCTCTATATAGGCTAAGTAGAACCATAACCGTTTTGTATAATTTCAGTATACACCGCTATGGTCGCGGGGAAACGTCGCTGCCTTCGGACGCAGCGGGCTCGGGACAAGTTTCCTTGGTTGCGGTTTTTTTTCGGGATTTTTCCTCACCTGCAAGACAAAATGTCAAGAAACGTTAAGGCCCAAACGGTTCCCGAACAGCAACTAGCCATTAAATCTTTATTATCGCAATATAAATATGTATGTGAATGGCGTTTTAATGTTGTGTTGTCTCGGAGGAGGCCCTGATATTAGCTGATCACTCATACAGGAAGGCCCACCATGTCCTTGTGTGATCAAAAAAGTATGTTGTGATCCATAGTTTAAAGTCCCTCTCCCGACAGGTCATGCCACTGTAAGGCCCGTGTGGCACTTAAATAGTACCAGTATGGTGAGGGGTTATACAAAGTTAATGTAATGGAATATATTTTCAGTTTAATTCATTTTAGAGAAATTAGGATCATAAGAGTACTGTAATGTATGAGCATGCGTTTCCAGAATTGAACCTATGTTCATATTCTTTCTGCATCTCATTTTTGTTTGTAATTTATGTTCATAGGTAGGCCTATATGAATTCAACCACTTCTTCAAAATTTCCCCCATTTGTCAATTAACTGTCAATTTACATGTTATATTAAAGTAAAGTGATCCCACGACAGGCCTCAGGAGGCCCTTGGGGTAGTAGGAAGTTAGGGCTCCCACTTTTTTCTAGACAATCGACACTTGATGTCAGCCGGGTAATCAGCCCTGCGTGACGGCCGCCTTTACCCCCAGAACAAGCGTCTGGTACTCATTTCCGTTAGAGGCTGAGTCGACCCCAGGGCCATAGTGCCGCCAGAAAGTTTGGGTCAGTTTAAAAATCCTGACCCCACCGGGACTTGAACCCGCGACCTTCTGGCTTGTAGCGCAGTGCCTTAACCACTACGCTACGGCGTGCCCCCACATGTTATATTTCTTAGTGCTATTCATTAGAATATGCATGTTGGTCCTTAGTATCTCCTTGTTGTCGCCTAAAAATACATCATCAGTATATATCAGTAGTTTATTAATATCATTGAATTGTATGGCTAGATTAACCTATAGGTTATATAATTTTGTTAAGAAATCTAAACAATTGTTATTGCTAGTTATTCTTTTATATAAATTTGTGGACGTTAGCTTCATTATCGTGGATGGCACTACAGCCCATTTTGAGTCCTGGCCGCTGACAAGATCTTTCTCTATTCATCCCTGTCCAGTGTCTTCCTTCGCCTCTTACACCAAGCTTCTTCTATTCCATCTAACCACCTCAACTTAGGTCTGAATATTCTTCTACATTCTTCAGATATCAGCAGTGTGAGATTTTTTACGATTGTCTTCTGACATCCTGATAAAATTATTAACAATCCAACATAATCTAGCTACATTTATAAACGTGACAGGGTCAGAGTCTATGAATAAGGAATACAATTCATGATTGTATCTTATTCACCACCTTCCATATTTTATTCACTGATCCAAATATACTCTTAAGGGCTTTCAACACAAAAACCCTTGGTCGTTGTTCATTACTTGTCGAGAATGTTCAACACTCACTACCATAAGTAAGGACAGACTTATTACACATATACACAAGGCCAATTTAGTTTTTTTTTTTAATTCGCCAAATGTGATTTTAATGTGTTTTTGAAAGCATAATAACATATGTTCACCAAGAAAATGCATGTTTTACTTATTATTTCATATTATTAATTTAACAGAGGAATTCAAAGAGAATAAAGGCCTTAAGCAGGGATGCAGTTTGTCACCAATTCTTTTTAACAACATTTATTTAGACCAGGCTCTTAACTTATGGTATAAAAAATGTTCTGAAATGGGTATTCCTATAGGAGGACTAGTACTGCATACATTGTTGTTTGCAGATGATCAAATAATTTTTGCAGGGGATGAAGATAATATGTAATATATGATAAATAAACTAATAGAAGAATATAAAAAATGGGGACTGAATATAAATTTACAGAAAACAGAATATATGAGTTTGGGAAAAGATGTGGATGACCTCATACTAGAAACAGGGAAAATAAAAAAAATGAATTTTTTTAAATATCTTGGGTCAATAATTACAAGTTTAGGTATCGGTGAGAGAGATGTACAGACTAAAATTGCAATGGCAAAAAAATGCAACTAAGACATTACATTAAATAATTTGGAACAAAAATATTACAAAGGAAACTAAAATGAAAATGTATAAGAGCATAATACAGACTATTTTGTCATATGGAAGTGAAACTTGGTCTTTGACGGAATTACAAAAAATAAAATTAGAACAGTTGAATTTGATTATTTTAGAAGAAGCCTCCAAAAAACAAGACAGGATAAAATAAGAAATGAATTTCTTTGGAGAGAAATGAATGTCACCACATCTGTAGTTAAGAGGATTGAAAATCAAACGCTTAAATGGTATGGTCATGTACAAAGAATGGAAAATGAAAGATGGCCAAACATATAGGCCTATACCAATGGTCACCCTCTGGAAGAAATAAACGTGGCAGACCAAGATTGAAATGGAAAACCTATGTCAGAACTATAACGGATAATAGGAATTTGGAAGAGCGAGATTGGAATGATAGAGATAAATGGAAACTGAAGACGGCAAACCTATAAGTGGGGGAAAGCCGAAGAAGAAGAAGAAGAACTTTTCCATGTGTTTGAGTCTTTGGAATGGATTCACTGAAGTAGACCCCGCCCGAAAAAACCGAATGGGAGACTATTTTACCACCGAAAAACGTTATCCGAGTGGAACCCATGACCGCGTTTCTTGACGGTTTTATTTTTACGGTGAATGATCGTCACTCTTTCGACCAAAATACTTTTTTCGTCTGGCTTATCGCCTTCGACTTTCCGGCATGAGTAACACTTTGGGCAGCAATGCTACCGCCGGTATAGGACTAGCTCTCGGGCTCATTTAATTACGAAAGTCACTCCACCACCACACGGTAAAGATACAATGAGTAACACTAAGAAATTGGCACTGGAAGTAAACAGCAATAAAACTCTCTCTCTCACTCTTTCTCATATTCTCTCTCTCTCTCTCTCTCTCTCTCTCTCTCTCTCTCTCTCTCTCTCTCTCTCTCTCTATATATATATATATATATATATATATATATATATATATATATATATTTCGTGTCACGTTGTTTGTCCGCGATGGAATCCTAAACTACTGAACCGATTTTAGTAAAATTTTGCACACTGTGTGCAGTTTGATCCAACTTGAGACTTAGGGTAGTTTATAACTAAATTTATAGTCACATTATTTTTTTATTGCAAATTATTTGTTTATTATTTAACAAAGAGTTATAATTTTTCTAACAGATGGCTGTGTAATTATCTCTGAGTTCCATACGATTCTAACAGATGGCGGTGTAAGGAAATTTGGTAAGGTAATTGGTTTATTATTTAACAAAGAGAGATCCAGATGGCTGTGCTTTTTGTTGCAACCGCGAATTTCAATTGAATTACAAATATTGATTATTTCATAATTTAGATATGTTCAGTGTTTATTTTATTTTCAATATTATTAATTTCGTGTGTAAGTATTAGTTTTAAGTAATATGGCTGAAAGACAGCAACTTAATTTAAATTTTTAACGTATACCTTAGCCACAGCAACGCGTGGCCGGGACTTCTAGTATATATATATATATATATATATATATATATATAGGACCTATATATGTTCGCACATAGAAATACATTATATAATGGAAATGTACAGCTAATGACAAATGAGGAAAATTTTGAAGTAGTGACTGACTTCATATACCTAGGAGCAATAATTACAAATAGGAATGGGATGCACAAAATTAAATATAGGCTCAGTAATGGAAATGCATGATATTGTGCATTATAAGGACTTTTGTCGTCCCAACGTTTTTCAAAAAAACGTTAAACTCAAAATTTATAAAACTGTTATTCTCCCAGTTATATAATAAGAATGCGAATCATAGACTCTTACTTTAAGGGAGGAAAGGAGATTGCGAATAATTGAGAATAAAGTTCTTAGGAAAATAGTGGAACAGACAGGTGAATGGAGAACACTATATAACAATGAGCTACGTGACCTTTATAGGAAGCCAGATATAATAAGAACAGTTAAGTATCGAAGACTGCGACGGGCAGGACATGTGGCACGAGTGGGGAATGAAAGAAGTGCATGGAAGCTTCTTGTAGGGAAACCACAAGGAAAACGCTCAGTTGGTACTGGGAATGAGGCGAGAATAACATTAACCATAATTTGAGGGAAGTAGATTATACATGAAGTGATTAGAAAACAATAGCTCAGGATAGGGATGTATGGAAATCTTATGTCCGCGCGGCCATAAAATTACGAGTTGGATAGTGCCAGTGAGTTAATTTAGTTTATATTATTAACTTACTGTTAGTTGTATTTGCATGCAAATATTTAAATTCCTCAATAATTTCAAATTTACAGTTTCAAATTTCTATATTTTTTTTAGGTAAGTGAACTTAAAGTTGGAAATTACATGTTGTCTTTGATATGTAGTCTATAAGTGTAAATAGTATAGGTAAGGTGTCGGTAAAGAATCAATACTTATAAAATTCATATCAAATTCCGTTGAGGTGAATAGTCATAAGACAAAAACTTAAAATATGAACCTTTTTGGCAGGTGCCGTCGTCCTCAACTGTGTTAAAATATTATATTTAAAATATTATCTGGAGGTCTTTCGGAAGTTAACTTCCATCATCAGAAGGATGAGCTTCTGTTACTAGTTGTTGTTTACGACCATGTAGACTCAAAGTGTCTGTAGCAGCAACTCCTTTTAAATAGTTTTTTGCGAGATAGTGCGTTTAGTCGTACTTACAGCAATGGCGACAATGATTGAAAGTTCAACTTGCTACATTTCGGGATCGCCAACCTAAATAACTATACTGTAATATTACATTTACACCCACGGGAAGTAAAACCACTACTCTTATGCATACTACGTACAATGTACAGGGTGAATCATAAATATGGCTATACGTTTGATCGCGTTATGTGATGAAATTATTACCATTACAGGAAATATTAAATTACCGTTGGAAAGGCAATTATTCAAATTATAAGAATGGAATAAAACAAAACAGTGTGGAACTTACGTCATTAGTCAAAATGGCGTTGAATATGCAACAGCAAATTACAATTGCTGCATGGGTAATAATGTATGCTAATGATCGTGAGGCCGCAAGAGGGGCAAGCCGTGAGTTTAACGTAGCATTGCAGCCGTCGACTGTGGGGAAGTGGAGAAAACGACTGCTGGAATTGGGAAGGATGCAGAAAATCAAACCTCCTGGAAGGCCTCGCATTAGCACGGATGCAGAAACAACGAAGAGAATTGTGGAGGCGTTCGACGCTAGCCCACAAAAATCAACCCACCAAGCTGCACGTGAGCAGTGATTTGTCTTGTTTTGTTCTATTGTTGTAATTTGAAGGATTCCCTTTCCAATGATATCATATTTCCTTTAATAAAAATATTTTCGTCACAAAATGCGATCAAACGTATAAACATATTTCTGAATCACTCTGTATATAAAAAAAATATCCAAAAGCTAGTGTTAATATACATTATACGAAACAAATCACTGCATCTTAAATGAACTGAACTTTATTTGAAACAATATAAAACAATAAGTACGTACTTGCGGCCATTTTATCAATAATAATAATAGTCTCACGGCCTCCTGTACTTTCAACTAATAAACGTTGCCCACACTGTTAACGTTACTTAACTGTTTATAATAAACGTACATATTTCCAACAAAGATGTTATTATTTTACTATTATTTATTATTTTGAAAACACCATCGCGCAAAAAAATAATGTACAATGCACGTTTGTGAAGCGTTTTACAGAATCTCGGAAATTAAACACCTCGTTATCGCTCGGTTTTTTAAAATTTTCCTCGATTCTGTAAATACCACTTGCCAACCTTGCATCGTAATATGCTATGAGCACAGTTCAGGATGACGGCACCTGCCAAAAAGGTATATACTTTAAGTTTTTATCTTATATCGGTAAAGAAGCTAACTGCATGTATTGAATATTAATACAATCTTCTAAGACTCTATTAAAATAGTCAAATCCCTCCTCATGCAATTAATGGCGTGCATGAATGGATTATGTGATCTCCCTCAATTCGTAACACATATTAAACGAACCAGCATAACGGCTACCTCTCCCCATACAGCTTCACGCGTGACCTTCCAACGACAGTGGTTCCTAACCTTACGTACCAAAATCGTTTACAATAATTATTTGATTTTATCCTCATTTTAACCCTTAAATTGGGAAAACACTAATTTATCGTGCCAGTTATTTAAATGTGGCGGACCGCACTGAAAACAAAATCACGCATGACTTATTATTAGGTTTATTGAGTAATTTGATACACATTTAAGTTAACACTCGTTCATTATCTTCGGTTTCATTAATTATACTAAATAAATCGAGCCAACTATAGGATACATTTCCAATAAATTAATTAAACCACCCAGAAATAAATAATTCAGATGAGGTTTTGATCATTCGTGTTTCCATTATGTAGAATGAAACCACATTAAAATATATATTTCTATCAAAACTGTTACCATTTTTTAGTTATTTTTTAATCTTAGGCTATTTTATAATTATTTATTATTAGGAATATATTGTCAATTGAAAGAAAATGTATTTATTTTCGCATCACAATACCATTCGCATTATTTCCGCCAACCTTTTGCGTAAATTTTAATTTTTAAAAATAATCTACTGGTATGGTATCCTTATTTACGTCCAAAATATAACTAATGCTACTACCAAAATTTGTCATTTTATCGAATTTTTAAGGAATGAAGCTATTGAGGTTGTTCTCATGAAAATATACATTGTTTTTACAAATCTTTCACTGGTCCTATCTAGCAGATATTGAAAACGATTATGATCAAATATATATGTGTGTGTGTGTGTGTGTGTCATTTAACGCTCAAGCGACCGCAATGTTGGTTTTATCAGAACGAAACTTGGCACACATCAATTAACTAAAAAAAGTAAGGTCAAGTACGTCAAGTAGCGAAATCGGACCATTACGTGTAGGAGTTCACCTGAAACTAAAATATTTAAGAATCGCTCTATAAATTTCAATTTTTGATATCTCGAAATGAAACTCAGTATATGATATTAAAATAAAATAAGTAATGTATTCACAGAAAATCAGTAAAATCCGACCATTAGAATGGCGGTTTACTAGAGATCTGAAACTAAAAATTTGCTGTAGCAATTGCCATGTTTACTTCGTCGCTACGTATACCGTACAATTAAATTAACCATTAAGTCGGCAATGTATCCTATAATAAACATTAATTTGATTTATTTAATATTTTAATAAAGTAATGAAAAAATTAAACATTAGATATTATCTAAATTTGTCAAATTATCAAAAACATGCCAATATACATTGTTTTTACAAATCTTTCACTGGTCCTATCTAGCAGATAGGTACTCTTACGGTTTTCACTGAAATCCGATACTTTTAAATAAGCTGGCATCATAAATTGAGTTTTCACTAATTTGACAAAAAAATATATATTCCACATACCTGTAAAATCGGACCATAAATATGACTATAGGGGTTTTCACGTCTAGAAAATAGCATTTATCTTATGGAACTATTCTTGTTTGTAGGCCCTAAACGTGTCCTTTTATTTGATATTGATTTATTTCTTAATTGATTTGAAATAAATAATGTTTAATTAAATAGTTTCACCTTTAACCTTGCCAAGTGGGTTGGTGCCTGACTTATAAAAAATGACATTACGGAACGTATAATTATCGCCCACATATTTCATACAGTTAGGGGTGAACTCAATTACCGGAACAGCGGCTAGCGGAGATGCCATTGAACCAACCTCTTTCAACAAAACTTGGAGATAATTAATTATATTTCCATCTCTTTCACTTAGTCTGCGGCGTCAAGTGGCAACAGCGTTCCCATAAACGCAATACTATTTTTTAGACATGAAAACTTCTACAGCTTAAAATTCGCTTAGTTTACGCAATTCCTGCATGACGAACAATTGAATAGTTGCCCCGAAAAGATATCCAACCAACAAAAATTCGAAAATTGAGTTTTCAATGGATTAGTGATCTATCCGGATAATATCACGGCATGGTGAATGTAAAATTATCCATACTCTCTGCCAGGCCTGTTTTATTTACTTTTAAAAGTTGGCTTTCAAGCGAATAGTGATATATCTGTAACAAAATGGCGAAATCAGTCAAGTGCAGAAAAACAATTATTGCACTTGTGCAAATTCATTCCACCACAGTTCCGTGAATTCTAATCAGAATCTTAGAGAAATAAAATTGAGTGAAAATAAGAAAGACACAAAGAATGTAACGAAATAACATTAAATGGAAAATACAGATTGAAAACTAACTTGGTCAGAATTTTTTTAACTGAATCAGTATTTTCTATTTCTAATTGTAGCATGTTTAATTAAATATGGGTTACATTATTTTTTCACTCTATAGACATAGATCGTTTCTGCATAAAATTCTGTATTAAATTGTTAATATTCAGTAAGTAGCTCTTTATTCTGCATTCAAATTAGCTGTGTATATTTCCAATAGGATGAGAGATTTAGGTGTATATGATTTTATAATAAAGGCAATAACCTCAAAATGAGCAATATACGTTTTTTTCGTTTTCCCAATTTGTAGTCTGTGGGTTAGATCTCTTTTCGGGGGAATATTCAATTATCATTTATCATTAGGACAATCACCACATATAATATAAAATATACAGAATATATTAATATAAAGTGTATAGAATATAAATAGATTTTTTCCTACCAAACCTTAAAATTTTGTGTGGCCTGACCCAATGAACTGTGGATATAGTCCCACCATATCGCAGTGTGACAACTGCTCTACCAAATACACCCGTCTGCAGACGAAGTTGTGTAAGTGAACATAAGGTTCAAAATTGCATGTTATTTTTGATACTAGTAGTAGTAGGACTTTATTAGACAAAAAGTAAGATATTTACAATATTATTTACAAATATGGGTCGCACGGGCAGTAAGCCGTACGTGCTGTTGACAGTCCGTTACAATAAAGTAATAATTGGTACTAGTGTAAAGAAAATTAAACAGCAATAACATTACAATTACATAAAGAAAACACAATAATAATATTACAATTAAATAATAACACAATAGCATTATACACTAAAAACATTAACATTACAATTACATAAAGAAAACACAATAATATTACAATTAAGTAATAGGCCTAACACAATAGCATTATACACTAAAAAAACATTAACATTACAATTACATAAAGAAAACACATTAATATTACAATTAAATAATAACACAACAGCATTATACACTAATTAATTTATATATAACTGTTAATAATTAATGGTATTGCATTTTGATAACATATATTTATTCATGAATGAGTGTTGTCCTTATTTTTCGCGTTTTGTCCAGAAATTTACCGAGGTTTATCCAATTTTCTGGATTTACCAATAACTCGTAGCATGCCAATCTTTCCCGATTTGAATTTGTTTGATACGTAGAGTATACTTGTAAGTCGTATAGATAAGGAATCGGTAAAGAAGCTAACTACGTGCGTTGACTATTTATAAAAAAATCATTAGTGATTATTCATGTTTCGATGTAACAAACAGGGAATTATCTATGATTAATTAGATTTATAGCATCGCAAGGAGAAGATTTATTCGTATCAGCCACGAGAGTTAATGTCCCCTCGGTAGTAAATAATTGTATACAAAAAATGTTCCAGTAATTCTCGCAAATGGGATATATTACGTATGCTCAATAGTGAGCCGTAATTTTAATGCTGTAAAGATTAAATTAATACGCTAAATTAACTAACTGGGACCATCGAACCCATAGATTCATGGCCAGACGGACATAAGCTCTCCATATATCCCTATCCTCAGCCAACATCTTCCAATCATCCCCTGTATAATTTACCTCTCTGAAATCATGGTTAATGTTGTAAGTTATTCCCATCTCATTCTACTGGGGGATTTCCCTCTAGTTTTCCTACAAGAATTTCCCAAGCCCCTCTTTGATTCCCCATTCGTGTCGCATGCACTGCCCATTGCAGACTACGAGACTTAACTGTTCTTATTGAATTTTTTTTTTTTTTGAAAAATATCATGTAGCTCACTGTTACGTAGTCTTCTCCATTCGCCTGTCTCTTCGTCCCTTTTTGGTCCAAACATTTTCCTAAAGACTTTATTCTCAAATGTTTTCTACTCCCCTAAAGTAAGAGTATATGTTTCGCACCATATAATATCACTGGTAGAATAAAGTTGTATATATTTTCAGTTTAACTTTTTTTTAGAGAAATTGGGGTGACAAAAGTCCCTATAATGCGTAAAAACATGCATTTCCAAGATTGAACCTTGTTTAATTTATCTCTGCATCTCGTTCCTGTTTGTAATTATTGTTCATATGTATTTGAATTCAGCCACTTTTTCAAAATTTTCCTCATTCTTCATTAATTCTCGATTTCAATTATATAATGAATTTCTACGTGCGGTCATACATTTAAATTTATTGTTCTTTAGTTCCAGCCCCAGTTCCTTTCTGGAGATCAGGGATCGACAAAAATGTGGAAAGTTCTCCGCGGGTGTCCAGATTGGTGAGTCATCCTTCTCTACCATACAAGACAAGATCCTGAATTTCATCGCCGGACGTGAATTTCAAAAGCCAAGCAAAAATGCGCCATAAAATTAAACTTATCAATAATCAAAATGCATCCCTGTTCGTCCCGCGTTCGCTCTGCGAATTTTCTTAACCAGCCTAATTTAGATACGGTTATTTCCCTACAGATGTCTGCGTGGGGCTTCTAATTAATACATCTCCACGTTGCGACATCTATTAGGAAACTAAAGGTAGTCAATTGCTCGGATGTATGAAAATCGGTTAAATTTTGTTCAGAGATGTTTTATTAAGACGTGTTTTTTTTTTAAACCCGAACATTTTCATACTCGGGGCCCATTGTATAAGTCCCTTTCGAATCCTTGGATTGTTCTACCCTAAAGGTCTATTGACCCCGGCCTGGTTTGAACCCACGACCCTCGGGACTGAAGACTAGGAATTTAACCACTAGATCACGAAATCCTACTTTACATATCCATCCATAGTAATTCTGCCAGAAGGCAGGTCTTTCACTGCAATCATAGCATTTTCATGTTATGCTTGCAGCTTTACTAGGGGATTGTAGGTGTGGTAGCTTCCCCTTGCTTTCCACACCGGTGAAGGATGATGATGATGACCATATGATTTCGGCCTTAAAGTTCTCCTGACATTTGTCTTACAGGTGAGGAAAAACCCCGATAAAAACCTCACCCAGAAAAACTGCCCCGACCGGGGATCGAACCCGGGCCCGCTGCGTGACATGGCAACACGCTACCTCGAGACCACGGCGGTGGACTGACTTTACATATAAATGGTGAATAATCTTTTATGCACAGTTTGCTGAATAAATGTCTTGTAATTTCAGTTCTAAATGTTTATCAATATTCTGAACACTGAGTCTGGCTTAATTTTCTTAACAGTGATACTGTAAAACTTCGAGCCGATATTACTACTGTATCTTAACATGAAAGAAATAAATCTTAACTTAAAAAAATAAATAATCAATCGAGTTGTGTGGCATTTGTGTTCAACCAAAGTCTCGAATGAGTTTAGTCTAGTGTTGTGATTATGTCGATCAGATTTTACTGATTTTTATTTCTGAGGTAATCAATCTTTAGAGAATGAAGAAGGCCTACAATTCAATGGTATTAACAAGCTGCTAGTTTATGCTGATGATGTTAAATTAGGCGATACCGAGGAGATATTAACGGACAACACACACACTCCATTGAGTAATATTAAGAATTGGGGCTGGAAGTAAACATAAAAAACTAGATATATGGTCACACACAGAAATATATTATACAATGGAAACCGTCAATTCATGACAAATGAAGGAAAGTTCGAAGCTGTAGTTTCATTCAAATATCTAACTAACTAATTAACTAACTAACTCACTGGCACTATCGAACCCGTAGGTTCACGGGCGCGCGGACATAGTTTCTCCCACCTCATCCTTGGTCTACCAAATGGGCGTTTTCCTACAAGAACCTTCCATCAACATATTCCATTCCCCATTCGTGTCACATGTCCTGCCCATCGCAGTCCATGAGATTTAACTCTTATTATACCCGATTTCCTGTAACGATCTTGTAGCTCACTGGTATGTAGTCTTCTCCATTCACCTGTCTGTTCATCTCTCTTTGATCCAAAAGTTTTTCTAAGAACTTTATTATCAAATTCTCGTAATAATTTCTCCTCCCTTAAAGTAAGAATCCATGTTTCGCATCCATATAATATAATTTGGTGAATAAGAGTTGTATATATTTTCAGTTTAATGTATTTTTGAGGAGCGTTGGGACGACAAGAGTCCCCGTAATGCACAATAGCAAGCAATTCCAGGATTAAGCCTATGTTTAATTTATTTGTGTATCTCATTCCTATTTATAAAAATTGTTCCCAGGTATTTGAATTCAACCACTTCTTCAAAACTCCCTCATTTGTCTTTAACTGTCAATTTCCATTATATGTGTTTCTATGTGTGAATATATATATAGTTTTATTGATGTTTACTTCCAGTCACAATATCTTAGCATTTCTTCGATAGAGTGCGCATGTTGACATTTAGTATGTTTTCGCTATCGCCTAATAATACTACATCATCAGCATAAACTAACAGCTTATTAGTACCATTGAGTTGTAGACCTTCTTCAACCTCTAAAAATTGTATGGTATGTTCTAGTACAAAATTTAATAGTAGCGATGATAATGCATCTTCTTGCTTTAATCCATAGTGAATTTTAAAATTATCAAAAATACTGTTCTCCTACACGCACTCTACCGTTGTCCCATTTAGATACGTTCGAATAAATCTAACTTTTTAGGAATTACAAACCTAGGAACAATAATTACAAACAGATATAAGGTGCAGAAAGAAATTAAACATAGGCTAAGTTCCATAAATGCATGCTATTAAGCTTACAGAGACTTTTGTCATCCAATTTCTTTCAAAAACCCTTAAATATGAAATATATAAAACTATTTATTCTTCCAATTATATTATATGAATGCATAACATGGACTCTTACTTTGGAGGAGGAGTAAATATTACGAGTATTTAAGAATAAAGTTCTTAAGGGAAAATGTTAACCAAAGAGCGAGTGACTGGAGAGGACTAGGTAACAGTGAGCTACATGATCTTTATGGGAAACCAGATGAAATAAGAACTGTTAAATCTCGAAGACTTGGAAGGACATGTGGCACGAATGGGGAATGACAGATCGCATGGACGCTCATTGTAAGAAAACTAGAGGAAAAGCGTCCAGTAGGTAGGCCAACAGTGAGATATAAGAATAATATTAACCATGTTTAGAGGAAGGTAAATAATACAGTGCATGATAGGAAAACAATAGCTCAGTATAGTGATCTATGTCCGGGCGGCCATGAACCTATAGTTATATATATATATATAATTTTATTTTGGAAAAACTGCACTTTAACTAGCGTGAAATATTTTCAAAGTCCTATAGAACAACAGTGCCCATGCGCCAGAGTTTATAGAGCCAGCAATAACCCACAATCGAACCACATATCGATTATCACCCTCGATTATTATCCGTCGCTATGAAATTTAAATGACCAATATTTGCAATAAATCCCCAAATCTATGTTAAAAAACGTATTAATAATATTGAAATTACCAAACTTTCATTAAAAATGGATGTACACTTACTTATCATTCCCTAACGCTGATCCAACCAGCGATAACCCAAAACAGCGATAGAAAAATCATAAACTAAATAATATACTCTTTGGAGAAAATAGCAGTTAGCATCACAATATTGTCTAATAGTGTCATAATATAGTGATTTACATATTTAAATAAATACTTCAAAAGAGTCTAATAATGTTACAAAAATTGTTTGAAGAAGTTTAAAATATTAAATAATGTTAGTAAAGATAGAAGAAGAGCTATAGTTTACAACAATATAACTGAAAAATCAAGCGCTAGCAGAAGTGCAGCTGAGCCTTTTATTTTTATTTTCTATGTCTACTAGATAGGATAGGATCCAAGAAATAATTTTTAAAAAATAATAAATGCTTTCATGAGAGCAACCAGAATCGCTTCATTCCTTAGGAATTAGCTAATAAATAAGGAAAGAATTGTTATGTACTTCAGTTCACTGTAAATAATTTAAATTTGTTTACAAAGTCCTAAATTAAATTGTCTTTACCGAAGAAACTGTTTGTAATCAAGAGAGGTTGACTTACAGAGTAGGCTAGTACGAGGATAGGCTGCAGCACGTCCTTCCAGCGGCGCGTGTTCACTACAAGTGCGTACCGTCTCTCTACAGACCACGCGAGGCCTTGCTCCGCCATGACGTAGTCCCATCACTCCACACCTACAATAATTATCAACAATAAGTAAGTAACATTATCCATATCACCCATATAACTAAGTCACTGGAACTATCGAAACCTTAGGTTCAAGACCGCACGGGCATAAGTTCTTCCATACATCCATATCCTGAGCTACGTGTTCATATCATCTCCTGTAAAATTCTGTGGCATTAGGGCAAAAGTACAAAAGTGCATAATACATAAAAACACACAATACTTTCACTGTTCGGAGTTAATAGACTGGATCACCAAAGGAACGCTATTATCATAAGTAATTGGAAATCAAGAGTGGCATTTGTTAGGACTATTTAACAAATACAATTAAGATGTTTACTCACAAATCATTATTTAAATATAGTTATTTTAGAATATTTATATATTTAATGTAAACTGCGATGTTTGAAAATAAATGAGAAACGTTTGTTGCTTCTTTTGTTGATCACTGCAACAAGATCATATTATTTATTGCCAAAGGATCGCAATATTGTAAGAATGCACCCTAGTGGAGAAAAAGCGAAACACATCAGACTGTTTATTAATTAATTTCCGATGTCCTAAGATGTAAATATGTCAATTATATTTTTCAGGAACGTTAATTCCTGGGAAAGGATATGTTTAAGAAAGTGCAAACAGTGGTTTCTTTTTATTGTGGTATAATCAATTACTACGAATGTTTTTCTATTATATGCCGCAAGCAGTTTCCGTTTACATTCGTGCACTATATATATATATCCACCGCTGTGGTTTCGACGCAGCGTGCAGCCTTGTCACGCAGCGGGCCAGGGTTCGATCCCCGGTCGGGGCAGTTTTTCTGGGTGAGGTTTTTATCGGGGTTTTTCCTCATCTGTAAGACAAATGTTAGGAAAACTTTAAGGCCCAAACGGTCCCCGAAATCACATGGCCAACATCATCATCATCATCTTTTACCGGTGTGGAAAACAACGGGAAGCTACCACACCTACAATTCTCTAGTAAAGCTGCAAGCATAGCATGAAAATGCTATGATTGCAGTGAAGGACCTGCCTTCGGGCAGAATTACTATGAATGGATATATATATATATATATATATATATAATATATATATACTATCTGTTAGCCGTATTTCTTAGAGAGTCAGTCATAATAATGCTAAGACCTATTCAGAATGTTAAAAAGGAGCTTTCTTTAATGTGATAAAATTATTTGTTAAATTCGAGGTGGAACACGACTGCGATTGGTTGTAAATAAAAATAATAATTGAAATGTGATTGATCATCGACTTCCATTTGGGGCATGAGTTAAATAGCTGTCAGAGAAAATCTTGGAGTGCCAAGTTTAGATGAAGATATAGAAATATACCAACAAGAATGGAAAAAAAATCATCTGAAAAGAATGGAAAGAAATAGACTTCAAAAATTGGCGTCCAATATTCTCCAACTGGACATAGGGACCAAGGAAGACCAAAACGTAGGTGGAACGATCGAGACCGTCTTCGTTAGGTTTACAGTCACAGGCTACATGGCCTAATACGGATTTGTTCATGATGATGATAATGATGATTATGTAAATAAGTCCGATTTTAGTGATTTTTATTTTGTAGATTAATATGTCAGAAATAAAGCATTTTTCATCCTCTATCATAAGAGTAAATTTCTTAAGTGACAGCTAAAGTCTTACGGTAGATATCTCTTGGTCAGAAGTAATCAAAATATCCGATTATTAGTAAGTTATTTGAATATTAATGAACTTTTGTGAAAAGTTACGTTTTCAAACTTATGTATGTTTATCTTTAGGCTACAGAATATATCTCTCTCAAATCATGGTTAATGTTATACTTCACCTCATTTTCTTGGTCTACCCACTGGGTGCTTTCTCTCTGGTTTTCCTACGAATTTCCACGCTCCTCTTTCATTTGCCGATTCGTACCACATTTCCTGCCCATCGCAGACAATAAGACATTGTTTTTATATATCTGGTTCCTATAAAGAACATGTAACTCACTATTATGTAATCATCCCCACCGTTCATCTGTCTGTTCGTCTCTCCTTGGTCCAAAAGTTTTCCTAAAAACGTTAATCTCAAACACTCGTGATGTTTTTCTTCTCCCTTAAGAGTCCATGTTTCCATATACTATAATTGGAAGAATAACAGTCGTTTATATATATATATATATATATATATATATATATATATATATATATATCCATAGTAATTCTGTCTGCCCGAAGGCAGATCTTCACTGCAATCATGCTATGCTTACAGCTTTACTAGGAAATTGTAGGTGTGGTAGCTTCCCGTTGCTTTCCACACAGCTGAAGGATGATGATGATGATGATAATGATAAGGATGATGGCCATATGATTTCGGGGACCGTTTGGGCCTTAATGTTTTCCTGACATTTGTATTACAGGTGAGGAAAAATCCCGATAAAAACCTCACCCAGAAAAACTGCCACAACCGGGGATCGAACCCGGGCGCTGCGTGACAAGGCAGCACGCTACCTCGAGACCACAGCGGTTATATATATATATATATATATATATATATATATATATATAGTTTAACTTTTTTGACAGAAGTCCAGATGGCAAGAGTCTCTGTAATATACACGTGTGACAGAAACAAAGCTCATTTTAAATTGCCCGCCTTTATTGGACACGGCTTCCTAGAGAGTTTGATATCGGTACTAAAAACATGAAGACATTAATGCAAGCAAGAGGGCTAAGCATTTGAAGATGCCCAAGATCGTAGGCTTTGGAGGTTTGGCACGAGAAGACGGCAGCAGCTGTAAAAACCCGAAGATAGATAGAGATGCGTAGTGCAGTTCAAAGTATTTCCAGCCAGTATGGAGCTTGGTCAAACGAACACCGTGCGTTTGCAATAGAAGGTTTTTTTCAAATGTGGTGACATTGTTGTACGGACACAATAAATTACTAAACAATATGATACTAGACCTAGTCAATCTCATCCAATTAAACTTCTAATCATATTTGGACTAATAATTAGAAATATTTATTTATTTATTTAGTTTAACTTTTTTGACAGAAGTCCGGATGGCAAGAGTCTCTGTAATATACAGGTGTGACAGAAACAAAGCTCATTTTAAATTGCCCGTCATTATTGGACACGGCTTCCTAGAGAGTTTGATATCAGCAACATTTTAACATTGGTCGGAATGATCGAGTTCCGTCTCGGAAGTCGATTACGAGATGGGTCCAGCAGTTCAGAGCAATATCATCTGGAACAAACAATAAGCCAGCTCGTAGGCTACGTACGGTTCGCACCCCGAACAACATTGCAAGTGTAAGAGCTGTTTTGGCAATATCACTGGCCACCCCATTTATCGGCTTGTGATTTTTTCTGTGGGGATTCCTAAAATCCAAAGTGTATGCTAACAAACCAACAACTATTGAAGAATTGAAAAACAACATTCACGCCGAAATCGAGGCTACAACAGGTGTCACTCTTCGTAAGGTTACGGAGAATGTGCGTGTTCGTGCAGAAGATTGCATCGTCAACAATGGTGGACACCTAAAGGACATAATTTACAAAATGTGACATGTGGAATTAATGGTAGGATGTGTTCTTTCTAATAATGTGTAGTTGTATTTTTTCATGCCAAAATAACAGTTTATGCCGCACCATGCATTTCCAGAATTGAGCCTATGTTAAATTTCTTCCTGTACCTCATTCCTGTTTGCAATTATTGTTCCTAGGTAGACCTATTTGAATTGAGCCACTTCTTCAAAATTTCTATCTCTTGTCATTAACCACAATTTCCATTATATAATTTATTACTAATGTGTGATCACATATTTAGTTTTGTTGATACAGGTACTTAGTTCCAGTCCCAATTTCTAGTATTGCTCAATATAATATGCGTGTTAGGCCTTAGTATCTATTCGCTATCGTCTAATGCTACTATATCATCAGCATATACCAACATCTTATAAATACCATTGAGTTGTATGCATTCATTATCCTCCAACGATTTGAGGGAATGCTCGAGTACAAAATGTAATAGATGACAAGATATTGCAACTCCTTCCTTTAACCCATTATGAATTTCAAAAACATCTGAAAAGTATTTACCTTTCCGCACCCTTAACGCTTGTAATAAGATTAATAACAATAACAACAATAACAATAATAGAAAGATAGATAGGTGGATAGATCATCGGTTGATTAATGTCTTTGACATCGTCTATTTTTTAATAATAATAATAATAATAATTTTTGCGTGTGCGAAATTTTAAATTTGATAAATATACTAAAAGCGATAAGAAAATTCAAGAAAGATAATTTTATCTGTTGGCGGAGAGCATTATGGGCGTACAAATGGTCCCTAAAGAGAATCAGTGTGACGAAACGTGTGTATAATTTTCCTAGAACTTGAAATTAATTTACTCAGTGCGTCATTGTAAGAAGTGATGTCAGCCACCTTGTGCAAGTGTGTGGAATACAAAATATCCTCTGACTCCACCCCTATCAAGATTACGTCCTTTAAATTCAAGTCATTATTCTTCAATTCTAGATTAAATTGACCTTCTTATTGCCTACATGATAGTCTAAAACTTTCTTCAGAATATCTCCATATATTCACACAAGGATAATTTTTTTTTTAAACACATATTATAACAAACCAAAAATATTTAATATTAGAAAATGCAAATAATATATTACAATGTGAGGTTGGGAAGTGGCTTATACAGAAGCGAGGATATGATTAAAAACCGAGAGATATTGAGGTTTTTAATTTCCGAGATTGTGTAAAACACTTCACAAACGTGCATTGTACATCATTTTTTGCGCGATGCTGTTTGCAAAATAATAAATAATAGTAAAATAATAACATATTTATTGGAAATATTAGCGTTAATTATAAACAACTGACTTATGTTAACAGCAGTGTTTATTAGTTGAGACTACAGCAGACCGTGACACCAATCAGTCATAAAATGGTGGCAAGTACGTTTTATTGTTTTATGTTGTTTCAAATAAAGTTCAGTTCATTTAAAATGCAGTGATTTGTTTCGTATAAAGTATGTTAACACTACCTTTTGGATGTATTTTGTATATACATTGTACGTAGTATATATAAAGGGCAATGGTTTTACTTCCCGTACGAGATCGGTAATATGTAATATTACAGTACAGTTATTTAGGCTGGCAACCCCGAAATTTAGAACGTTGAACTTTCAATCAAGATCGCCATTGCTGTAAGTTCGACACAACCCACTATCGCGCAAAAAAAAAAAAAAGTATAGTAAAGCATTGTTAAGAATACATACATTTCGGTGTCGTAAAGATCATCGTCATCATCTTCTTCATGGTAGGCCGTCGGCCTGTTCCGCTCTAAGAATTCATCTTCCCATCGTCTTCTAGGACGTCCCACATCTCTATAGCCTTGAGGTTGGTACAACAGTGCTTGTTTTGTTAGCCTAGAAGAGTCCATTCTTAAAATATGTTCATACCATTTTTGTTTATAGTTTTGTATTTTTTCATTTAGATTAAACATTTTAGTTCTTGCTTAATTGTTTCACTAGGAAAGTGGTCTTTTAGAGTATATCCTGCGACGTATCTGAGGAACTTCATCTCTGATGATTCTAGTAATCTTCTGCCTGATCTATTCATGGCCCAATTATCTGATCCATATTCCACAATGGGAACTGCCATTACCTTATCAAACTTTAGCATTGTTTCTTTTGTTGTTTTTGTTTGTAGTGTTCTTTTAATAGTTCCACACATACTTTGAAATTTATAATTTTTTTCATGTGTTATATCATTTTCCCAATTGTAAGATTTGTGACATCCTAAATATTTAAAACTCTGTACTTGTTCGATAATTTCATCGTTCAAAACTATTTTCGATCGAACTGCCTATTTTCCCCAAAAGGCCATTGCTTTTGTTTTCTTCGTTGAAATCTTGAGATTATATTTCTCCATGGTTTTCTTGAGCAGTAGTGTGACTTTTTGTAATTGATTTTCTGATTCTGCACATATGACCTGATCGTCTGCAAACATAATTGTGTCTACAATAGTATTTCCTAGTTTAAAATGCCATTCTGTGACAGCTGCGTCTAAATATATATTAAATAAAGTCGGCGAGAGAGGACAGCCTTGTCTTACTCCTAAATTTATTTTTTTCTGATCCCTATTAGGTTCGTCTTCCGGGCATATAGGCCGTGGTCCAGTCGTTCTTCTACTCGACGTTTCGTCTACTGCTGCGGTAGACGTCTTCAGGAGATACTGCGTGCTCTCTGTGAACTCCTCAACAGTCGGCTGCAGACTGTTGAGGAGTTCACAGAGAGCACGCAGTATCTCCTGAAGACGTCTACCGCAGCAGTAGACGAAACGTCGAGTAGAAGAACGACTGGACCACGGCCTATATGCCCGGAAGACGAACCTAATAGGGATCAAGACACCGGCCGTGAAAGCCTACAGTTATTTTTTTCTATTTTGAAATTACATTGTCTATAGCAATTTTTGTATCTTTGTACATTGTTTTAATCATGTTTATCATAAAGATAATAATGGGAATCATGAAAGTGGTATTAATTCAAGAATTAATAAATGTAGGACAGCAATATCATGATGAAACAACATTTTATGGGATGAAGATATCGCATTAAAAACAACGGACATTTATAATGCAGTTGTCAAATACATTATAGTATATTACAAGGATGGAAGACAATGTTATACGTATGAGTTGAAATGTTTATTCCCTAGTTGATAGACGAGTACGTAGTAGTCTTACATTCTTGTATCGTACTATATTTTATTTTATAATACGGTATTTTGGATTTCTTGCCTTTACTTAATTTAATTAATTAATTAATTAAGATATATAATTCAGTAGTGAGAAGTACTGCCACACATGGAACTGATGCATGGAAATTCAACAAAAACTTGGAATAAAAACTTATGTCGATGGAAATTGATTTATTGAGGAGAGCAGCAAGATATTCAAAATTGGAAAAGATAATAAATAAATTCATACAAAAAAAAAAAGAATATTAAATATTCAATAGTAGATTATATAAGATGAAAATGCATGCCAGACGAATGCAAGAAGAATGGTTACGCACTATAGATTAGTTGAGACCCATAAACTGTAGATAATCAACTAAAAATTTTAACTCCAGTAGGAACAGCAATAATTATAGTACCTGATATAAAATATGCCCGACTATCAACATCTATGCTTACTGTGACCCAGAAAAACAATGGAATAGTGTCCACCTGGAAGAAGAAAGAAAGGATTACCTCGAAACTCATGGATGCAATAAATAAGAGGGAATGACAACAAGAGGACTGGAGTACATGGAGTGAATGGATAGAGACAAGTGGAAAAGGAAAGTAAAACTTTAGGCACAGAAAGATCTATAAAAATTGAAAATATGTACATACGTACGTAAATAAATAAATACAATATCAGCTATACTAATATGATGCTCACATCAGGGCCGCCATTTAGAATATCATAACTAACGAACTCACTGGCACTATCAAACCCGTAGGTTCATGGCCGCGCGGACATACGCTCTCCCATCCTGAGCTAATGTTTTCCAATCATTTCCTGTATAATCTACTTCTCAAATCATAGTTAATGTTATTCTCCCACCTTATTCTTGATCTACCAACTGGGCGTTTTCCCTATGGTTTTCCTTCATGAAGCTTCCATGCACGTCTTTCATTCCCCACTTGTGCCACATGCCATATTTACAATATCATATCAAATAGATTTGCTATATATATATATATCCATATCCATTCATAGTAATTTCTGCCCGAGGGCAGGCCTTTCACTGCAATCATAGCATTTTCATACTATGCTTTGCAGCTTTACTAGGGAATTATATGTGTGGTAGCTTGCCGTTGCTTTCCACACCGGTGAAGGATGATGATGATAATGATAAGGATGATGATGATGGCCGGATTATTTTCGGGGACCATTGGGCCCTAAGCTTCCTGACATTTGTCTTACAGGTGAGGGAAAAAAAAACAAAAAACTCACCCAGGAGCCTGTCCTGACCGGGAATCAAACCCGGGCCTGTTGCATGACAAGGTAGCACGCTACCTCGGAGCTATATATATTGAAGGTACAGGGAAAGAACCAGGTCGAAATGGAGTTTTAGGTGTCATTAGATACTCCATGAAGGCATTAGCAATAACAGTGTGTAACAGTAAAACATACAATTTAATCATCGGTGCATTTACACACAAAATTTGGCATACTCGATAAGGAAGTGTGGATGTTGTACAACTAAAAGTACGTTTTCTAGGTTTCAAGGAAAAAGTGACGTACCTGGTTTTTTCATATACTCTTCATTTATAGGCCTATATAAAAGATGGTTAACCTTCCAATTAGACAGAGTGAAAGTAATATATGTGCGCAGATTTTAAGTATGAATATTTTGTGTTTAACATATTCAAAATACATTTTGAGCCTCAAATATATAGTTTAAAAAATGTTCGTATAGAAATTTATTTTTTGAACATTACTTTACAATGAATGCGAGTATTTGTCTGAGATTCACACAGTATGTAGGTGATGTCAAATTGAAGAAATTTTCCTTTTTTTTTTTTTTTTTTGTCTGTTACATTTATATTGATATTTCACAAAGATAAATTGGCAACATTTCAGGTGCGTATTATGTATTTTATTGACTATTTAATTAATGCCCCAAATGCGAGTCAATGACCATTCACATTTTAATTATTTTTATTTACAACCAATCACGGTAGTTTTTCACCTCGATTTTATTAGTTTAATTTCATCACTGTAAAATCAAGCTCCTCCTTTTAACATTCTGAATAAGTCATAGCATTATTTTGCAGTGATTACATGTGGCTACCGGATTGTATATAGTGCACGAATGTAATCTTATCGTGGTTGCGGGAGATAATATAAAAACATTTGTAGCAATTGATTATACTACAAAAAAAGAAACCACTGTTTGCACTTTCTTAAAAGTATTTTCCCCAGATAATAACGTTCCAGAAAAATATAATTGACATATTTACATCATAGGACATCAGAAATTAATTAATATACAGAGTTTGATGTGTTTCATTTGTTTCTCCACTAGGGTGCATTCTTACAATATTGCGATCCTTTGGCAATAAATAATATTGTGGTCTGGTTGCAGTGATAAACAAGTGAAACATAACGTTTCTCATTTGTTTTCAAACATCGCCGTTTACATTAAATATGTAAATATTTTAAAATAACTATATTTAAATAATGATTTGTGAGTAAACAGCTTAATTTTATTCGTTAAATAGTCCTAACAAATGCCACTCTTGATTTCTAAATTCTCTAGATAAATTGGAAATCACTCGTGGCATTACTTATGACTGTTTAACTCATGCCACAAATGCTAGTCAATGACCAATCACGTTTCAATGAATGTTGTTTTACAACCAATGACAGTCGTGTTTCACCTCGCTCTTTATCGATTTATCTTTATCAGCTCCTGCTTTTGTGATAAAGAAAGCTCCTCCTCTTTAATGTTCTGAACAGGTCAAAGCATTATTTTTCTCCAACAAATACATTGAATATAGTAAATAATGAAAAGATTATATTAAATTAATGTTGAAAAGATTCCTTGATTTTACTGAGTTGTTTACTAAAAAAATAAATGAATAACCCGTAATGTTGATTATGATATATAGTTTGATGTGTTTCATTATTTCTCCACTTGGGCGCACTCTTACAATATTGCGATATTATTTGGCAATAAATAATATGATCAAGCAGCAGTGAATGAACATAACCTCACATTTTTTATTTGTATTCAAACATCGCCGTTTACATTAAATATATAAATATTTAAAAATAACTATAGTTAAACAATGATTTGTGAGTAAACAGCTTAATTTTATTCGTTAAATAGTCCTAACAAATGCCATTCTTGATTTCCAAATTCTCTAGATAAATTGGAAATCACTCGTGGCATTACTTATGAAAAATACTAAAGGAAAAAGTTGTTACGTTGAACGTATCTTACCTACTGTGTGAAATTCAGACCAATACTCAGCATCATTATAAAGTTATGCACCAATAAATGTATTTACAAACTATTCTTTCTTATGAGGTATCTGTACACCTTCAAACCAAAATACATACACTATTTTGATTATATTTTACCACAAGGAATGGATACTTAAAATCTCCGAACTTATATTAGTTGCACCCTGTATTATATGGATACTTTAAGGTATTTACAAATAAAGATTTTAGGATTTTTTGGACTAAAGAAAAACGAGCAGACATAAGAATACATAAAAGTGAGCTACATGATATATATATATATATATATATATATATATATATATATATATGGGAAACAGATATAATAAGAACAGTTAAGTCTCATGGAGTGCGATGGGCAGACTTTATGTGAACAAATGAGGAATTAAAAATGGACATGGAAAATTCTTGAAGTAAAACTAGAGGAAACACCCAGAAGATCAAGAATGAGATGGGAAAATAATATTAACCATGAGTAGAGATAACATACAGGGGATTATTGGAAAGTATTAGCTCAGAAAAGGGATGTATGGAGAGCTTACGTCTGTGCTGCCATGAACCTCCAGGTTTGATAGTGCCAGTCAGAGTTTTAACACTACTTATGAAGTTATAAACATGTTTTGTCCTTAGATGTATTTTTAAAGATGGAGGGAATTACTACATTTTATGAAACGAGATTCTGTAGTTAAGAATTGTTGATTCCATACATTGTAGCGTTGAGCTGATTTCTTGTGAGTCATGATGAATCGCAGGATGAAATTCGTGCTACCCCGCGGCAAATTTAATCCGAACGTCATCATTTCAAGAGGCCATGACTTCCAACTTTAAATCAAGTTACATGTAATACATGTAACTTCTTGAATATATTAGCATCAGCTAACTCAACTCAACTCATTGTTATTAACAAGTTGTTAGTTTCTGCTGATGATGTAGTACTATTGGGTGATAGCGAACAGATACTAGATGCCAACGCGCACACACTATTGAGTAACACTAAGAAATTAGGACTGGAAGTAAATATCAATAAAACTAAATATATGGTCGCACATAGAAATGCATTCATCATCATCAACATCAAGGATTAGACCTGCTGGTCTGTTCCGATCTCATGTTAGAATTGGTCTGTCCACCTTTTACTGGGTCTTCCAACATTTCTTCGTCCTAGTGGTTTGTAATGAAGAATCTGTTTCGGAATTATATTGTTATACATTCTATTGATGTGGTCCATCCATTAATCTCTATATTGTGTAATTTTATCTAATAGTTTGAATATATTCAGTTCTCTTCGTATATCCTCACTTCGCCTTTGATCCATTATTGTATAGCCAGCTACACTCCTCAGAAACCTCATTTCTGACGATACTATTCTTCGTTCCTGGTTTTTGGTTAACACCCAATGTTCCGATCCATATGGTAGTTTTGAGACCGCCATTGTTTTATAAAATTTTAAAAGTTTCTCCTTTCTAGTTCCTTTGAGACTTCGTTTTATGGTGCCACACACATAATTACGGAAAGATTGGCATGCTACGAGTTATTGGTAAATCCAGAAAATTGGATAAACTTGGTTAAATTTCTGGACAAAACGCGGAAAATAAGAACAACACTCATTCATGAATAAATATATGTTATCAAAATGCAATACCATTAATTCTTAATAAGTATACCTAACTTAATTAGTGTATTATTATGTAATTGTAATATTATTGTGTTTTCTTTATGTAATTGTAATGTTATTGCTTTCTTTTGTTGTTTATTTTTCTTTACACTAGTACCAATATTATTACTTTATTGTAAAGGACTGTCAACAGCACGTACGGCTTACTGCCCATGCGACCCATATTTGTAAATAATATTGTAAATATCTTACTTTTTGTCTAATAAAGTCCTACTACTACTATTACTACATTTATTTATTTTGTTTTCAATGCCTTCATTTTTTTCTATATGCTACATTGTATCCCAGATAATTAAATTTGCTCACTTTCTTTTACTTTATTCTGTAATTGAATTTTTACTCTTAGTGGCTCATACCCTCGAAAAGCTAAAACTTTTGTTTTTAGAATAGATATTTTCAAGTTGTATGTTTAACATATTTTACTTAATTACAGAAATATATTATATTATAATGGAAATGGGCAGCTAGTGACAGATGAGGAAAATTTTGAGGAAGAGTCTGAATTCTAATACCTAGAAACAATGATCACAAATAGGAATGAGATGCACAAAGAAATAAAACATAAGCTCAATTCTGGAAATGCGTGCTATTATGCAATACAGATACTCTTGACGTCCCAACTCCTTTCAGAAAACGTTAAACTGAAAATATATACAATCATTATCCTACCAGTTTTATTATATAGATGTGAAACATGGACTTTTACTTTAAGGGAGGAAAGGATATTACGAGTACTTTAGAATAAAGTTCTCAGGAACATTTTTGGACCAAAGAGAGGTGAACAGACAGGTGAATGGAGAAAACTACATAATAATGAACTACATGGTCTTTATAGGAAGCCAAATATAATAAGAACAGTTACGTCTCGTAGACTGCAATGGCAGGACATGTGGCACGAATGGGGAATGAAAGAGGTGCATGGAAGCTTCTTGTTGGAAAACCAGAGGGAAAACGCAGAGTTGGTAGACCAAGAATGAGGTGGGAGATTAACATTAACTATGACTTGAGGGAAGTAGATTATACAGGGAATGATTGGAAAACATGAGTTCAGGATAGGGATGCATGGAGAACTTATATCCGCACGGCCATGAAGCTATGGGTTCGATAGTGCCATTGAGTTAGTTAGTTATGTCTGAATAGCAAATCATCAACAGACCACCATATATTGTTTGTCTTTTTTAATTTAAGTAATTCATTGCGACTATCGAATCCATAGATTCAGGGCAGCGCGGACATAAAGCTCTCCATACATCCCTATCGTGAGTTAATTTTTCCAATCATCCCCTATATGTCCACCGCTGTGGTCTCGAGGTAGCGTGCTGCCTTGTCACGCAGCGGGCCCGAGTTCGATCCCCGATCGAGACAGTTTTTGTGGGTGAGGTTTTATCGGGGTTTTTCCTCACCTATAAGACAAATGTAGGAAACCTTTATGGCCCAAACGGTCCCCGAAATCATATGGCCATCATCATCCTTATCATTATCATCATCATCCTTCACCGGTGTGGAAAGCAATAGGATACTACCACACCTACAATTCCCTAGTAAAGCAGCAAAGCCTAGCATGAAAATGCTATGATTGCAGTGAAAGACCTGCCCTCGGATGGATGGATCCCCTATATAATCTCATCATCATCATACACCATTCATGAATATAGACCAACGTTGACTTGTTTCAGTCTCAACTAGACAGGGTCTAAAAGTCGTTTTTGTGGACGTCCAGGTCGTCGTTGTGCTCGAGGGCGATACTGAACAACTGCATTAGGGACCCTAGTTGGTCACATTGGGGATACATGTTGTAGTCTTCTGTCTCTGAAGGTGGATATCTTATCTTCTAAAGGTTCTTTTAAAATATCTTCATTCCTCTGATGGTCAAGAAGCATAACTTATATCCAGCAGTTCGGAGCATGAATCTCATTTCTGCAGATCTTAACCTGGTAATGACTTTCTTTTTCAGAACTCAGATTTCATTTCAATACAGAGAAGTCGGGAAGGCGAGAGTTTTATATAATTTGAGTTTTCAATGTTTTTGTATAATATGTGGTTTTAAAATAGTTTTATTAAGTTTTAAATCAAAATTAATTGTATTCTCCCACCTCATTCTTGGTCTGCCTACTGATCGTTTTTTCTCGGTTTGCCCTACAAGGAATTCCATACCCCTCTTTCATTTCCCATTCGTGTCACATGTCCTGTCCTTCGTAGTCTATAAGACTTAAATATTCATATCACATTTGGTTTTACATAAAGATCATGTAGCTCACTGTTATGTAGTCTTCTCCATTTGCCTGTTTATTCATCTCTCTTTAGTCCAAAAATTTCCTAAGAACATTATTCTCAAACACTTGTAATGTTTCCTCCTTCCCTTAAAGTACGAGTCCGTGTTTCGCACCCATGTAAGAATAACTGGGAGAATAACAGTTTTATATTTTTTCAGTTTAGTGTGTTATTGATAGAAGTTGGGACGACAAGAGTCCCTGTAATGCATAATAGCACGCTTTTCCAGAAACGAGCTTATGTTTAATTTCTTTGTGCATCTCATTCCTGTTGTAATTATTATCCCTAGGTATTTGAATTCCGCCACTTTTTCAAAATTTACCTCGTTTGTCATTAACTATCTTTGTCATTAACTATCTATCCATTTCCATTATATAATTATTTCTATGTGTGAACATATATTTAGTTTTATAGATGTTCACTTCCAGTCCCTCCGGAATTTTTTACCGCAGTGGAACTTATGTCCGCGTTTCTTGACGGTTGTAATTTTACGGGGAAAAAATCGCCACTCTTCTGGCCAAGGTACTCTTTGCGTCTGACTTATCGCTTTCGATGGCATAGCGGCATAGCTCTCAGGGCCATTAAAGCATTTAACATAATTTATTACATGCAAATATTACATACAATGAGAGTAAAAATTGATCTTAAGGTAAAATATGTCTTAATAATCTATTCCATTCTATTAACTAAATTTAACTTCTCATCTCATAAGTACTTTTTACTTACCACACGCGCCTTACAGCGGCATGAGCTGTCAGGAGAGGTAATTTAAACTATGGATCACATATATACATTTTGACTGCACATGAACATAGATGATCTCCCTGAATAAGAGACCAGCTCAATGTCAGGACCTCCACTCATACAACACAACATTAAGACTAAACACACCATTCACACATACATTCATATTAAACATGGCGAATACGCTGATGATGATTATGATGACCAGATGGTATTCGAGGACCGTTTGGGTCTTAACGTTTCCTGACGTTTGTCTTACAAGTGACGGAAAATCCCCCAAAAAAATCTATCACCCAGGAAACTTATCCCTGCCGAAGATAGAAATCTGGCCCACTGCGTATGAGGCACAGCAGAGTTTATAATTATGATATAAATAAATAATCATTAATTATTTATATTTTCATTCGAAAACTCGTTATTTATATTCCAGTATAACAATTTAATGCTAACAAAGGAAAAAATTAGGCTATTTCAATTTTACTCATATTTTCTGTTTACAATTTCACATTTTTCATATTTTGGCAATATATTTTTTATATACTGGTTAATATTTATTCATATTTCTACTTACTGTACGTATAAAATTAGACCTATTGCTAAAAGTATAGTTATATTTTGCTTCCGTCGTCAGGATTTTAAATTCTGAGAAACGAATTGTCTAACGGCATCTACAATTGTATACGAGGCTATCGTGGCATAACGGCTATGAGCTCCTACACTTGGACATCTATTTTTCATATTTGGTTTTTAGTTGTGACACATATCCCTCATTTCCATTGCATAATGCATTTCTAGTGTAACCATATGTTTGGTTTTATTGATGTTTGTTTCCAGCTCCAATTTCTTAGTGTTACTCAATAGTGTGTGCGTATCTCCTCGCTATCGCCTAATAATACTACATCATCAGTATGTACCAATTGCTTATAAATACCATTGAGTGGTACGCCTTCTTTACAGTATTCTCCAAAGATTTAATGGCAAGCTCTAGTACAAAACTTGAAGAGCAGAGGAGATAGTACATCTCCTTATTTTAACCCATTGTGAATTTCAAAAGTATCTCAAAATTGTTTTCTTGCACGTACTTTACTCTTTGTGCCATTTAGACACATTCGAATAAGTCTAACTTTTTAGGAATTCCAAATGCAAGCAGGATTATTTATATCTTCTCCCTGTTAATTGAAACGTATGCCTTATACTTTTTTTTCAAATGCCCCAGGTTTGTCTTTCGACATTCCTGGTTTCTCTCCTGGCATGGCGTACTTGTAACCCACTTCTGAGGTTGGGGCGCCTGGAAGGCGGGGTTACGTTGCCCCGATGATATGATGGGTGATGATGATGATAATGGTGCGCCAGGAGAGTCCCTAATCTTAAGCTTAACCTATGATGAATATGAATGATGATGATTGCGATGGCCATATGATTTAGGGGACCGTTTGGGCCTTAAAGTTTTCCTGACATTTGTCTTACAGGTGAGGAAAAACTCCGATAAAAACCTCACCCAGAAAAACTGTCCCGACCGGGAATCGAACCCGCGCCCGCTGCGTGACAAGGCAGCACGCTACCCCGAGACCACAGCGGTGGACGTATGCCTTATATATATATATATATATATATATATATATATATATATATATGCCTACTGATCACGGCCACTTTCGGTGCCTACTAGATAGGATGCCTAACGATCTGTATAAGTTTTGAAAAACATTTTCATGAGAACAACTTCAAAATGTACTCAAGTACCGCATGGAATGCAGAAGATGGAACACGATCCTAAAAGGCCTTCATAGTTTTAATTACTTGACGAAGTTTCTTAAACAGAAATTTAATTTTTAATTTTTTTATTTATTTATTTGATCTGATGGAGTTAAGACCTTAAGGTCTTCTCTTCTACTTTACCAAGGTTAAATTATACATATAATAACAATTATGAATTATATACATTATTCCATTGTAATTCTGCCCGAAGGCAGGTCCTTCATTGCAATAATAGCATTTTCATGCTATGCTTGCAGCTTTACTAGGGAATTGTGAAGGTGTGGTAGCTTCCCGTTGTTTTCCACACCGGTGAAGGATGATGGTGGTGATGATGATAATGATAAGGATGATGATGATGATGATGATGATGATGATGATGATGGTCATATGATTTCGGGGACCGTTTGGGCCTTAAAGTTTTTTCTGACATATGTCTTACAGGTGAGGAAAAACCCCGATAAAACCTCACCCAGAAAAACTGCCCCGACCGGGGATCGAACCCGGACCCGCTGCGTGACAAGGCGGCACGCTACCTCGAGACCACAGCGGTGGACATATACATTATTAATGATACATAATAATATATATAGTCAGACTACACAATATGAAGTTAACAATGGAAATAAATAAATAATTGCAATAATAATACGAGTAACTTATAATTTAGTTATTAAGTACTTGACTTGGTAAACGAAGTATAAAATATAAAGAAATAATAAAAGTATACATGGAACACAGTTATATATAAATATGTAGCGAGTTTTTTCTTGAACTGGGGGGCACGCCGTAGCGTAGTGGTTAAGGCACTGAGCTACAAGCCGGAGGGTCGAGAGTTGAAGTCCCGTTGGGGTCAGGATTTTTAAACTGACCCAAACCCTCTGGCGGCACTATGGCCCTGGGGTCTACTCAGCCTCTAACGGAAATGAGTACCGGACGCTTGTTCTGGGGTAAAGGCGGCCGTCACGCAGGGCTGACAACCCGGCTGACGTAAAGTGCCGATTGTCTAGAAAAAGTGGGAGCCTTAACTTCCTACTACCCCAAGGGCCTCCGGGCCTGTTGTGGGATCACTTTACTTTAGGGGGGCACGCCTTAGCGTAGTGGTTAAGGCACTGAGCTACAAGCCGGAGGGTCCAGGGTTCAAGTCCCGTTGGGGTCAGGATTTTTAAACTGACCCAAACCCTCTGGCGGCACTATGGCCCTGGGGTCGACTCAGCCTCTAACGGAAATGAGTACCAGACGCTTGTTCTGGGAGTAAAGGCGGCCGTCACGCAGGGCCGACAACCCGGCTGACATAAAGTGCCGATTGCCTAGAAAAAAGTGGGAGCCTTAACCTCCTACTACCCCAAGGGCCTCCGGGTCTGTTGTGGGATCACTTTACTTTACTTTACTTTACAGTTTTTGAGTCGGGCAGTCCTTGATATACAAGGGGAGGGAAATCCAGAGTCGTGTGACTGAAACCAGAAAAGATGAGGAATAGTGAGATGTTCGATGTAGAGGAACATTTAAAGTTAAATTATCTCTCGATATTGTTCAGGACGACTGATACATCATGTTATTACTTTAATACTTCTTCTTCGGCTCTCCCCCACTTATAGGTTTGCCGTCTTCAGTTTCCATTTATCTCTATCATTCCAATCTCCCTCTTCCAAATTCCTATCCTCCATTATTGTTCTGACGTAGGTTTTCCATTTAATACTTAAACCTCAAATATATTCAGCTTTGTTTGCCGAGTAAAGGCTATTAAGTCCATAATTGACTAAGATTATGTTTGAGAAATAAAATCAAATTTGGACTTAATACCTTTTACGCAATAATCATAGATATTTTATAGAACATGTGTATGTGTGTTGGTCCTTAGAATCTCCTCGCTATCGCCTTTAATACATCATCATCATCAACAAGGATTAAGCCCAATGGCCTGTTCCGATCTCATTAGTCATTATAGGTCGAATTGGTCCTTCCACCTCTTCAATGGCCTTCCCAACAATCTTCTCCCTTTTGATTTATAATTATACATTCTTCTTGGTATGCGCTGTTCATTCATTCGTAATACGTGCTGAAGGTAAGCATTTTGAGAGTATTTTATTCTTTCACAGAGATTAAATTTATTAAGTCTGTTCTTATATCTTCGTTTTTCTTTTTGTCGGTCCTTGGTATCCTGCTATTGTCTCAGCATCTTCATTTTTGAAGCCTCTATTTGCATACTATCTGCCTTTGTTAATGTCCAGGTTTCACATCCACAGATAAGAGATGGAACTGCCAATACTAATATAATATCAGCATAATTATAGGGTTACCAACAACTTAATTTTTGGTCCTCTCAGAACATTTTATTTTCTAATTCTCCATATAACTGGAAAGATAGAAGAAATACACTTGCTGCTTGCTATTTGTCAATCACTAAATTAAAATGAATAGCTTGGCTGATTACAGCATCAAATATAGAATTCTATTTATACATAAATAATCCCGCATATTATTTTTCCCATATGACACATATGTGAATGAAGGACGCTGTATCATACAACATCGGTTGCTAAGTGACAAGTGTTTTCAATAAAAGTTGTACCTGAGATGGCAGTCGTTTTCAACAAATTAACTTTTTTAAGTAAGTGACGAGTGAAAATTGAACATTTACTGTTCTCGTCACTTTTAGTGAATTCCGAACAAATGAAGCTATTGAGGTTCTTCTTACGTAAAGAGTTCTGAATAAAATTACATATCTCCATCGATCCTATCTAGTAGGCACCGAAAAAGGACAATTTTTCTTCTTCTTCTTCACTCCACGGGTTAACAAACTACCTGTTCCGCCTCACAGTTGTTCTGTTCATCTTTTCACTGGCCTTTCTACATCCCTTGAACCTCTTGGCTTGTAGTTAAATACTGATTTTGGTAATCTAGTTACATTCATTCTTTCTACATGTCTAAACCATTTATCTCTGTATTCTTTGATTTTTTCATTCAATGCATATATCCATCCATCCATAGTAATTCTGCCCGAGGGCAGGCCTTTTACTGCAATCATAGCATTTTCATGCTATCCTTTGCACATTTACTAGGGAATTGTAGGTGTGCTAGCTTCCCGTAATGCATATATACTGGGCTTCCAATATAAAACCGGACACGCCTCACGGGGTTTCACCCGTCAGGCTGCGCTCTCTCCTCGTCCGCATTTCACTCTGCCAGCCGCAGAGTGTCCGGTTTTATACTGGAAACCCTATATATATATATATATATATATATATATTCTATTTATTTATTTAAGCCTGTTCTTATATCTTCATTCGATCCAATCTTGTGCAGCCTTTAAAGGCCACAATCTTCTTGTATCTTGTAAACCCATGTTTCCCTTAACAGAGATTTAGGCGCTCTCCCCCTACAGGGAAGAATTTGAACCATACTAATTTGGTTAGGGGCCTACACTTGTTTTCGTATAGATGTCATTTTTGAGTGGTCCGTGGTCAACATTCCGCCTCATACTGACATCTAGAAAACCAAGGTAGTAGTAGGACGGGAAAATTCGGTAAATTTTGCTTACAGGCCTTTTCATTCAGACTTAAGGATCTTTTACGAGCATGAAAATCTTCAGACTCGATACCCACGGCTTAAAGTCCCTCCCGGAGGACTTGTTCCTTGGATTTTTCCACCCTAAGAAAATAAAAAATGTATATTAAAAAATATATGTGTATGTTATTTTTAAGCTGACCTAGATCTTCTGGCAGGACCATGGACCTGGGGTGGACACAGCCTCTAATAGAAATTAATACCGGATGTATGTTCTGGGAGTAAAGGCGGCCGTCATGCAGTGCTGATATACGGGCTGACATCTCGTGCCGATTGTATAAATGCTTGGGAACCTACTCACCTTACTGCTCCAAGGACTTCCTCAGGCGTGTAGTGAGATAACTTAAAATATACCAAAGAGAGATGAACAAACAGGCGAATGGAGACGGTTACATAACCTTAATCTATGTGATATGTATGAGAAACCAGATATAATAAGAACAGTTAAGTATCTTAGACTGCGACGGACAGAACATGAAGCACACATGGGAAATAAAAGATGGGCATGAAAACTTCAAAGAGGAAAACAAAATAAAAGCGCCCAGTATTTAGGTCAATAATGAAATGTGAGAATAACATTAATCATGATTTGAGGAAAGTAGAATATGTAGGGGAGGATTGGAAAAAAATAGCTCAGGATAGGGCCTAAGTGTTCCACAGTGCTAGTGAGTTAGTCAGATAGTTAGTTACAACTCGGCATATAGAGATAAATTAAGAAAAGTAATGTAAAGTTCATTAACCAACAAAATTGGATCATTAGATGTGGGGAATAACCTGAGATGAAGATTTAAAAAACGCTCTAGCAGCCGAAATATTGCAGGGAAACTCGATATATACCATTGAAATAAGACGAGAAAAGTATACTTTAAAAAATCAGCGAAATGTAGCAAATAAAAATGGTGTTTTTATCGGGAGCCGTAATGAAAAATTAGCTCCAGCAGCCGATATCTGATCATTACAAGTGGGAGTTTACCTGAAATCCGAAATTAAAAATTGACTCTAGCAACCGCTATGTTTGTTCCGTCGCAATGTATACCATATAATATTAATAACCTCTATATCGGCAAAATATTCTATAAGATATATTAGTTTAATTTATTTAATATTTTTAATAAAGTAACGGAAAAATTATTCGTAGAAATAAAGTAAAGTAAAAGTAAAGTGATCCCGCAACAGACCCGGAGGCCCTTGGGGTAGTTGGAGGTTAAGGCTCCCACTTTTTCTAGACAATCGACACTTTATGTCAGCCGGGTTCTCAGCCCTGCGTGACGGCCGCCTTTACCCCCAGAACAAGCGTCTGGTACTCATTTCGGTTAGAGGCTAAGTCGACCCCAGGGCCATAGTGCCACCAGAGGGTTTGGGTCAGTTTAAAAATCCTGACCCCAACGGGACTTCAACCCTCGACCCTCCGGCTTCTAGCTCAGTGTCTTAACCACTACGCTACGGCGTTCCCCCATTATTCGTAGATATATTATTTAAATTGATGTCAGTTTATAAAACAATATCCAAATAGAATTATAAATGAATTGAATTTTTATGTCTCACCTCATAATGTAAATGAACAGCAACAAAAAACTGAATTCAATGCACAGGAAAGATGGAATATTCAACAGTTTAATATACAAATTAACAAACATTCCTTTAAGTGAAGAACATTTTAAGAAATAATACAATCGCATTTTAAACATAACTACGTTAAATTGTTTTGGAAATAAGACAATAATAAATAAGTAAAAGAGGTTCAAACAAAAAAAAAGACTTATCTGATTCAAAAGAAGGGAAACAATTCAAGAAAATTACTTATCGTTCTGGAACACACAGAAAATTTTAAGAGGTATTTAACAAATTCAATATTGCATTAGCACCTATTAACAAATTTAGTCTGAGTAATCTACTATTAACTAATAAAAAATTTAATGTCCTATATAGCGAAAAAAAAATTCTGGAATGTATCAAATTAGTGCAATGATTTCAAGAAGGGGAAAAACTGCACTTAAACTAGAATGAAATATTTTCAAAGTCCAATAGAACAACAGTGCGCATGCGCCAGAGTTTATAGAGCCAGCGATAACCCACAGTCGAATCACATATCGATTATCATCCTCGACTACTATCCGTCGCTATGAAATTTAAATGACCAATATTTGCAATAAATCTCCAAATCTATGTTTAAAAAATATATTAATAATATTGAAACTACCAAAGTTTATTAAAAATGGGTGTACACTTACTTATCACTCCCTAACGCTGATCCAACCAGCGATAATCCAAAACAGCGATAGAAAAATCATAGACTAAGTAATACACTCTGTGGAGAAAATAGCAATTAGCAACAAAATATTGTCTAACAGTGTCATAATATTGTGATTTGCATATTTAAATAAATACTTCAAATTGTCTAATAATGTTATAAAAATTGTTTGAAAAGGTTTAAAATATTAAATAATGTTAGTGAATACAGAAGAAGAGCTATAGTTTACAACAATATAACTGAAAATCAAGTGCTAGTAGAAGTGCAGTTGAGCCCAAGAAAGTATATATAGGGAAAACTAAAAGGAATTTAGATACGAACACTTTCAAATATTAAAAATGGTGAAATTAAAAAATCGGCAATTGCCGCTTACAGTTTGCTAGAGAATCACAAAATTGGAACAGAAACTAAACTTTTAAAACGTTTAGAGAAGCTTTTGGAATGAACAGTTTGGGAAATGATATACATTCAGAAGAACAAATATAGAACTGTGAATTTTGAAATTCCCAGCGAGCAAAATTTAATCTCATCGTTCATAAAATCGACACCAGATGACAAAATTTCAACAGTTGGAGTTTGACTGAAGATGAAGGTGAAATGACCTTTGAAACCGGTATCGTGAAAACATGAAACTTTATGAGGTGAGATATAAGAACATTTTCTCCAACTCATTTATAAATTGAAAATATCTGATAGGAAATCTCACGTAAGAAGAATGAGCAGAACAAGAATACCACGTCAAATCTTAAATTACCAGCCACCAGGCAAGAGATCTTTGGGCAGATCCTTCAAACGTTGGATTGACACCGTAACAGACCACTTGGTCTATCACATGAAAGGAAGAAGAAGAAGAAGAAGAAGAAGAAAATATATTTTAATGTTACTTTCCACTTCAATTTTGATTAAAACTAAATAGATAATTTACGGTTATGCATTATTTATTTTTACTGCAGTTCGACATTTTTAATTTAACTGACATCAGAATTTTAGCTTCTCTAATATATCAAAAGCAATATATAATTCATAAACCAGAAAAATGAGAACGTAGGCCTAAATTTAGCTTGCTGAATTTACGCGGTTCCTGCGTGGCGGTCATTTTTCGAAATGATTAAGGCAAACAAATTAACTTTTCCCCACAGAACAAATGATGACTAGAAGAACAAATATTTGACGAACAAGATGGATTATGTAGGGATACATTTAAGAAAAACGCAGGTCTGTCAGTTTACGAACCCGTACATCTCCTCAGGAGTCAAGTATACTCCCTTGCAAGATTTACTTGACCAAGCTAATTCAATTAAGCTTCTCCCCTCATTGACTCATAGAGACATCTAGTAGGCAGCTACGGTATTACTTTAATGAGAAAGGTCGATTAAATTTTGCTCAGAAGCTGCTATTAAAGCTTCAGTTTTAGCGAATTCGGAAGGAATAAATCTACTCAGGTTCTTCTCATAAACATATTTTTGAATTTTTTTTGCAAATCTTCACCAATCCTATCTAATAGATACCGAAAATTTATAAGTGGGTATGTATGTGTCTGTTAACGCTCAGTACAACGCTGTATGTCAAGTTTGGTTAACGCTCCAGCGGTCGCAATTTTTTATTTCTCAGAACCAAACTTGGCATATGGCGATCAATTAAAAGAGTAAGGGCGAGTTCGTTAACGAGCAAAATTGGACCATTAGGAGTAGGAGTTCGCCTAAAACGAAAATTTAGAAATCACTCTAGTGCTAGAAATGTTCTATGTTTCGCAACAAAACTAAATATATGTTACTGAATTTCGTAAGGTAAGCAAATTCAAATTTAAGGTATGATTTTGCTGGTAAATAGAATATTTTTTATTGTGTTAGCCCTAAAATTATAAAACTTAATTAATTAGGGCAGCTTATATATATATATATATATACATAGGGCCTAACATATAAATGTGTTGTAAGCATATAATTTTACACAAATTTAGGTCTAATAATTTCTACTGATTCATTTTTTCTATTACTTCATTAAAGTATTAAATAAATTAAATTAATGTATTTTATAGGATAATTGCCAATTTAAGTGTTAATTAAATTGTGTGGTATAAAGATACATTTTTGCAAATCAAATATGGTGGTTAGTCCAGCGATTGTTTTATTTCAGCTTTCAGGTAAACTTCCATTTCTAATGATCGGATTTCGTTGAGTTTTGAAGAATACCTTCCTCGTTTTGTTTCAATAGCTAGAACCATTTTTAAATTTTCTTCTCGGTGGAACTGCTACTTATAATTGGGTCTTACTGGTTAACAAATTTGATATTACTTATAAGATAAAAGTTAGAAATTAAAATGTACCTGTTGGCAGGTACCGTCGTCCTCAACTTTGTTAAAATGATGTATATAAAATATTAACTCGAGGCCTTTCGGAAGTTAACTTCCATCATCAGCAGGATGAGCTTCTGATACTCGTTGTTGTTTACGACGATGTAGACTCCAAGTGTCCGTAGCAGCAACTGACTTGTTTTTGATGATCTCGTATAATGGGTTGTTTGACGGGGGTGCGTTCTCATTAAGAAGTTAGGTGTTGTTTATAACCTTTTATAATTTCGAGGTCTTCATATATTTATCTTTGCCGGAATGTTTTCTCTGTGAATTATCGTGAGAGTATTTTCTATGTGTTCATTTGGTGACCGGTGTTAATGAGATGTTTGGCATAGCTTGATTTTTCACCCGAGTATACACGAAATCTTTTAGGTGTTCCTTATATCTCGTATTAAAGTTTCTGCTTGTCCTGCCAATATAACATTTATTACAATCTTTACACGTTAGTGTGTTACTGTTAACTTTGCTGTGTTCTTCTATGCCATTGTGTATTATGTTGTTTAATTTGTTTTCTGTTTTATAAGCTATGCTAATGTTTTTATTTATTTTTTTCAAAGTTCTGGCCAGTTTTGTTGTTTCATTTCCTGTGTATGTTAATGTTACCCATGTTTTGTATTATTATCATATTCTCTTTCAAGTTTTGTTATATTATTTACGTAATTTGTTTCTTTTTTGTCTCTTTATAAGCTTATCAATGATTTGTTTGTTGAAACCGTTGTTTTTTTGCCATTTTTTAATGTATTGTAATTCTTTGTTGTAATTTGTTTTGTTTAGTGGTAGCTTTAACATTCTGTTAATTAAACTATTAAATGTGCTAATTTTATGTTGGTATAGGTGTCTAGATTTTTTATTGATGGTGAGCATATTATTTGTAGATTTGCGGAAAATACTTATTTCAAGTTTTTTCTTTTCTATTTTTCATTATGGTAAGTTCTAGATAGTTTATTTTGTTATTAAGTTCTATCTCCTCCGTAAATTCTATTTTATGATGCATATTGTTAAGTTCTAGCAGAATTCCCTTTTCTTTTCTGTTCTCATTTTCATAAATAATCATGACGTCATCCACATATCTTGTAATTAACTTTATATTGAAAATATTTATTACATTTTCATAACATTTATTTTCCAAATCTTGTAGAAATATTTCAGCTATTATACCAGATGTGGGAGATCCCATCGGGATTCCACTTTCATGTTCATGGATTTGGTTACTGAATTGGAAATAATTTTATAGTATTTGTGACCGTGTATAGTTGTTTTATGTATTCTGTATTTAAATTACTGTTTTCCAGTTTATGTTTTATTATGTTTAAAGTTTCATTTATTGGAATATTAGTGTATAGGTTCTTTATGCCAAATAACGTAATTTTCGTATTCTTGTTTATTTCTATATTTGTGAGCTTATCAGCTAAATCATATGTATTTTTATTGTGTATTTATCTTCTAATTTGATGTCTTTTTTTAGTTTTTGAGCAATTAATTTGGACTAGTTGACTACTGGCCGGATTGGGTTATTCTTTTTGTGTATTTTAGGTAAAACGTTCATTATCGGTACGGTACTGTTGGATTGTTATTTATGACCTTATTTGTATATTTGTTAATTCATTGTTCGGTATAATTATGGGACGTGTTTTTGTTAGTTATTTTAGATTTCTATTAAATTTAGCTGTTGGATATTTGTCAATTTTCTTGAATTTGTTTTCATCTATAAATTGTTTTTTTTTTTTTTCAATATACACTGCTCAAAAAAATTAGGGGATATTGTGGAATAACCTATTAAGACTATGTTTTTAGGAACAGTATTAGATGCAATCACTTTCTATTACTCCAAAAGAATGTCAACAAGAGTTTGAAGTCATTACGTAACCTCTGTACCACACCAGATGTCAAAGAGATCCTGATTAGGAATATGGCAAACAAACAAAGCAACATTAACATGGGTGAAAATGTTTCTTTAGTATGGTGTATGGTCTCCTCGAACGGCCAGCACTGCCTCACACCTGTATGGCATTGATGCAATGAGGTTAGCAATGAGTTCTTGGGGGATACGTGGCCACTCTTCCATAAGAGCAATGTGCAGCTCTGGAACAGTTGTGGGAGGTGCTGGTCTGCCTGCAATGCACCTGCCTAATGCATCCCACACATGCTCAATCGGATTTAAGTCCGGGGAGGAAGCTGGCCATTGCTTACGCTCGATACCCTCCACTTCCAGCATGTCGTCCACCAAGCCAGCTCTGTGGGGTCGTGCATTATCGTCCATAAAAAGAAAAGAATCACCTATGGCATCAGCATAAGGCACGACAAAAGGTCGGATAATCTCATCTCTATACTTTACCGCAGTCAAAGTACCACCTTGGATAACGTAGAGGTCCGTACGTCCACCACTACTGACTCCTGCCTACACCATCAATCCACCGCCACCATATGGGGATCTTTCACATACAAAAGCTGGATTGTTTCGTGTCCCTTTTTCTCTCCAGATGAATACACGCCGACTATCACATTCCATGTTGAATCGCGACTCATCAGAAAAAAGAACTGATCTCCATTCAGCATGCCTCCACCCACGATGTTCCTCCGCCCAGTTTCTGCGATCTCTACGGTGTTGTGGAGTTAACCTGGTACACACCATGGGCCTACGGGCATAGAGACCACTTCCATGCAGTCGATTAGGGACAGTTTGAGTTGACACCCTGCATCCTGTTGCTGTTTGAAGTGTATTTCGCAGTTGAGTTGCATTCTGCTGTCTATTCCGACGGGCTGTTAACAAGAGGTAACGGTCATCCCTTGCTGTTGTTGCCCTTGGTCGACCTTGTCCGGCTCTTCTGTGAACAGTATGTTCTTTGAAAATGATTCCAAAGACTGGAAATCACGCTTTGAGACACCCCAATGGCTTGTGCCACCTCTTGTTGTGTCTGTCCAGCTTCCATCCTTCCTATGGCCCTCCAAGCCATTGGTTCAGGTAAATCACGTTGTCGAGGCATCACTGTCCCTAAGGCAAGTCATTCACTAACTGAAAACTGGACTGGATTTAAAAACAGCAACAAAACATTCACCCCCACACCACCCTTTCACATTAACAGTACAGACACTGCCCTCTGGTGTGGTACCGAGGTTACGTAACAACTTCAAAATCTTATTTACATTATCTTGGAGTAATTGAAAGTGATTGCATCTAATACTATTCCAAAAAACATAGTCTTAATAGGTTATTCTACAATATCCCCTAATTTTTTTGAGCAGTGTAATTGTCCTTGTTCATTAATACCGTTATGTTGCATTTATCGGCTTTTGTGTGTACTATGTTATTATTCTTAAGTTTGGTTTTTAATTTATGAAGATGTTTTAAATTCTTCTTTTCTTCATTACTTATTGTATTACATAAAATTAGCAGTTTAATTACATAAAATTAGTAGTTTAATTAATAGAATGTTAAAGCTACCCCTAAACAAAACAAATTACAACAAAGAATTATAATACAATAAAAACATGGCAAAAAACAACGGTTTCAACAAACAAATCATTGATAAGCTTATAAAGAAACGAAAAAGAAAAAATGACATAAATAACATAGCAAAACTTGAAAGATAATATGATAATAATACAACATGGGTAACATTAACATACACAGGAAATGAAACAACAAAACTGGCCAGAACTTTGAAAAAATAAAATAAAAACATTAGCATAGCTTATAAAACAAAAAACAAATTGAACAACATAATACACAATGACATAGAAAAACACAGCAAAGTTAACAGTAAGGGAGACTACAAACTAACATGTAAAGCTTGTAATAAATTTCATATTGGCAGGACAAGCAGAAACTTTAATACGAGATATAAGGAACACCTAAAAGATTTCATGTACTCGGGTGAAAAATCAAGCTATGCCAAACATCTCATTAACACCGGTCACCAAATGAACACAATAGAAAATACTCTCACGATAATTCACAGAGAAAACATTCCGGCAAAGATAAATATATGAAGACCTCGAAATTATAAAAGATTATAAACAACAACACCTAACTTCTTAATGAGAACGCACCCCAGTCAAACAACCCATTATACGAGATCATCAAAAACAAGTCAGTTGCTGCTACGGACACTTGGAGTCTACATCGTTGTAAACAACAACAACGAGTAGCAGAAGCTCATCCTGCTGATGATGGAAGTTAACTTCCGAAAGGCCTCCATTTAATATTTTATATACATCATTTTAACAAAGTTGAGGACGACGGTACCTGCCAACAGGTACATTTTAATTTCTAACTTTTACCTTATGACTATTCACCTCAACGGAATTTGATATGAATTTTATTAATATTGATATTACTCTATTTAATTGATTGATATATGTCTAGATTCGTTCTAAAAATAAAAAAAATGCTGCCTCTAAAACGTTAATAAATACAACATTTTGACATGGTGATTTTGGGGTGTATAAGATAGAACAGGTGAAGAAGATCTGTACTTTTTTTCAAAACCATTTCCATTCCTTCGTAATTCGCTGAAATGAAACATGGTGCAGATTTTAATCTACAATATTAATTTATACTTGTAAACTAATTCCATGGAATTGTGACAGTATCACTGTCATATCTGAAGAGATAATTAGAAAAATATTATCTGTGTAAACAGGTTGTACAGCTGTCAAATTAGTGTGAGAAAACCTATCATCTGTTTCCAAGTAACCTGTCATAAATACATGGCAAATTGTTGAAACTCACTTTCTACATCAACTCTGCTTTCTCCAAGCAACATCGTTATGTCAAGTTCTAGAACAAAGTAATAACTACTGTAAGGCTTATGGATCCCATAGGTTCATGCTCCATTCGCTGTGGCCCTTCATGGGTCCCTATTCTCATCTCATCTCACAACAGGAGTTGTGGTGATCCAGAAGAGGCATATTTCTGTACTTCAACAAGACTCTGAGCCGATGTGCCAATTTAGGGTAGAATAGGACCAAAAGAAGGGTTGTAGGTTGTAGCTCTTCTTCGAAGCTCTGGGACCAGCCCAGAAAATGGGGATACGAGTCATGTACGGATGCCTGATGGTCCCGCGCCGTAGCCGAGTGGTTAAGGCAAGAAGCCTTGACGCAGAGCGACGGGACTTGTGATGGTTCGAGTCCCCATGGGGGAAGAAATTTTCTCATGGAATTTCGGCCAGTATGTGACCGGTGTCCACCCAGCATCGTGAGGAATTTTGGTAGCTACAATAAGTAGCGACTCCAGGTTGAGAATACCAGCTAAAATGGCTGGGGAACCCGACATGCTGACCACATGTCACCCCTAAACTGGCTATCGTCTACCTCTGTGATTAACCCACATGTGGATGTGAGGCCAGCAGCCGGATGGTAGGCCAAGGGCCTTCTACGCCTGTTGAACTTGGAGAAAAAATGAATGCCTGATGTGTCGAAAGTAGGAACGCCATAACAGACTATATAACACCGTAGAACAGATTACTTTTCATTCATTCAAAACAAACAACAATGGATCCTTCAATACAGGGTGTCTGTAAAGTCACAACACTAACTTACTATTATCCGTTTAAAGAGTAAGCGCAGTTGTTGACGGAGGGCACTGCTGTCGTGTTTATGCAGGAATAGAACACGCGACACTGCTATCTATGAGTACAGAGGGGAATGGGACGCGGGACGCTGACAGTGTACACTACCTGATGACGTCACGTGTAGCGACAAACAGAGCATCGTAATTCTTCCGCATGCAGAGATATTTTGAATGACTGATACCTTTTTCTTTTAATGCACCGTTAGCTTAGTTCAACGTGTTTAGCACAGAAGAAAGGGTTGCCATTGTTTGTGCACGGGTACGCGGATTATCATATGAAGACGCCAAAGGTGATTTTACCCATAAATTCCGTAAACCAGTCCCTACAAATGCACACATTCGTCTGCTTCTTAACAAATTTAAGCGTATCGGCAGTGTGCGTGATGAGGCTCATCATGAACGACCACGCGTATCAGCAGAAATAGTGCAGCAGGTTCGGTTTGCCAGTGATAGTACGAACGCATCAACTTGACTCCTCAAAAGAAGGTGAATGCCCCTTACAACACAGTGTGGAAAATTCTACATTTCACTCTACAAAAAGTTATCACGTCAGTTTGATTTACGGAATCGTGTCGCAGAAGCAGCAGGCTTTTTTACTATTTAAATGTTAAGGTCCTCATTTCGTGTCACAGCTGAAACGTGGAGTATCTGTTTTCACCTAGATGTCGGTCATGTAGAAAAGGCATATGTGTAAAACTTCACAATAACATTGATTTTTCAATCATTGCCTTCCTTCATTGAAATGAATAGTGACTTTAGGGACACCCTGTACAATAAACCTACACAAGGATGCCATGTTACGGACATTGATAATCCGAGCCCATACTTTTTCTAATCTATTCTAATTTATAGGGCAATTCAAAATGAATGTGATGAAAAGGAAATATTCCTGTGACTACTGTACAGAATTTATTTTAAAAATACTAATTGATTATTATCAAAGCTTAACTCTCCAAATGTTCATGGATATTTACAGATGTTTAATATGGGCTCAATTTGTGACACAGCAGATATCTATGGGATATTCCATTTCTTGCTAGACTCGTTTTAAGACAGGGTGTCCAGCAAATTACAAATGCAAAATTCTCGATAATTTCCCGGTTTTTTCATGGCATCAAATAAAAATTCCCGAGTTTTTTTACTGCTAAATTCAATTACAGTTCAGCCGCTGAGTTCCTGGCCCTGGTACCGCTAGTAAGGTTTGAAATTGCTGCGATGTTGCCAGCTGTACTTCTGATAACCACCTTGATTTTATATCCCGCGTGGTACATAAAGTGGTCCCTCCCACTGCATATCAATATCGGCAACACTGTCTTGAAAAGTCAGGTCCGGGCACTCAGCGGCTGGACTATAATTCTAGTAAAGCTAACTTTCTAAAAAAAACGTTTTAATATGTGTAAATAATAAAAAATAATAATTTATGTTTATGGCAAGGTTTTAAATAAGAATGGAAAATAATTTATTTATTTATTTATTTATTTATTTATTTATTTATTTATTTATTATTAATTGAATATGAACTATGTTACGATAAACATTGCAAACAATCTCTGCCGAGAGTTACATTAAAAATGTGTGTGTTCAATAGGCTGACTGTAAGCTTAATATAGAGTCCGAATTGATCTGGTTTATTGAACTACGTGTGCTCAAGTATTGTTTTGTAAGGGCCGGAATTTCTTTAGCGGTCGCAGTATGACTCCGTCAACGTATGTTATAGTTTCATAAATAGAGCCCGGATTTGTATGCGAATTGATGTTAAGTGGTCCCTTCACAGACAATTTGAGTGGTGCTTGATAATGCACAGAAAATGCATTACCAGGGAAAATGCTTATTTTAGATTTTTAATGCATAAATGTATATTTACTCCTAAATGTGGTATTAAATGATAATTGCCCCTTCAACTAATTACTAGTAATTAATTAATTATTAACTTTGTTTAATTAATATAGTATCAGCAATCAATTGGATGTAAGCGTAACATATATATTTACATCTGTCTAAGAGGGGAATACCCGTGGGCCTTGAGAAATAATATTACGGTTTTGCTAAAATCACATTTGAAAAGCTTAGTAAAGTATTAAATAAAAATCCTGACTACAATAGAATTTGTCAAATTAGCAAAATGCTCTCTGGTGATAGTGAAGAAACTGTAACCGAAGAGGAATTCACTGAAGAACTGGCGTTTTTCACATGCACCTGTGACATCATGTGATGCAGAAAGGGCATTTTCATTGTATATAACCTTTACTGACAGATTAAGGAGCTTCACACAAGAAAAACCTCATGAAAACCTTCCTTATCTACTGTAACAGCCAGGAATAAAGAGTAAGATTACCCACAAAGCAAATCATTTATTTGATTTTATTACTTGTTTGCATATTTTCTACTTTTTCCATGCATATTTGCATGCATATTTAGTACTTTATTGATAAACATTTCTTCAAATAAATATTCCAATGTATGTATGCATTTATAGAATGTGACTTAACGATTGCGATTATTTTGAATTGAATACAAGGTAGATGGACGTCGCTTTACGAATTCCTGTCTATTTTCCGGTTGCTTTCAAATTCTCGACTTATTCTCGGTTTTCAAGATTTTCCTGACTGCTGGACACCCTGTAAGGTAGGCTGATCGATTAAGTTATCATCCTAGATTATCCAATGCCTTACCTGTCGTGAATACTGTGTAAATTGGGGTATGTACACTGTGTCCTTCACATACCGCCAAAACAAAAACAAAAAAATCTCATGTGTAAGGTCGGTGAGCGGTGTTCTACTGGTTATGTTTCTTATCTCTAGTCCCGAGAATAGCGGATTCAAACTCGGCCGTTGTCGATGGACTTTTAGGATAGAAAAGTCCAAATTAAAAATCCAACTCGGCCTATAATTAAACAATATTTATAATATAAAAATAGAGTACCTGAGATCTCAGTCTTCCTCAACATTGGATGTGGGGTGTGGAGTACTTTCGAAGCATATGCTTCATCTTCAGCTTGTGAATTGGTACTGGTTGTTCGTGAGAATTCTGTAGAGCGAGTTGACGTCACTGGATGAGTTCTCATTCAGCAGGTGAGCGTTTTTTGTTTCTTTTAGTATCTCGATTTCTTCGAGATTGTTGATTTTGAGTTTGTTGTTTTCTCTGTGGATGACGGATAAAGTGCTGTCGATGGTATTAAATTGGTGACCTGTATCTATGACATGTTTTGCAAAGCTGGATTTGCCTTCATTAAATCTAAAGTCCTTGAGATGTTCGTTATATCGTATGTTGAAACTTCTAGTTGTTCTGCCAATGTAAAACTTCTCACAGCTGCTACATTTTAGTTTTTGTAAATGTCTATTTCTTCTATTTTGTTTGTGATTATGTTATTTAGTTTGCTGGTTGTTCTGAAGGCGATTCTTATATTTTTGTCTTGTTTTTTTTATGGTTTTAGCCAGCTTTTGTGTTTCGGGACCAGTAGGCCTATATGTGAGAGTTAACCACTTAGTTTTATTATTGTATAATTTCTTAACCGTATTGAGTCCCGTTGGGGTCAGGATTTTTAAACTGACCAAAACCCTCTGGCGGCACTATGGCCCTGGGGTCGACTCAGCCTCTAACGGAAATGAGTCCAGACGTTTGTTCTGGGGTAAAGGCGGCCGTCACGCAGGGCTGACAACCCGGCTGACATAAAGTGCCGATTGTCTAGAAAATGTGGGAGCCTTAACCTCCTACTACCCCAAAGGGCCTCCTGAGGCCTGTTGTGGGATCACTTTACTTTACTTACTTTACGTATTGAATAGAGAAATAACAAAATCACAAACAAAATAGAAGAAATAGACATTTACAAAAACAAAGGAGTTTATAAACTAAAATGCAGCAGCTGTGAGAAGTTTTACATTGGTAGAACAGCTAGAAATTTCAACATACGATATAACGAACATCTCAAGGACTTTAGATTTAATGAAGGCAAATCCAGCTTTGCAAAACATGTCATAGATACAGGTCATCAATTTAATACCATCGACAACACTTTATCCGTCATCCACAGAGAAAACAACAAACTCAAAATCAACATTCTCGAAGAAATCGAGATACTAAAAGAAACAAAAAACGCTCACCTGCTGAATGAGAACTCGCCCAGTGACGTCAACCCGCTCTACAGAATTCTCACGAACAACCAGTACCAATTCACAAGCTGAAGATGGAGCATATGCTTCGAAAGTACTCCACACCCCAAATCCAATGCTGAGGAAGACTGAGGTCTCAGGTACTATATTTTTGTATTATAAATATTACATAGTGACCTCAACGGTGTTTGATCATGAATTTTAAAAATATCTATAACTAAACCTCTGTCAACAGCCCTGAACGATTCCGTACAAATTTATCGCTAGTGTTCTGTTCCACCCTGTGTTAAATTGCTATGAGTGAAATCATAACTCAGCTGCTAAGATAAATAACAGTTTAGATAGCAGCTACGGATAAAACAGATTATGATTGAGCGCTGGATTAAGTGAACCCATTCTCAGCTGCAAGATAATTTATAACATCATATATCCGTAAAACAGAACTGCAGATAACAGATGTCTAGATAAGATTACAGTGGCGTGTCACTGTTACGTAATTTCGATCAACGACTTTAGAAGGAACAGGAGTATGAAAGTCAATATTGGAGATAAATTTTGAAAGAGTCCGTCACGCAGGAACTACGAAAACTAATAAGTAGAGACCGGATTATATGCAACATAACAAGCTCGGAATATATATGCAAATATGCATTAAAAATGCTTAAAATATGCCTGATAAATGTAAATATGTACAATTCCAGATAAAAAAACATAATTTTTACTTTATTAGATTTTTTTTTCTAAATTAACATAATAATTAGTATTTAAATATATATTTATTAATATTATCATTTATCGCGGATAAATGATAAATTATCAATCAACATCAGTGTTCACGAATTAAAATATTCTACATTTTGCTACGGGGGCACGCCGTAGCGTAGTGGTTAAGGCACTGAGCTACAAGCTGGAGGGTCGAGGGTTCAAGTCCCGTTGGGGTCAGGATTTTTAAACTGACCCAAACCTTCTGGCGGCACTATGGCCCTGGGGTCGACTCAGCCTCTAACGGAAATGAGTACCGGACGCTTGTTCTGGGGGTAAAGGCGGCCGTCACGCAGGGCTGACAACCCGGCTGACATAAAGTGCCGATTGTCTAGAAAAAGTGGGAGCCTTAACCTCCTACTACCCCAAGGGCCTCCGGGCCTGTTGTGGGATCACTTTACTTTACATTTTGCTGCTATTGTAAACAGAAACGATCAGGTACTGTTCCAAATGTTTGGTAGTAAGGTTGTGTCTTCAATCGCTCAAAATATGTTTATAAACAGAAAAATAATTTTCTACGTCAACTGAAGTAACTGGACAGTATTTGAATTTGGACGCTACTTTAGCACTTATTATTTCTGGCAAAAGCTCGCCCGTCTCGTTGTGTCCTATTTATCTATCTATCTTCGGGTTTTTACAGCTGCTGCTGTCTTCCCGTGCCAAACCTCCAAAGCCTACGGTCTTGGGCATCTTCGATGCTTAGCCCTCTAGCTTGCATTACTCTCTTCGTGTTTTCCTTCCATGTTAACCTTGGTCTTCCTCTTTTCTTCTTTCTGTTAGGATGCCATTCATATAGTTTCTTCGGCCATCGCTCATCTTCCATTCTTAAAACATGTCCTAACCACTTTAATTCCTTTTCCTCAATTCTTTCAATTATGCTTTCTTCTGCTTCCATTTTGTTTCTAATTTCCTTATTTGTGACACGTTCTAATTTAGACTTTCTGGCACTTCTTCGTAAATAATCCATTTCTAGAGCTATTAGTCTATTCTTGTAGTACTTATTGATTGTCCATACCTCACTTCCGTATGTGTCCTATTTATAAAACTATTAATTTGATACAAAAGTTCAAAGCCTGGGTTACCGTTCAAAATGTTTTCAAACGTTTATTTAAGTTTGCTTGGGAATACTTCCGGCAATAAGGAGTTCAGTTGACAGATTTTATACATTAACTGAATAAATTCAATCAGCGTCAAACCTTGAGTTTCAAGCTTTTTAATAGTTGCAAGTGTGTGGGAAAAATGAGTTCTAATCACAGCTATGTTTTTTTTAATACTGGAATCGTTAAATGCTTCCTTGCACTGACAAACTACCAAAACCTCTGCACTATCGAAATTGTTTATTACACTTTTGATGACCTTGAAATGTCCATTGTAAAACAACACATATTTTTAAAATGTTGTAAATATAGCGGGAAAATATGCGTTATCACTAGTTTTTAGTCAAAATATGCAACAACAGATGAAAAAGATCTAAATATTAAAATGCATATGCAACATGCAAATGCATATAATCCAGTCTCTACTAATAAGATTCACGATGAAAGTTCCGTTGAGGTATTATTCAAAATTAAAATATAACATTATGAAATTATTTATCTAAAAGGTCCGTCTCCTCAACTTTATTGGGTATTTATCTGTAGCGCTCTCGGGACTAGTCCCATCATCAGCAGGATTCAAAACTCGTGTTTCACTGACCCTCTACCAGATCTTCAGATGAAAAGAAGGAATTAAAAGAAGAAAAACAACGAATTCAAAATAGGGGTCCACATTACCCGAAGTTCCTCTATACACACATATCGGTCAGGTTCATTTTCGTTGTTTACTAGATAGGATCAGTAATGACTAGGGCAGTCATGATAGGATCTGCTAATTACTCCGTTGTTAGATGCAGCGCATTAGACACCAACCAGATAGGATCAGTGAAGAACCATAAATATTTAAAAAATCATTTTATAAGAACAACCTCAATAGTTACATTCTTCTGAATTCGCTAAATTGGTTATTTCTTACAGTTATATTATATGGAAGCGAAACATAAACACTTATTTTAAAGGATGAGAAAATATTATGAGTATTTGAGAATAAATTAAGAGAATTTTTGGACCAAAGAGAGATGAAAGCAGCTGAATGGAGAATTCTAATTAAAAATAAGCTATATTACTGTATATTGAAGGTCATATGGGACGAATAAATTGGGAATGAAACAGGAGATTGGAAACTTCTTGAGGAAAAGTGCCAGTAGGTGGGCCAAAATGAGAGAATAATATTAACCATGATTTAAGGAAGGTAAATTATACAGGAAATGATTGGAAAATATTACCTAGGATATATATATATATATATATAATTATATATATCTCTGTCTGTATTAGATTTGCCCGGTGGTGTAATGCACACCACGCTGGAGTACCAATCAAGAGGTTCGAGTTCAAATCCCGTTCAGGAATTTATTTTTCTTATCATGTCATATATATATATATATATATATATATATATGGAGCACGCTAGCGTAGTGGTTAAGGCATTGCACTACAAGCCGGAAGGTCGAGAGTTCGAGTCCCGGTGGGGTCAAGGTTTTTAAACTGACCCAAACCTTCTGGTATCACCATGGCCCTGGGGTCGACTCAGCCTCTAACGGAAATAAATAATAATTTATATATATATTTGTGTGTTATAAATTATAACTTATATTGTAGATTTTCGCGGATATAAGTATGATTAAGAAAGTTTTCTTGGGTTTTCGGCGTCATGAATTCAAAGTCGGCCTCTTGCCGGTATTTCGACATAATCCCACATGCCATTATCAAGGAATTATTAATGATTATCATTCCTTGATAATGGCATGTGAGAAACATCTGAATCAGTGGCCAGAGGCGGACCTTAAATCCATGACGCGGAAAACCCAAGAAAACTGTCTTAATCATATATATATATATATATATATATATATATACAACTTTCCTCATTAGAGGACTGCCCCAAGGACAAAGTGATACAGACAATTAATTTTTGGAATTGATGAAATACATTTTGTAAATACATTTTAAAAAAATTCAAATTTTAGGCCTAATTGAAGTATACATACTATACAGTAGAATTTTGTAAATATGGTTTCTTAGAATTGAAATTGATCCTCTAATGGCAGCGATGGAAATTTTAGAAAGATACACCCTGTCCAAATCTAAGGAATTCCAAAATTTGGCTAAGAATCCTGATACAGTACCTCTTGTCCCGATCATCAATCCTGTGACAGTTATACTATCTAGTTGGTATTTACCTTTGTAATAGTCAATTTTTGGCTCATATATGGCTTTCTTTTCAGAGTCAACTTCCTCAGGTTGGTCACTATGAGTCTCAAAACGAATTATGGGATCTAATATCATACCAATTTTAGAAGATAGTCTAAATGCAATAATATCTATTCGTCTGTTACTCCCATTAGTGGCCACACCATGAACTTCCTCATAAACTGTGTATCCAAAATCTCGCAAGGCTTTCTGCCATCATATTTCGAATAGTGTGGTGCCGAATGTTTCTCAGTGATTCTCCAAACGGACAGGCCCCAAGGACGTGTGCAAGGGTTTCGTGCTCTTTGCGACAACGTCTACAACATAAGGCTTAGGCCCTCTCGCCCGTTCCGATTTCAAGATATTTGGTCTTTCCATCTAACAAATGGTCTTCCTTGAGGTCTATATCCTGTAGGCCTGTAGTTCTTAAAATAATTTTAAGAGATCTATCATCTGACATTCTTAGTAGATGTTCGTACCAATTTTCTCTTTGTTTGTCATCGTCAATCTACAAATATTTAATTGATCTCTTATCTCAGAACTTCATTTCTGGTCCATAAGAGTGTAGCCTGCCGTTGGCCTTAAAAATCTTATCTCCACTGCCTCTATTTTTCTCCTGTCTGTACGAGTCGAAGTCCAATTTTCACTGCCATGCATAATAGTAGGAACGGCCATGACTTTATAAAATATCATTTGAGTATCCTGAGTTGTTTTATTATTTAGAGTTCTTCTTACTGTTCCACATATTCTTACAAATTTCTGTAATTTTATATTTACTCCGTATATCTTCTTTTTGGCAGTATGATACATTAAACCTCAAATAATTGTAGGATTTCACTTGTTCAATGATATTATTATTTATGACATTTTGCATCTGAGATGATTTTTTTCTCGAAATGCCATTGATTTTTTTTTATATACGAAATGTTTAAATTATATTCCTTGCCTACTTTTTATAATTGGTTTGCAGCTCTCTGGAGATTATCTTCTTATGAACTAAAAATAGCCTGGTCATCTCGCGAATAAAATCGTGTTTAAAATTTGTCATTTCTTTTAAATTTTTCAATTAAGACATCTTGCCATGTTTTAATAGCATGGTCAACCTATATACTAAACAAAGCCGGAGATATCGGGTATCCCTGTCTTACACTTTGGTTAATTTCTTCAGATATATTACTCATCGCTATTCCTTTGTCAATGCTGATGGTTGTTTTTGGAGTAGGTACAGATTTCTAATTATTTTTATAATGTGATTTGGATATCCACTCATTTCCATAATGATCCATAATTTGTTTCGGCTTACCCTATCGAAAGCTTTCTCATAATCAACAAATATTATAAAAGTAGATAAGTTGTATTCTCTCATTTTTTTTTCAACAAGTTTCTGCATTATAAATTAATACGCCATCGGAGCATATATATATATATATATATATATATATATAATTTTCCGTCTTACTGAGGTAAAAATTAATTATTGGTAGACCTACTTTAAAAACCATTCCGTTTCCGCGTTATGAAGGTTTCCGGCTTTTACAGGACGATTTTATATATAAAATCGTACCGTTCTGGAGTTTTTTTTCCGTCTCTACAGGTTTCCTTCTTATAAAGGTTCCGGCTAAGACAGGTTTTACTGTGTATATATATATATATATATATACAGTAAAACCTGCCTTAGCCGGAACCTTTTTTACTGTATATATATATACAGTAAAACCTGTCTTAGCCGGAACCTTTATAAGAAGGAAACCTGTAGAGACGGAAAAAAAACTCCGGAAACCTTCATAACGCGGAAACGGAATGGTTTTCAAAGTAGGTCTACCAATAATTAATTTTTACCTCAGTAAGACGGAAAATTATTCTTAACCACGTTCTAATTACAGCATTTATGACCACACGTGAAAATTCTGCATATGACGCTTCTGCATTGTATCGTTTTAGCTTATTGTGTTGCCATTATATTGCGGGGTACCCTTGCTTATATGTGATAGCGGGAAATTCCTCGCTTTTCCCTGCCTGCTTAGGTAACCTGCGAGGGAGTTGGGAAACTCTTCAGTCCGGTTGAAGTGGTCCTTTAGTTGAGTTCCTTCTCGCTTTTGTGTAATAAAGTTATTTTGTATTGCCGTGCAAACTATGCTGTGTTAGACACACTATTTGGTCTGTATTTCAGTTCAATACGTTAATGTATTTAAATTGTGTATGTAAAACCCTTACACTGCGTGAGAAAATTCAAGTTATAAACGAACATGAGAAAAAAAGCGAACTGCTAAGGAATTAACTGTTAAGTTCAATGCGAGTAAAACGCAAATTTATGACATTTTAAAAAATAAGAACAACATTAAAAAAAGTTGGTTTGAAGGAAAATCGGGTGATGTGAAAATATTAGGAAACTCCTGAAAATCAAACGACAAACAGTGCTACATATGAATGATTTGGTGGTGCGCGTGCGAAGGGAGATGCCCATTTCAGGCCCGATCATTCAGGAACAGGCATTATAAGTTGCAAAATCTTCAAAAAACGAAGTTTTAAAGCCTCCAATGGTTGGCTAGAAAGCTTTAAAACCCGTCATAACATAGTTTTCAATCGTAATTGTGGAGAAGCCAATGATGTTGACGTGCAGACATTGTCATAATAGAAGAACAAAGTACAAGCTTTGGTTGAGGGGTATGACCTAGAAACATTTACAATGGGGATGAGACAATATTTTCTTAAGAGTTTTGCCTAATTATAACTTAGCTGCCCATTTTAATCTAGCTACCTTAACTCAGGTAACTATGTCAGATGAGTTATAACTAGAGCGAGGAATTTTATGAAATTTCATGTTTTAAACTATACGTCAGAGCGCACTGAGACAAAGTATCTTTACATTTTATGATGTAGGGTCACTCAGAAAGTTTTCGGATACTGGCAAAATTTTAGAGATAATATAAAACTTACCATTACATCTTCTCAAAGTACTCTCCCTGAGCATCTATGTATCGTTGCATCCTCCTGAACAATAACTGGAAGCATTGGCGCCAGTCACTTTCAAGCAGTGCACAGAGCTTCCCTTGGTATGCTGCAGCCGCATCTTCAGGTTTTGAAAACCGCTTCCCACGCAATCGAGCTTTCACCGTAGGGAACAAAAAGAAGTCTCACGGTGCCAGTTCCGGACTGTAAGGAGGATGGGTCAACAGTGCACAGAAATCCCCCTCAGAAAATAATTTATCAGATGGACGGTGTGGGCAGAGACATTGTTGTGGTGCAACAGGATGTCCCTCATTTCAGCTCTTCGGCGCTTTTCTCGCAATTTTTGGAATATCTGTGGGAAAGCAACTGTGGTGTACAACTAACTGTGTAGTCACTGTCCTTTAATCCTCAAGTGACATTGTTGCCACATGACCACCTGTAGCAAAGAAAGCGAGCACCATTTTTTCCTAACACTTTTTGCTCTCTTGACTTTGACTGGTCGATCATCATCTGGAAAGACCAATACCGACGACTGACGCTTTCTATCTGGATCATATTGGTAAATCCAGGTCTCGTCACCTGTAATGATCTCAGAAATGCGGCGACAGTTCCCATTGTTGAAGCATTTCACGGCACCATTCCACTCGAGTGATCGTTTGACCTTCAGTGAGTCTATGTGGCACTCAACGAGACGACACCTTGCTGACCCTAAGATAGATGTGCAGAATTTTTGCAACACTCCCCGATCCAATCCTCAGGGATCCTCAATATCTTTATAAGTCATGCGGGCGTCTTCTCTCGCCATCTTCTCCACAGCATCGATGTTTTCCACAGTCCCTTCCATAAACGGGCTTCCCACACTTCTCTTCATCTTCAAGAGAGGTTGTATCCCTCTTAAACTCCGCAAACCAATTGAAAAAAATGTGACACTGGAAGGGACAAGGTTCTCAAAAGCCTGTGTAAGCATTTCAAGTGATTGCGCCTGATTTTAAGCTACTTTTAAAATCATAGAACATCATTGCTCGAAAATGTTCTCGCTGTGGTCCATGTTGCAGTTTGATAGTGCCTGTCACCCCCTACCATTTGACCCACAGCTGTTAAGAGTTGCGGGTTGAGGGCTGCGGGCGGGCGGAAACTATGTCAGCTGACTAACAAAGGACGTCCCATCACGCTGCTGGCACTGTCTGTTATATTTCTATCGTAAACGGTACAGTCAGGTCCGGAAACTTTCTGAGTGACCCTCGTAGAATCAAATAAGACCCAAAAATATTTTCATATTTCATAATATTTTGGCAAAATGTATATATATATATAAACTCCCAGTATTTATTTATTAAGACTATTTAACTCGTGTCACAAATGGGAGTCAATGACCAATCACATTTCAATTAATTTTGATTTACAACCAATCACAGTCGTTTATCACCTCGATTTTATCATATTAAAATCAAGCTCCTCCTTTTTAATATTCTGAATAGATCAGAGTATTATTTTGCAGTGACTGACTCTCTAAGAAATACGGCTACCAGATTGTATACATTGTGCACGAATGTAAACGGATACTGCTTGCGGAATATAATAGAAAAATATTCGTAGTAATTGATTATACCAGAATAAAAAGAACCACTGTTTGCACTTTCTTAAACGTATCATTTCCCAGGAATTAACGTTGCAGAAAAATATAATTGACATATTTACATCATAGGACATCAGAAATTAATTATTAACCTGTAATAATGTGTTTCATTTTTTCCCACTAGGGTGCATTCTTCTATTTGGCAATAAATATGATCTGGTTGCAGTCATGAACAAATGAAACATAACGTTTCTCATTTGTTTTCAAACATCGCCGTTTACATTAAATATATAAATATTTTAAAATAATTATATTTAAATAATGATTTGTGAGTAAACAGCTTAATTTTATTTGTTAAGCAGTCCTAACAAATGCCACTCGTGATTTCCAAATTATCTACAAAAATTCATTCCTCACTTCATGAGTCGTGAATTTATCGATAATTTGGAAATCACTCGTGGCATTACTTATGATAAAATGGTTTTACTACAGACTTGGAAGGCCCTTGGGTTAGTGCAATATTGAGCCTCCAATCTTTTTAGACAATCGACCCTAATGGTCCGCCGGGTTATTGGCCCTGCGTGACGACCGCCTTTGCCCCCATAACATGCGTCTTAACACCCTAGCAGCAGCACTTTTTATTTTATCAGAACCAAACTTGGCATATATATCAATCAATAAAAAAAAGCAACGTAAAGTTTGTTATCCAGCAAAATCGGACCATTAGGTATAGGAGTTCACCTGAAACGAGAATTTAAAAGTCACTCTAGCGGTTTCAATTTTCGATACGGTAACTCAAATGAATGTCAGTACATGCTACTAAAATAAAAAGAGAAAAGTATTCTCCGAAAGTTAACAAAATCCGACAGTTAGAAGTGGAATTTTACCTCAAACCAGAATTTAAAAACTGCATTTGTTTTCACTGCGAACTGACATCTTTAAATAAGCTGGCATAAAAAATCGAATTACTCCAATTTAACATAATAAATATATATTCCGTAAACGAGTAAATTAGACCATAAATTCGACTTATTGAGGAAATCGATTAGTTTACGCCGTTCCTGCGTGACGGAATTTTTAATCATGAAAATATTATACCTAAAACTCATAAGGCTAATCACGGACATGGCTTGCATATTCTTGTAAAGCAGTGCGGATAAAATATAAGGAAATTGTTTAAAATAAAATGGCTATTTTACAAAATGACATTGCTATGACAATAATAAACCGAGGACGCATCCATGTTATCTTAACGATAATTATTCAAAATGGGACATAATTTTTCTTTACATAATGTGACCTTCTTTATCGTACCTTGGTATAACTACAACAACTTTACGTTTAGGAATAATTCTCTGTGAGACTTTGGCAAAACCATTCTTGAAGTACGGAAGTGAAACAAAGCCTCATGAAAATAAATTTTAACAATTTTAGAAGTAAAGTTCTAAGGAGAATATGTAGACCAATTAATGAAAATGGTGCCTGCCGAACAATATACAACAAATAACATTATGAACTATTTAATTGGGGACTGGAAGTAAATATCAATAAAACTAATTATAGATCGCACATAGAAATACATTGTACAATGAAAGTGGACAGTTAATGGCAAATGACACAGATTTTAAATAAGTGTAAGTAAAGTAAAGTAAAGTATTCCCACTACAGGCCTCAGGAGGCCCTTGGGGTAGTGGGAGGTTAAGGCTCCTACCATTTCTAGACAATCGGTACTTGATGTCAGCCGGGTTGTCAGCCCTGCGTGACGGCCGCCTTTACCCCAGAACAAGCGTCTGGTACTCATTTCAGTTAGAGGCTGAGTCGACCCCACGGCCATAGTGCCGCCAGAAGGTTTGGGTCAGTTTAAAAATCCTGACCCCACCGGGACTTGAACCCTCGACCTTCCGGCTTGTAGCGCAGTGCCTTAACCACTACGCTACGGTGGCTGGATTTAAATATCTAGGAAAAATAATTATTAACAGGAATGAGGTGTAGAAATAAATTAAAAATAGGTTCAATTCAGGAAATGCATGATATTACACATTTGCAGGGATACTCGTCGTCCAAACTTTTCTAAAAAAAGTTAAATTACAAATATATAAAACTGTTATTTTCCCAGTTATATTATGTGGTTGCAAAACATGGACTCTTACTTCAAGGGAGGAGGAAATGTTATGAGTATTTGAGAATAAAGTTCTTAGGAAAGTTTTTGGATAAAAAAAAGAGACGAATAGATAGGGGGATGGAGAACACTACATAACAGTGAACTACATGATATTTATGGGAAACCAGATGTAATAAGAATAATTAAGTATCGTAGACTGCGATGGGCAGGAGATATGGCAAGGGTGGGGTAAGAAAAAGGTGCATAGAAACTCCTTGTAAGAAAATCGGAGGGATAACGGCTAGTAGGTAGACCAAGAATTAGGTGGGAGAATAACATGAAACATGATTTATTGTAATATGAATAGCTGGAAAACATTCGTTCAGAATAGGGGTGTACGAGGAACTTATGTCCGCTCGGCCATACACCTTCGGGTTCAGTAATGTCAGTGACTTACTTTGTTATAACTAGAGCGAGGAATTATATGAAAAAAAAATATACCAAAATATGAAATCATAACAAAATATGAAAAATATGAAAATTATGACTCAAAATGATTATGAAGCTACCATTTTCTAAACTTTTTACATATATTTATGTAATCAGGCCTAGTATAATTTATATGTATACATGCCTGCATATAAATGAGACAAGCAGACCTAATTTGTGGCTCAATAAATAAAGATTTCGCTAGATCTCCATTGTAATTAGTTATTCATTAATTCTGACCCAATATAAAATATTATGTCCATGATTTGAAGGATTTTTAATGGATACTGTCATAGCTGGAAAGTTGTGGGTTCGAGTCTCGGTTGGGTAAGGATTTTTAGCTCGACCAGATCTTCTGGCGGCATCATGGCCCTGGTTTTGATTCAGCCCCTAACGTAAATGGGGGGCACGCCGTAGCGTAGTGGTTAAGGCACTGGGCTACAAGCCGGAGGGTCGAGGGTTCAAGTCCCGTTGGGGTCAGGATTTTTAAACTGACCCAAACCCTCTGGCGGCACTATGACCCTGGGGTCGACTCAGCCTCTAACGGAAATGAGTACCAGACGCTTGTTCTGGGGTAAAGGCGGCCGTCACGCAGGGCTGACAACCCGGCTGACAAGTGCCGATTGTCTAGAAAAAGTGGGAGCCTTAACCTCCTACTACCCCAAAGGCCTCCTGAGGCCTGTTGTGGGATCACTTTTACCTTTTACCCTAACGTAAATGAGTACCAGACGCAAGTTCATAATTAAGGCAAGGATTTTAATGCAGTAAAAGTTATGATTGTAATATAGTATAATCAGAAGTGGGACTTTTAAGTGTCTTTTGTTTCGGTTTCACAAATAAACAGTTGAATAATATTATGAGAAGTTCGACTTCTGATTGTGTTTTGTCTTGATTTCACATGTACAAACAGTTGAATAATAAAATGAGAAGTTAGACTTCTGGCTGTGTTTTGTCTTGGTTTCACATAGAAACAATTGAATAATATATACTATCTGTGTTGCAATCTTAACTTTTATTGCATTAAAATCCTTGCCCTATTCATAAATCATATATGAACTTTGATCCTGGTCATTTTCGGTGTCTACTAGATAAGATTGGTAAAGATCAGAATTTTTTTATCAAAAGTCTTCTAATGAGAACAACCTCTAAATAATAGAAATTACATTTTTTTACGTGCTGAATACCTTAATTTATAGTGTTTTCTTATCATCCCTGTACGTTATACTTCAACCCAAATCATTCATGTTTTTCTCCCACCTCATTCTTGGTCTACCTACTGGGCGCATTCCCTCTGCGTTTCCTACAAGAAGCTTACATGCCCCTCTTTCATTCGTCTTTGTGTCAGATATCTTGCCCAACGCACTCTACGAGGCTCAGCTGTTATTATTGCTTTAGATTTCCCATAAATATCATCAAATTTCCTCTTAGCAGACTTCCCCATTCACCTGTCTGTTGTCACTCTTTGGTCCAAACATCTTCTTCTTCTTCTTCTTCTTCTTCTACTACAAGGTTTAGGCTATGCAGCCTGTTCCGGCGAAGTTAAAAGTGGAGTCCATCTTCTACGTGGTCGGCCAACATCTCTCGTTCCTCTGGGATTATACAGGAAGGTTCTTTTTGGTATTCTTTCGTTGTTCATTCTCATTAAGTGTTTCTGTCCACTTCTTATTATTTTCGCTGATTTTATCCTTTTCTTGCCTGGTCCATCATCAGTGTTTCCGTCCGGCTTTCTCCTTCGCTTTTTAGTAATAGAAAATTCATCTGGCCGCCTTACAAGGGTTGCGCAGATATAGTTGGGTGGTGGGATTGCCACCTTACAGCCTCCCAACTTGCTTCAGCTTTGTTTTTAGGGTGCCTTCCCTTAGGTAGATTGCCTTCTCTTCGGCTCTGAGCTCTACCTGCCCATTATAGCCGTCCAATCTGGAACAGACGCTATGCATTTTCCTAAGAATTGTATTCACAAATATTCGTAATGTTTTCTCCTCCCTTAAAGTAAGAGTTCATTCTTCATATCACGTAGTATAATTGGAATAAAAACGTTTTAGATATTTTTCGTTTAACTTTTTTTAGGAAAGTTGGGATGATAAGAGTCCCTGTAAATACATAATAGGATGCCTTTATTTTTTCTTAATTATATTTTCTGCGCCTCATTCCTGTTTGTAATTACTGTTTCTAGTTATTTGAATTTAGCCACTTATTCAAAATTTTCCTCATTTGTCATTAACTGTCCATTTCCAGTAGGCCTATGTAGTGTATTTCTATATGAGACCATGTGTTCACATTTATTCATATTTACTTCCAATTCCAATTTCTCAGTGTTTGTGAATGGAATGTGTGTGTTGACCCTTAGTATCTCCTCGCTATCGCCTAATAATACTATATCATCAACATATAGCAATAGCTTATTAATACCATTGAGTAGCCTTCGTTTTCCTGTCAAATACATGACCCATGCCGTACAGATCAAAGGCTATCAGCCAGAAGAAAATAAGTACCGTGGTTGAAAGAGTGACGTTTTTCACCGTAAAAATACAACCGTCAAAAAACGAGGACATGGATTCCACGGGGTAAAATAGTTCCCCATTCGGATCTTCGGGCGGGGCCTACTTCAGAGAACCCATGGCAAAATGCTTAAACATAATGAAATGTTCATAGGATCAAGGAATGTTAAGAGATTATGCAAGGTGTGATTAAATTCCCATTACAGACTTTAGAGTACTGTTATGTTTAGCATAGGAACTCGTGTCCGCAAACGTACCGTTTTCCCGCTACACGCACGCAAAATACCACAACACATGTTTAATTCTCCCGGATTTTCGGCGCCCAAGACTCTAACAGCTGCCATGTTCGCTTTGTCGCAATGTATCTGTATGCAATACAATAAAATTGAGGCATTGGCATGGGAAAGGTAGGAGGCATTGACATGGCAAAGGTAGTAAGTCGTAAAAAGAAACATTTTACAGGGGAAGCAAAAAACAATGTCGACACTTTTAAATATAAATATGTATTTTGTAAAGCTAATATGGATATTGTGTAACTATTTTGCAAATACAATTTCCTGTTTAGTAGTGTCAAAATTATATTAAAATTAATGTTTGGAAAATTTGTTTTTTTGCTTCCCTTGTATTTTTTTTTCTTTTATGACTTACTATCTTTCCCATGTCAATGCCTCAATTAACCCTTAAATTTGTAATGGATCCTATAAGATACATTGGTTCAATTTATTTAGTATTTTAATAAAATAATTCAAAAATTGAATCAGTGTGCCTTTTAAAGCCAAAGTGATGTATCTCCACTTTTTAAAAGATCTGCGTTAATGCTAGAAATGATTTCTGGATATGTTAAACTACCTGCAGGAATAGTGGTGTAATTTCTAGATCCCCAAACTGCTCCACAAATTGTATCACAAGTTTATGCAGTCATCGGTGCTATGTATCTGCTGATAGCCAAAGTGGTGTAACTCCAGTTACTGTTTTTGTTCTATTGTCATGAAAGCGACTTGCTACGTATATTCCACAAACACACAAAATGTAGGGCACCAACAGCAAATTATAAAGCAAAATATTATAAAGCGATACATGCACAGGACGAAACCGGAATTGGAAAATTGCGTTAAATTTGTTGAGGCTAGTTCTGAACGAAGACAACAACTTTGAAACCATTGATCAAAGTTTATGATCAGTGGTCATTCCAATCTTCCGAACGACTCATACTTTGGCTCAATTGAATTGTACAGTAAGACTCAATAAATTTTTTGCTCTTCTGACTGATTTCGAGTTATCACGAAATCAAGGAAAAATAATCATTTCATCTTACTATGATGACTGGCGAAGAGTTTTTGGCTACAAAAAATATTTTTAAAAAAACCATTACTAAGAGAAAGCCTGATGAAGAAAACAATCCAGTTTCATGACTAAGATGCAATGGATTAGGTATCGGAAATCCGATCCATTTACTATATTTTACAAGTACATATCTGATGAGCTTCCATTTTCAAGCCGAACATCAAACAACCAGGAAAACATGGATGGCCATTACCATCACTGGCAAATTTACCTTTGTCTCAACTCTACAATAGACCAAGGCCTGTCAGGAAAAAAATTCCCCCTATCCATTATGCATACTATTTAAGCCTTCACACTTCTAACTCTGTTGAAGATAATGGACTACTGCTTGCTGATGATACTAGGAATGGTGAATAGCAGAAACTTTTCTGGCTGATATCAAACCAGATGACATTGATTTATATAATTTTTGACGTAATATACTTATTTTAATTTGTTTTGTTCGATGCCACCGCATTGTCATTTTCGACATTCTAGTATTCTCTCTTGGCATGGCGTAATTGTAACTCACTTCTGAGGTTGGGACGCCTGGAAGGCGGAGTTACACTACCCCGATGATATATGATAAGTGATGATGATGGTAATGATGCGCCAGGAGAGGCCTTAATCCTAAACTTAATGAATATGTTAATGGTGATAATGATGGCCAGGTGTTGTTCGGCGACCGTTTGGGCCTTAAAGAATCCCGACATTCGTCTTTCTGGAAATTTGTCTCAACCGGGGATCGAACCCAAGCCCGCTGCATGACAAGGCAACAACCTACCTCGAGACTACAACGGTGGACCTTTTAAATAAAATAAAAATATTATTTTTGTTGATTACGCAAGTTCTTTCATGAAATATACTTTCAATCTGTGTAAAACCGAAGTGGCGTTAGTTAAGCGTACTTAAGTGCTTATAAATTACTTATAAAGAGGGGATAAGGACAAGAAATAACATACATGAGCTAAAACAATCAATTTTGAATACATGGGATGAGGAATTTTTTGTTTGATAGTATTCTGGAATTTTTCAACTACTATTCTACTAAAAGTCTTTATATCTCAAAACAATGTTTAATGGACTTACACCACTACGGCTTTAAAAGGCTCAAGTATAAATTAGTTTAATTTGTGTCAAATTATACAATAGTAAACAATAGATAATAACTCAGGCTTATGCACGGTTAGATTTCAATGCAGTCCGAGACATTTAAATAAGCTGGTATAAGAAATAAGGTTTCTCCAATTTAGGGGTTAAAAAAGAAAGTTATGTTCAATAAACCAGCAATATCGTACTAAAATTTAACTTACTGAGGAATTCGCATAGTTTACGAAGTTCTGCGTGACGGACTTTTTTTTTTGTTTTGTTTAAAAAAATTGATTACACAATTTAAACATTTTAAATATAACGACAATAATTTTATATCCCCCATATGTGATGTTAACAGACAAATTTGTCAGTACGAAGTATGGGGAAACTGATACCTTTTGGAATATTCTGTGTTTTTCCCAGAATAGTACAATTCCTAAGTTATATTTATCACGGCTCAAGGGTACATATACAGCCATTATGAATAATTACTGTATTTATCATCTTCTTGAAAAATAAGTTTTCTAAATGACTAACACATTTGCATACCGTATCTAAATTAATTAATCCACAGTTGTGTATTTAGCTAGCAAAAGTTACTTATTACAACGACACTTCGTGAAAAATACATCATACACCTTCCTTTTAGCGAATTGTGAAGGAATCAAGCATTTGAGGTTATTCCTAAGAAAATATTTATGAGTATATCTTACAGATGTTCGATCATCCCATCTAGTCAACACTGAAAATTACACTTGACATATATATATATATATATATATATATATATATGATATGAAAAGAAAAATAAATGCCTGAGTCGGTATTTGAACCCGAGTCTCTAAACTCTGTACGTTTAGCGCTCTAACCATCTGAGCCACTCAGGTATCCTAACACAAACATTCATTTTTCTTATATACGTAGTATTCTCAATTTACACGAGAGGTAGCGGGGTATCGTTCCAACTGTCATCTTGTGGCCACAGGTAAGCTAATTTTAAAGAGAATATTTACTTTATAGCGGTAATCGCTTGTATACCGTATGATGTTATAACTAATTTTTGACATTTGGCAATGAAGGCAAATGTCAAAAAAATATAGTTATAACATACACACACATATATATATATATATATATATATATATACCATGTGTGTGTGTGTGTGTATTAGTGCTCTAACTGCCACAATTTATTAATAATAATAATAATAATAATAATATATCCGGTTTTGGAGAGCTTATGTTCGCGCGGCCATGAACCTACGGGTTCGATAGTGCCAGTGAGTAGTAGTAGTAGTAGTAGTAGTAGTAGTAGTAGTATCCGGTTTTAACAATGTTGATACATTTTTTTCAGCACCAATGATTTCTCTTCAATTTCGCTGTATAATTTTTCTCCATTCGTCTCTATTATAACACATTTCTTCCTCTATTTCCCAGTCCTTTAAAGTTTCTCTAATCGCCTGGATCCACGTGAGATTTGGTCGTCCTTTCCTTCTCGTTCCTGATGGTGACAATTCCATTATTTTTGGTAATCTTTCATCCTCCATTCGCCTAATATGCCCTCACAATTTTAGTTGCTTTTCTTGGATAAATTCTAAAATTTAGTTTTATACATTCATGTTCTCTTTTAGAATTTCATTTCTAATTTTCTCTCTCCTTTATATCCTAGCAAATCTTCTCCAATAATCCATTTCTGCTACCATTCATTTTCTTTTCATCTGATACTTTATAGTCCAAACCTCTGAACAGTAAGTCATAATACTTCTAACTATTGTTTTAAAAATGTTAACTTTAGTTTCTCTTTTGATATATTTATCTCATCATATTCCATTTGAGTTTATCTTTGATCTTATTTCCTTTTCCTGCTTCCGATCTTCTGTAATTTTTACTCCCAAATATTTGTATTCCTCTATGCGTTTAATTGCCCCCATTTCATCTTCCAGTATCAAATCTCGATGAAATAATAATAATAATAATAATAATAATAATAGTAATAGTAATAATAATAATAATAATAATAATAATAATAATAATAATAATTTATTTAAACTAAGAGAGTTAAGATCATACGTATGTCGTCTCTTCCACTTAACCAGCGATAAATGTTAAATAAAGAAAATATTTGCACTACATCATAAAGTATATAAATTATAAATACGAGTAGTATACAAATTATAAGTATATATTTATACAATTTGAACTAAAATCATGATGAATCAAGTCAATATTATTAGAGAAACAAAAATGCAGAAACCATCAATATTAATCCACTGAAAGACCAATTACAAAAGGAAAGAGTTTTAAATTCATTTTAAACTATGCTATTGTCCGGCAGTTCCTGATTACTTGTGGTAAGGAGTTGCAGAGTCTACCAGTAGATACAGTGTAGGAATTAGAATAATGGGATATTCCGTGTTGTGGGATGTGAAGTTGGAGGTTCTGGTGTATTTTTATTTTTTCGGAACAAAACTCGGCATACAGCCATCAATAATAAGGTCCAGTTCGTTAACCAGCAAAATCGAACCTAACAGGAGAGGGAATTCATCTCAAACGAATACTCTAATCGCTGTAGCGATTTTCCAGCAGTAACTTTTTTTTTTTGTATTTATCGTAACGAAACTTAGCATATGCTATTGAAATAAAATGAAGCAGATATCCTCCAAAAATCAGCAAAACAGACTATTACAAGTGGAGTTTACTTGAAACTCAAAATTTAAAAAGTGCCTCACGCAGGAAATGCGTAAAGAAGTCGAAATTATGGTCCGATTTTGCTGCTTTACTGAGTATCTTTATTTTGTGAACCCTTAAATTGGAAAAAAATCAATTTAAATGTGCAGTGAAAACAAATAGTAAATTATTGACTATTGAATATTGCTATAGTATAATTTGACATAAATATCGCATAAATAATTTCTGCTGATTAATTTTTCCATTGCTTTATTAAAATATCAAATTAATTAAATTAATATACCTTATAGGATACATTGCCAATTTAAAGGTAAATTATTTTTTTTTAAATGCCCCAGGTTTGTCTTTCGACATTCCTGGTTTCTCTCCTGGCATGGCGTACTTGTAACCCACTTCTGAAGTTGGGGCGCCTGGAAGGCGGGGTTACGTTGCCCCGATGATATGATGGGTGATGATGATAATAATGGTGCGCCAGAAGAGTCCCTAATCCTAAGATTAATATGAATGATGATGATTGCGATGGCCATATGAATTCGGGGACCGTTTGGGCCTTAAAGTTTTACCTGACATTTGTCTTACATGTGAGGAAAAACCCCGATAAAAACCTCACCCAGAAAAACTGTCCCGACCGGGGATCGAACCCGGGCCCGCTGCGTGACAGGGCAACACGCTACCCCGAGACCACAGCGGTGGACGAGGTAAATTAAATTGTATGGTACATATAGGGATACATTGCGACAAAGCAAACTTGACGGCTGTTAGAGCATTTTTTTATATTTTTTTTTTCGGGTTTCAGGTAAATCCCCATTTCTAATCGACGGATTTCACTGTTTTTCTTCTTTTAATACTTTCACCGACCGCTAGAGCTTGTATTTTTTTAATTTTTGTTCAAGGTTAACTTCTGATCCGATTTTTGTTTAACAAACTCGACTTCACTTTTTTTTTAATAATGGCAATATGTCGATTTTGGTCCCGAAAAAAATGGTGGTCCCTAAGAACGTTTAATACACATATAGTCATAGTAATTTTCGATGTCTACTAGATAGAAACGACACGCCGTAGCGTAGATGGTTAAGACAATACGCTATAAATCGGAAGGTTGAGAGCTCGAGAAAAAAAATATATGCATAACCGTAAATTATTAACTATTGCTTATATTCGTTGCGTAAAATCAAGTCTCGGTCTGGATTAGTTTCCTGGGTAAGGTTATTTTCAGGGGTTTTCTTCACCTATAAGACTAATGTGAGAATAAGGCCCCGAATATCATAGGCCATCATAATCATCAAATTCGTATTCGTTTTAGATTAATTTCAGGATCAAGTATTCTTCTGCCACGCCTTAATCGCCCATCATATCATCAGGGCAGCGGAACCCCGCCTTCCAGTTGTCCCAACTCTAGAAGTGGATTACAATTACACCAATAGCGCAATACCATGGGAGAACACCAAAAATGTCGAAATGACAACCTGGGATATTCAATTATATATATCCATCCATCCATCCATAGAAATTCTGCTCGAGGGCAGGTCTTTCACTGCAATCATAGCATTTTCATGCTATGCTTTGCAGCTTTACTAGGGAATTGTAGGTGTGGTAGCTTCCCGTTGCTTTCCACACCGGTGAAGGATGATGATGATGATGATTTCGGGGGCCGTTTGGGCCTTAAAGTTTTCCTGACATTTGTCTTACAGGTGAGGAAAAACCCCGATTAAAACCTCACCCAGAAAAACTGTCCCGACCGGGGATCGAACCCGGGCCCGCTGCGTGACAAGGCAGCACATTACCTCGAGACCACAGCGGTGGACATTTTATATATATATATGATATGAAAAGAAAAATGAATGCTTGAGTCGGGATTCGAACTCGAGTCTCTAAAGTAATCCCGACTCAAGCATTCATTTTTCTTTTCATATCATATTTGCCTTCATTGCCAAATGTCAAAAATATATTTATAATATCTATATATCTATATATATATATATATATATATATATATATAGTATGTGTTATAATTAAATTTTTGACATTGAGCAATCCAAGCTTCATATGACATGATAAGGAAAATATATGCGCTCGGACGGGACTTGAACCCGGACGCTGGATTGACACCCCAATGCGCTACCGATTACGCAACCAAGCAAGTCTAGTATAACCATTCATTTTTCTTATATATATACACACACATACACTCTCTTATTACGATATGTAGCGGGAACTCGCAGAGGTCCGAGCATTTATTTTTCTTATCATGTCAAATTAAGCTTGCATTGCTCAATGTCAAAAGTTTAATTACAACATCGATAAAGCGTCACTGCTATAAAGTAAAACTATTCTCTTTAATTTGCTTACTTGTGATATGGGCTTCTAGATGGCAGTGGAGACCGAGTTCCCGCTACATTTCGTAATAATAAGAGAGGATATATATATATATATATATATAATAATAAAATGAATGTTTGTACTACACTTGCTCGGTAGTGTAATCGGTAGTGCACCGGGGTATCAATCCAGAGGTCCGGGTTCAAGTCCCGTCCGAACATTTATTTTTCTGATGTTATATAAGTTATATATATATATATATATATATATATATATATATATATATATGCATGGGCAATTTTCGCTGTCTTTTAAAGTTAGGTTCAATAGAGATTTGTAGCAATATTTGTAGAGTGGCGGGGCAAAGTGATTTAAGTGCCAAAATTTTCAAAATTAACTTTTTTCATCCAAATTGGTCTATGTCCCATTGCCAATGCACTGCTATTTGATTTAACCCCAAATATGTACTTCTACTATTTAAAAGAATCGCCACTGGATGGTGCATGCTGTATGCCCTATACCATATTTCGCATGTAATTTTCACATTTTCCTAAAATAATTATTTTGGCACTTAGATAACTTTGCCCCGCCACTCTACATTTCGTATTTTATTTTTCATGAGAACAACCTCATTAGCTTCATTACATCGAAATTCTCTGTAAGGAAGGAATTAATTTTCAATGTCATTCTTTATGGACCAAAATATTATATGATATTTCACCCTGCCGGAGACATTTAAGTTCAATAAGAGAGAGTTAAGAGAATAAAAAGGATAAATATCCATTATTTTGTGTAATCTTAACAAGAGATAAGGCCTTCTAAATTATTTCGGTTAGTTTTAATTGGATTCAGTTCTATGTTTTCAAGGTAAATTTCATTAATGTATTATTAAAATACAGGATATTACTTTCATTACTGTTCTTTTCCTTGTTGGGAAGTTACATACCAGGCCACCAGATGCCACTGCGAGCCTTGACATGATATTCTTGTTGTAATTAGAATTCTACGTGCGATGATGTTGCGAAATGTAATAATGAAGTGTTTCAATAGTAGATGGCACACAATTACAAATATGAATATTCAATCCAAACATTTTAACTTCAATGTCATACTTATTTATGAGTCGATTGTAAATCATGAGAATAAAGGAGAATCGTTTAAGTTATGCAGAAAGTTAAAAGCAGGATCAAGATTTTTGTGTGCGCACTTTTTCTCAGTTAAGCCGTTTCCCTTAGCCTTCTTCTTCTTCTTCACTTCCTGGTTTAGGCAAGAGTTGCCTGTTCCGTCTTCACTAATAGATCTACCATCTCTTCCGAGGACATCCGACATCTCTTCTTCCTCTTGGAAAATAATGGAAGATTTTATTTGGTAATCTACTTTCTTCCATTATTTCTACATGTTCTTTCCACTGTATCTTCTTGTTAAATATATTTACTTTTATGGAGTAGATCTGCAGTTCTTTCACGGATATCCTCGTTTCTTATCTGGTCCATTCTAGTGCAGCCTTTTACTCTTCTTAAAAATTTCATCTCGGCTGCTTGGATTTTACTTTCTTGTTTGGTAGTGGTAATCCAAGATTCACTCCCAGACAAAAGGACAGGGACAGCCATTGTTTTATAAAATTTTCATTTTGTTTGTTATGGGCTTTATTATTCAATGTTCTATTTATTGTACCACAAATAGCTTGAAACTGATGTGTTTTGTGTTCAATATCTTTATCATACCCATAGCTGATGTCACATCCTAAATATTTAAAGTGGGATACTTGTTCAATAATTTCGTCTCTAATTACTATTTTTGCACGCAGAGTATTTCTTCCACAAAATGTCATTACTTTTGTTTCCCTTAGCTTCAAGACAAATGTCGGAGTGGTACCCTAGAGTCCACCAGTAACTTTTAAATACGTTTGTTTTGTGTGCAGTTTTAAATTCCGCAAACAGATCAGCTTAACCTGAAGGGAGCCGTTTCTGGTTTGGTTTGCGATTAGCCCTCCCGTTTTTTGCCCCTCTGGGGCTTGGCGGCTGCGGCGTTTGAAGTCTTCCTCTTGGCGGCTTAGTGACTTGGGGCGACATCTAGAACATCAATTTAGATTGATACCTACGAACAGCGTCTTTAAGGCTTGATAATGTCCAACCACTGGTTATTTGGCCTCCTGATCTTCGGCTAGTCACGACCGGCGGCAAATTATCACTCAGAAAAACGACGAATTAACATATCAAAGGGCTGAAGAGGGCACGTAAGACCCTGAATCAGCCGGTTGTCAGGTAACACACTCTGCAAAAACTCTCGGCTGCTGAGTGGGCTCACAGGAAATTCGAGTGTACGCTTAGCTGGCTGCGTGAGCAAATATGAGAAAGGTCCTGCACTCCCAAATACATCGAGAGAGAGAGAGAGAGAGAGGAGAGAGAGAGAGAGAGAGAGAGAGAGAGAGAGAGTTCTGCCAAATTAGAGCTTTCTGAAAGAAACTAGTGAGTGAGATGTCTGAAATTGAGAATGGGACCCTTTCTTGCAATACTTTTTTTTTTCCACACTAACTCATTAGCACTATAGAAACAGTAGGTCACTCTTCAACTATTGTTACAGCAGGGGTATATTTATTAGTTCGATTTAGCCGCTCTTTTGGAGAGGAATTAAATACTTTTTTTTAATTATTTCTGAATTAACAATATTTATAGCCGGTCTTGGTGCAAATTTTAATATGATTTAAAGAAAATTATTTCTCTTCATGCATAAGATATCCATAATCCCTATCCTGAGCTAATGCTTTCCAATCATCCCCTGTATAATCCACGTCCCTCAAATTATGGTTAATGTTATTCTCTCACCTCATTTTTGGCCTATCTACTTGGAGCTTTCCTCTGATTTTCCTACAAGGAATTTCCATGAAGCTCCTTCAATCCCCATTCGTGTCACATGTCCTGCCCATCGCAGTATACGAGTCTTAACTGTTCTTATTGCATCCGACAGGTCGTGTCAGTGTAAGGCCCCGGTGGCGTGTGACAAGTAAAAGTACCTATACTATAAGGGGAGAGGTTAATTGCGTTAATGGAATGGAAAAATGGAGTTAACCTCATGTGAGTATGTACCAATCAAATTAACACAATGAACCTTGATCGATAGCAAGAAACTGTACCAACTAACATAATTTTTTATGTGTAGTACATCGGTTCAAGAATCGCCACGTCATCACCAACCAATAGTAATCGAGGAATCCACTCGTGTGTAAACTCAACACCCACCCCCCGTTCACTAGACTGCCATTCCATGTGCGGGAACTTTCTTTCACTAGCAATTGATATGCTAGGTTCAAGGCAGCGCGGACATAAGCTCTTCATACATCCCTATCCTGAGTTAATGTTTTCTAATCGTTCCCTGCATAATCTACTTCCCTCAGATCATGGTTAATGTTATTCTCCCATCTTATTCTTGGTCTACCAACTGGGCGTTTTACTCTGGATTTCCTACTAGAAGCTTCTCTGCACCTATTTCATTCCCCATTCGTGCCACATGAGACTTAACTGATTCTACGAGACTTGACTGTTCTTATTATATCTGGCTTCAAAAAAAGACCATGTAGCTCACTGTTATGTAGTTTAGTCCATTCACCTGTCTGTTCATCTCCTCTTTGGTCCAAATATTTTCCTAAGAATTTTATTCTCAAATACTCGTAATTTTAATATCTTCCCTTAAAGTAAGAGTCCGTGTTTCGCATCCATATAATATACTTACTTACTCACTGGCACTAACGAAACCCGTAGGTTCATGGCCGCGCGGACATAAGCTCTCCATGCATCCCTATCCTGAGCTAATGCTTTCCAATCATTCCCTGTATAATCTACTTCCCTCAAATCATAGACAATATTATTCTCCCACCTCATTCTTGGTCTACCAACTGGGCGTTTTCCCTCTGGCTTTCCTACAAGAAGCTTCCAATGCACGTCTTTCATTCCCCATACGCGCAACATGCCCTGCCCATCGCAGTCTACGAGACTTGACTGTTCTTATTATATCTGGCTTCCTATAAAGACCATGTAGCTCATTGTTATGAAGTCTTCTTCTCCATTCACCTATCTGTTTATCTCTCTTTGGTCCAAAAATTTTCCTAAGAACTTTCGCAGTCTACGAGACTTAACTGTTCTTATTATATCTGGCTTCCTATAAAAGACCATGTAGTTCATTGTTATGTATACGTCTTCTCCATTCACCTGTCTGTTTATCTCTCTTTGGTCCAAAAATTTTCCTAAGAACTTTATTCTCAAATACTCGTATCTCTTCTTTCCTCCCTTATAGTAATAGTCCATGTTTCACACCCATATAATAGAACTGGTAGAATAATAGTTTTAAATATTTTCAGTTTAATATTTTTTGAAAGGAGTTGAGACATCAAAAGTCCCTGCAATGCATAATAGCACGCATTTCCAGAATTGAACCTATGTTTAATTTCTTTGTGCATCTCATTCCTATTTGTGATTATTGTTCCTAGGTATTTGAATTCAGCCACTTCCTCAAAATTTTCCTCATTTGTCATTAGCTGGTCCATTCCCATTATATAATGCATTTCTACGTGTGACCATATATTTAGTTTTTATTGATATTTACTTCCAGTCCTAATTCCTTAGTGTTACTCAATAGTGTGTGGCTTGTTGTCCTTTAGTATCTCCTCGCTATCGGGGCCAATAGTACTACATTCATCAGCATAAACTAACAGCTTATTAATACCATTGAGGTGTAGGCCTTCCTCATCCTCTAAAGATTTGATGGCATGCTCTAGTCCAAAAATTAAATAGTAGAGGAGATAGTGCATCTCCTTGCTTCAACCCATTGTGGATTTCAAAGGTGTCCGAAAACTGTTTGCCTACACGCACCCTTACTCTTTGTGCCATTTAGACACATTCGTATAAGTCTAACTTTTTAGGAATTCCGAACTTCAGCAGGATACTAACAAAAAAACTCCTGGCGCGACAGGCCTAGAAGACCGTTAGCTTACCATCTGGCTGCTGGCCTCACATCTACATGTGTCAATCACAGAGGTAGATGATCATCAGCCAGTTTGTAAGGGTGACATGTGGTCAGCATGTCGACACCCAGCCGTTATAGCTGGTTTCTCTCAACCTGGAACCGCTACTATTTGTTGTAGCAATCCAAATACCAACTGAGAGAATAACAGTTTTATATATTTTTAGTTTAACGTTTTTTGGGAGATGTTGGGACGACAAGAGTCCCTGTAATGCATAATAGCATGCATTTCCAGCATTGAGCTCATGTTTCATTTATTTGTGTATCTCATTGCTATCTATATATTAATACGTGAAGAAAAAACTTTTTACGCCTTTTTAAGCACATTGCTGCGCACAGAGGAATGTGATATTTGGCATAATTAAAGTTCATATAGAGAAGGAGTGCACAAAAATAAAATGTACATATAATATGTGTTACAAATAAATTAAATTAAACAAAATAAAATAAACGGTCTCTAAGGAATTTGTGTATTACCCATTTATTTTTTTACGTTCATACTGAAAGTGCATTGTTTCAAAAAGAAAATTGTGCAGCAGCAATGTGAATTGACTTACTCTCGCGTATTTATTATTAGTGGTTTTAAAAAAGTGAGTCCATTTTATTATTTACATTTAAATTAGAACTTGTCTAATCTTGGTTTCAGTAATTTCATTACATATTTTTTTTTATGTCCCGCGCCGTAGCCGAGCGGTTAAGGCAAGAAGCCTTGGCGCAGAGCTACGGGACTTGCGCTGGTTCGAGTCTCCATGGGGGAAGAAATTTTTTCATGGTGTTTCGGCCAGTATGGGACCGGTGCCCACCCAGCATCGTGATGCATTTGGGTAGCTACAATAAGTAGCGGCTCCAGGTTGAGGAAACCAGCTATAACGGCTGGGGGATTCGACATGCTGACCACATGTCACCCCTACACTGGCTGATTATAATCTACCTCTGTGATTGACACATGTGGATGTGAGGCCAGCAGCCGGCTGGTAGGCTAAGGGCCTTGTAGGCCTGTCGCGCCAGGAGTTTATTTTTTTTATATTTACATATTCGCACCTAATTTCATTATGCCTCGACATAGAACATTGACGGGTCGGAGTGAGAGACAAAGAACACGATTTAATTAGTGTTTCATACAATCTGGTTTCTGTTTCACGTGTCGGACATTTTGAATTTAAATACTTTGTTATTTTTCAATAAATATTTATTAGCATTTTGTATTCTTTTATATGTTTAATTTGGTGTATTACTATGTTTATTTAGCCCCCATTAAACATCCATCCATAGTAATTCTGCCCGAAGGCAGATCCTTCACTGCAATCATAGCATTTTGATGCTATGCTTCCAGCTTTACTTACTAAGGAATTGTAGGTGTGGTAGCTTCCCATTGCTTTCCACACCGGTGAAGGATGATGATGGTGATGATGATACTGATAAGGATGATGATGATAATGCCCATATGATTTCGGGAACCGCTTGGGCCTTAAAGTTTTCCTGACATTTGTCTTACAGGTGAGGAAAAACCCCGATAAAAACCTCACCCAGAAAAACTGCCCCGACCGGGGATCGAATCCGGGTCCGCTGCGTGGCATGTGTCCATAAATTAATCAGTTATGAAGTAATGCCAATTTTACAGTTTGTGACTCGCTGATAGTAAGTGCCAATTCTAACAAAACCATCACAGTCTTATTCAATTCGGGTATTTGAACTGTATAAAAAAATTCCTAACTTTAAATTAGCGAAACTATAATTTCTCCTGCCAATTATTTAAATGTTCCGGACCGAAAAGAAAACATTATCATATAAAAAACCGTTAGTTATTATTGTACATTATTATGCAATTTGACATAAATGTAAGTAATTTCTACTCGTTTGTTTTTCTATTGTTTTGTTATAATAGTTATGTACGCAACAAAGGAAATAAGTAGTACATTACTAGCCGAGGACGTGATTGAGTCCGAACTTTAGCGAGGGCTAGCAAACTAACTTGGAGACTAGTAATGTACTGTACTTACTCCCCGAATTGCGTACCGGTGTATAATTTTTTGCATGACAGTGCGTTTTGTCGTACTTGAAGTAATGGTGACCTTGATTGAAAGTTCAACTTCCTACATTTCGGGGTTGCCAACCTAAATAACCATACTGTAATATTACATATTACTAACCTCGTGCGGGAAGTAAAACCACTACCCTTTATGTATACTACTTACAATGTAGGTATATACAAAAATATATCCAAAAGGTAGTGTTAATACACATTATACGAAAACAAATCACTGCATTTTAAATGAACTGAACTTTATTTGTAACACTATAAAACAATAAATACGTACTTGTCGCCATTTTATGACTGTTTGGTGTCACGGCCTGCTATAGTCTCAACTAATAAAAATTACCCACACTGTTAACGTTAGTCAGTTGTTTATAATGAACACAAATATTTCAACAAATAAGATATTATTTTACAATTATTTATTATTTTGAAAACACCATCGCGCAAAACATAATGTACAATGCACGTTTGTGAAGTATTTTACAGAATTTCGGAAATATTTAGTGTGAGTTTATATCTTGGTTTGAAGAGTTCAATTGTTTGATAGCAAGGGAATGTTGATAAAACAACTGAAATTGTTTATTGTTGTCTGAATTAGTGGCACCCATTTTAAGTGACAATTTCAGACTGCATATTAGTTACAAATATGATTAATTGTGATGTAGAGGAATCTTCCAAGGATTTGGCAACATATAACTGACTTGGCAGGAGGCTATAAATGAAGTTCGTAATGTCCAAAGTAACCTAAATATGTTTTGTGATCTTATAGCAGTGTTGCCATTACTTATAAAATGCCCTGGTATCTTTATTTTTTTCTAGTATTGAATCTATATATTAACAAGTGAATGAAACACTTTGTACCCTTATTAAGCAGATTGCGCACACAGAGGAGTGTGATATATGGCATAATTATAGTTCATATAGAGAAGGAGTGCAGAAAAATAAAATTTATGTATAATATGTGTTGCAAATAAAATAAATTAAACAAACCGTAGTAATTCTGCTCGAGGGCAGGACTTTCACTGCTATGCTTTGCAGCTTTACTAAGGAATTATAGGTGTGGTAGCTTCCCGTTGCTTTCCACACCAGTGAAGGTTGATGATGATGATAATAAAGAGGATGATGGTGATGGCCGGATGATTTTCGGTGACCGTTGGGCCTTAAGCTTCCTGACATTTGTCTTACAGGTGAGGAAAAATCCCGAAAAATATCTCACCCAGGAGCCTGTCCCAACCGGGAATCGAACCAGGGCCCGCTGTGTGACAAGGCAGCACGCTACCTCGAAATTAAACAAAAATAAAATGAATTGTCTCTAAGGAATTTATGTGTATTACTCATTAATTTGTTTACGTTCATACTGAAAGTGCATTATTGTAAAAAGACAATTGTGTAGCAGCAATATGAATTGACTTACTCGCAGATTTATTATTAGTGGTTTTTATTAGTGAGTTAAAAAAAAAAGGTAAGTACATTCTATTATTTGAATTTAAATTAAACCCTGTCTAATGTTTGTTTCAGTAATTTCATTACATTTATATACATACATACACACACACACACACACACACACACACACATGTATATATAATATATATATATATATATATATATATATATTCGCACCTTCTTCCATTATACCTCGACATAGAACATTGACCGGTCGGAGTGAGAGACAAAGAAGAAGGGATATATATATATATATATATTTTTTTTTTCCCCCGTACACATAAACACATAATAATAGGCCAAATGCAAATTTAAATAGTATACAAATATCAAATGACGCGTTGTTTTTTTTTTAATATGGCTTAGCCAAGCTATACCGCATATTTCCTATCGTTCGTATTTTTAAAATAAATCGAAATTTAATGCATAATGACGTATTTGTGACAAACTTAAAAATGTAATGAATTGTGGTCGAATTTCGACCGCTGGGCGACCACTAGTTTGTAATTATTATTGATTCCAGACACTTCTTCAAAATTACTCTCATTTGTCATTACTCATTAGGTTATTAGCTATCCATTTCCATTATACTCTTTCTCATTAGGTTCAACAATTGTGCCGTTGAATTCCAATTTACATCTTACTGGATCTATAGATATACACATGCATATTGTCTTATTAATTGATACTGTCATATTAGATTTATCTGCACACATCTACCACATCTATAATTCCCTAGTAAAACTGCAAAGCATAGCATGAATTACTATGGATGGATGGATGGATGGATGGATGTGACAAATCAATGTAGTAAGCCTAATCATGGAAGATCTTATTCCTGGCATAATACAGTTCATTCAATTTTTATTTTCCATTATATACAATAGCCCATGAATTAAATAAAATACACACGAGATAAAGAGGATGACCTTAGATACAACATTAAAAAGGTCGTAAGTCACAGTGGGTCACTGGATTGTCTCGCGATTCAAGTTTTCTGTTCAACATGTTCTGGCTTCGATCCAGGGGCTGCAATTTTATATTATCTGAATATATTAACTTTTAATTTAGAAAGTTTATAGCCGTTATTAAAATTCTTAACATATGTTTCATTGTATAAAATGATTCTAACGTAGGCAAACTGTGGTGAAAATCTCGCAGAATTGTAAATGTGCGTCATGACGTAACTATATGGTTACGAGAATTAAAAGGAGGCATTTTGAAATGGTTTGGACACGTAATGTTGATGTAAAAACAACGATAGTACACACACACACACACACACACACACACACACACATATATATATATATATATATATATATATATATATATATAGTATAAATATATACATACATATACCGTATATATAAACTTTCAATTGACACTAGCGGGAAGATCTTGCAACATGGGACGGCGTGTATGTAGTTCTGGTAGTTAATGAAAAATGAGAATTTTGAAGAAGTGGTGGAATTCAAGTACCTAGGAACAATAATTACATACAGGTGTAAGGTGCACACAGAAATTAAGCATTGCCTCAGTTCTGGAAATGCATGCTATTACGCATTTAGGGACTTTTGCCATCCCAACTTCTCTCGAAAAGCGTTAAACTAAAAATATATATAAAACTGTTATTCTTCTAGTTTTATTATATGGATGCGAAATATGGACTCTTACTTTAGAATAGAATAGAATAGATTTATTTAGCCTGATGGAGTTAAGGCCATGTGGCCTTCTCTTCCACTCACCAGATCAAGCATATGTTACATATGAATACAAAAAAAAAATACAATAATAGTCATATTAAACAGGACAAACATGTTACACATGAATACAAAAAAATTACAATAATAGTCATATTAAACAGGACAAACATATGTTACATATGAATACAAAAAAAAGTTACAATAATAGTCATTGAACAATTAATTATTTGTCATATTGAATAATAATGAAATTAATGTCTAATAATAGAATGAAACTAAATACAATTAAAATTAAATTAATGATACAATGAATAAAAAAAGGAATAACAGCTCGAATCTACTATACATAAAAAGAAAAGACAAAAAATACAAAGAAAGAAATAAACTACAATGAATTAATCTACGCTTTTTATACAAGGCATTAGGAAAATATATTAACAAATCCTAAGTCTATTTTTATTAAATAATGCAAAAACGCATTATTAATTCTTAAAAAGTAGTATTAGTGAGTTGTTTCTGTTAGTGATTTTATTTTCAATTTATTTCTGAAAGATGGTAAAGTTTGGCAGTCTCTGACATAGGGTGGAAGGGAATTCCATGTTCTAGCAAGAGAAACTGTAAAAGATTTCGAATAATAGGTAGTATGATGAGGAGGGATATAAAGGACACTGTGCTCAAGGGATCGGGTATCTAAGTTATGTGTATCAGAGAGTTTAGTGAAGCGGTGTGATAAATAATAAGGTAATGATGGTGTAATATGTTATAGAGAAGGAGAAAATATTACAAGAATTTGAGAATAAAGTTCTTAGGAACATTTTTGGACCAAAGAGAGGAGAACAGACAGGTGAATGGCCTTTACGTGAAACCAGATGTAATAACAACAGCTAAGTTTAGTGAACTGCGATAGGCAGGATATGTTGCACGAATGTATCATGAAAAAGGAGCTTGGAAACTCCATGTAGTAACACCAGAGCGAACGTGCCCGACAGGTAAGCCAAGAATGAAGTGGGAGAATAACATTAATAATGATTTGAAGGAGGTAAATTATATAGGAGATGAATGGAAAACTTCAGCTTAGGATAGGGATGAATGGAAAGCAAAAGTAAGAGCGGCCATGAGCCTACGGGTTCGATAGTGTCAGTTACTTAGTTGAAATCCCGTGTAGTAAACAATATTCACATTACAGTAAAGGTTGCGTAACCAAAAAGACATTAAGAGATATTATATTACATATAATTTAGCTAATTACGAGAGTAATATTGAGGACTGTCAACCGCAAACAGCAATTAATATAACCAAAGAGAAAAATGTTTGCTTGTACCGGGATTTAAACCCAGGATCTCCAGATTTGCGCGTCCAGTTAGTGAACCAGCCCTTACTGAAATCTAAATAGTTTTCGTAAGTAATGCCACGAGTGATTTTCAAATCATGAGTCACGAAATGACGAGTGAATTTATCTAGAAGATTTGGAAATCAATAGTGGCATTTGTTAGGACTATTTAACGAATAAAATTAATATGTTTACTAAAAAATCATTATTTAAATATAGTTACCGGTATTTTAAAATATTTATATATTTATTGTAAACGGCGATGTTTGAAAACAAATCAGAAATGTGAGTTCATGTTCATTCACTGCAACTTGATATTATTTATTGCCAAATAGGATCGCAAATTGTAAGAATGCACCCTAGTGGATAAATACATCAAGATGAATAGTCAACATTATATGTTATTTATTTATTTATTTGTTTAGTAAACAACTTTAATAAAATCAAGGAATCTGTTCATTATTTGCTGTATTCAATGTATTTGTTGGAGAAAAATAACGTTCTAAGACGTTCAGAATATTAAAAAAGATGAGCTTTCTTTATCACAAAAGCAGGAGCTGATAAAGAGAAATCTATAAAAAGCGAGATGAAACACGACTGTTGTTGGTTGTAAAACAAAATTCATTCAAACGTGATTGTTCATTGACTACCATTTGGGTCAAGAGTTAAATAGTCCTCTAATGAAATTATGGCATTTCATGGGAAGGACCCCATACAAAGTAAAATCTGTCTCCAGAATAAAATTTTAGAGAGATCTAATCAATTTAAATATCTTGGATAGTATCTCTCTATCTGTGATGAAAAGGATATCCCTGAAAAAATTACTAGTTATAATAAAAGTTTAGGAATTATTAATCAAGTTATGAAACCATCCCTTGTACAAAAAAACACCAGATTACGTTTATATAACACTTTGGCTAGACCAGTGTTGACCTATGGTAGTGAAGCATGGACACCAAAAAGACAACATGAAAGCAGAATAACGGCTTGTGAAATGAGATTCATGAGCAGAACAGCGGGTTACACCAGATGGGATCGGAAAAGGAACACCGATATCTTAAAAGAATTGAAGACTACGCCAATTTTGGAATATATTAAATAGTACCAACTAAATTGGAAACACCATCTTGAAAGAATGAGTTAAAATCGGATCCCCAAAGCTGTTTATAATTATATACCAAGAGGACGAAGATCACTGGACCGTCCTATGAAACGCTGGAGGGAAAAGTTTCTATAGGATCGTAACAGGCCTTGGCCTAATACTTGGAAGGAAGAAGAAGAAGAAGAAGAAGAAGAAGAAGATTTATGACAAGCTCTAGTATAAAATTGAATAGTACAAGATATAATCCATCTATTTCCTTTAACCCATTGTGAATTTAAAAAATGTCTGCAAATTCCTACATACATACCTTACTCTTTGTGTCATTGCCGCTTATATTGGTAACTTATATTTAATTTATAACCATATCTTCATAATATGGTATAATTTAGTTTCTTTGTAATTTTTTCTGTAAGTTATTCATAGATGCTTACGTCTGCTTAATTCTCATTAATATGGTTTGATTTATTGTAAAAGACAAAACGTTAAGCTAGCTTAGATCAAAGATTACGGTCTGAGATAAGACAAACTTGAGATTTGTGTCATCAATAATTGGTATATAATATAATGAAATTAAACATAGGCTCAATTCTGAAAACGCATTATTACGCATTACAAGGACTGTTGTCATCCAACTTCGCTAAAAAAAAACCTTAACCGAAAATGTATAAAACTGTTATTCTCCCAGTTACATTTATAGATGCGAAATATGTCTCACATTTTAAGGGAGGAGAACATTTTAAGAATATTTGAGAATAAAGTCCTGGGTATTTTTTTGGAGCAAAGGGAGATGAACAGACAGGTTGAATGGAGAAAACTACATAACAATGAGTAGGTGCTCTTTATGGGAAAATATTATAGAGAATATTAGAAAATATAGTCCTCGGCAATTTTTTTGGAGGAAAGAGAGATGAACAGACAGGTGAATGGAGAAAGTACGTAACCAAAGAGTAGATGCTCTTTATGGGAAACCATATGTAATAAGAACAGTTATGTCTTGTAAACTGCGATGGGCATGTCATGTGACACAAATGTGGAATAAAAGAGTGACATGGAACATTTTTCGCAGAAAAAGAAAACCAGAGGGAATGCGCCCAGTAGGTAGGCCAAGAATGATGTGGAAGAATAACTAACTACGATTTGAGAATGGTGAATTAGGCTATACAGGGGATAATTAGAAAACGTTAGCTCAGGATAGGGATGTTGGTGAACATATGTCCGCGCGGCTATGAACCTCCAGGTTCAAAGTGCCAATGAGTTATATATATATATATATATATTTAAAACTATAACTAAGTCTCCCTATACACATGAGGCAAGAGTGCTCCTTTGCGAAAGTGTTAACTCGCCTAATTGAGACTAATTTAATTACGAAAATAGATGTCAGCGACAAATGGTTACGTTATCTTTTCAAAGAAACGTCTAGTTTCTAGTAGGCAAATAACGTGTCACTTGCATGGGAAAGATCAATTACATTTTTCTCAGATACTGTAATTTAGTCTTGGGGTTCTTTTGCTATCCCAAAAAAAACCTCAGATTACGAATCTAGGACTCAAAGTCCTTCCCGGAAGATTTCGTATAAATATTTCCTGACCATAAACTCAGGCTAAAATTACTGGTTAGTTTATATTAAAAAATAACTGAATTGGAACTAAAATGTTTTAAAATAATACTATAGTACCTTTTTTTATCCGTCTTCCACAATTAAAATTATTTTTTATTTAGAAAAAACTTCGTTAAATTATTAAATCACGAAGGCCTTTCAAAAACGTGTTTCATCTTCGGAATGCTAATTGGTACTAAAGGCCGGCGTATAATTTATATAATGGGTTTAGGTCTGTGGGTGTGCTCTCGTTTATATTATTTATATTCTTTGCTTCTCTTAAAATTGATATGCTTTCTAAGATGCTAATTTTGTTGTTGTTATTCTCTTTGTGTATGATTATCATGGTATCTTCGACTTTGATAAACTGATGACCCGTTTGTAGTAAGAATAAATTTTAATTGAGGAAGACGGATAAAAGAAAAGGTACCGTACGTACTATATTATTATTTTAAAACATTTTAATATATAATCTCAATTGTGATAACAATGAATATCAAAAAGTGTATTAATTGGTATTATTCAATAGCGATGTGAAAAGTGATTGTTACATGGCCGTGATACTTGGAAAGGAAGACCTGCATTATATATAAAAATTCCGACACGCAGAACTGCATAAACTAAGCGAACTCGTCAGCAAGTTGAAGTCATAGCCCGATTTTGCTGTTTTACTGAATATATATCTATTTTCTTAACCCATAAATTGAAGTAACTAAATTTCTAATTCCTACTTAATTAAACGTGAGGAACTGCAGGGATGAAGCATAACCTTAAATTATTATCTATTGCACATTGCTGTATAATTTGACAGACTTTAAATAAGTTCTACTGATTCGTTAATCCATTGCTTTACGGAAATATTAGATAAATTAAACCAATGTATAGTGGACTCGGTATTTTAGTTTTAGGAGGCATCAAAGGTAACTTTTTTTCCTCTATTAAAAAAAATACATTGTTACTGCCAGGCAGAGTCGGGCAGTTGATGTTAGAGACTTCTAAGACGCCGCGCCGCTCCAATCACCAAAAACTGAAAACAGTTCTCTGCCAATAATGTCTTCGTATTATAATTGACATATGAAAGGATGTTTCCATGACAACTCCACGTGGACATAATTATCTTAACAGCGTTACAACTATTGTCTTTTGCAGTATTATTATAATATATTATGTTAGTGCCAGTGAATAAATCGCGACAACGCCGCTTGATATGCTAAATACTTATCCGTGCAAAATAGACCTATCTAACCACAAAGCAAAGCGCCTGTAAACTAAAATACTGAGTCCACTATACCAGTATCTTATAGGACACAGGATCAATGTAAGGTTAATTAAATTGAATGCTATACAGATGCATTGCGACGAAGCAAAAATTGCGGCTAGAGCTTTTTTTTTATTTCGGTTCACATAAAATCCCCATTTCTAATGGTCGGATTTCAGTGATTATTGGAGAAAACCTTTCTCGTTTTATTTCATTATCATATACTGATTTTCATTGCAAAAAATAAAAAAATAAAATAAAATAAAATTTACGACCGCTAAAGCTATTTTTTTTCCGGGTGAACTCCTACTCCTCTTGGTCCAATTTAGCTGGTTAACGAGCAGAACCTCACTTTTTTTATTGCTATATGTCAAGTTTGGTTCTTATAAAATAAAAATTGAGCTAACAGGTATATAAATATATATATATATATATATATCCACCGCTGTGGTCTCGAGGTAGCGTGCTGTCTTGTCACGCAGCGGGCCCGGGTTCGATCCCCGGCCGGGACAGCTTTTCTGGGTGAGGTTTTTATCGGGGTTTTTCCTTACCTCTAAGACAAACGTCAGGAAAACTTTAAGGCCCAAACGGTCCTCGAAAACATATGGCCATCATCATCATCATCATCCTTCACCGGTGTGGAAAGCAACGGGAAGCTACCACACCTACCATTCCCTAGTAAAGCTGCAAAGCATAGCATGAAAATGCTATGATTGCAATGAAAGACCTGCCCTCGGGCAGAATTACTATGGATGGATGGATATATATATTCATGCTATGCTTTGCAGCTTTACTAGGGAATGGTAGGTGTGGTAGCTTCCCGTTGCTTTCCACACCGGTGAAGGATGATGATGATCAAGGCCGGATGATTTTCGGGGACCGTTGGGCTTCCTGACATTACAAGTGAGAAAAAACCAAAAACCTCACCCAGGAGCCTGTTCCGATCGGGAATCGAACCCGGGCCCGCTGCGTGACGCTACCTCGAGACCACAGCGGTGGACTATATATATGACACATAATTGCGTATTTGCCTTCATTGCCAAATGTCAAAAATATAGTTATAACATATATATATATATATATATATATATATATATATATGTCATGATTATTTTCGATGTAGGCCTATACTAAATAAGATCGGTGAAGATCTGTGATTTTTTTTCTCATGAGAACAGTCTCCATTCTTTTGGAATTCTCTGAAAGTCGGAATCATAGCCCTAAACCCAAAAATATACATGTTACTTTGATTTGTCTAAGATTTTATATGACATTCCTTTTCGAAGGTAGCCAAACTACCTCAGAATTTTTAAGCTCTCATAATGGTTACGCTAATGAGAGAGCTATTGTTTCAGATCTTGTAGGCCTACTAGTAAAAATGTGATGTAATAACATGTTATTGAATATAATACCGGTAATTAAAATTATGTTAATTACCAGGATTGGTTGGAGAAAACCCTCAATGATGAGGAAAATTCTCAAAATGAATGAATTAAAAATAACGAAATAGATAAAAAGTTCTTCCATTGATCTGCCTAGATTTAAAACCAATCTCGGATACAGACGTGAGCAGTTAATATATAGCCATTGCGATTAACTTTAATAATTCAATTAGAAGATGTCATTGTATAGTGTATTTAGGCCCGAGTTAATATAAAAAGTTCGTTACGCAGGAATGTGTAAACTAAGCGAATTCCTCAGAAAATCGAAGTTATTGTACGATTTCGCTGAATTGCGGAATCTTTTTTTTTTATTTTATATCGAAGAAATTCAATTTATTGTGCCAACTTATTTAAATGTGTAAGACTACAGAGAAAATAAACCTATCATAAGCTAAATTATTACTTTTTGAATATTGTTGCGTAATTTCATAAATTTAAATTATTTCTACTGATTATTTTTTCCATTAATTTATTAAAAATGCTAAATAAATTAAACAAATGTATCTTATAGGATATTTTAAAGGTTAATTCAATTGTATTATATATATATATATATATATATATATATATATATTTTATTTTTTTTTGTCATGGTCATTTTCGGTGTCTAAAAGATAGGGTCGGTGAAGATCTGTAAAAACTTTTAAAAATCTTTTGATGAGAACAGCGAATAGAATTTTCGTTCCTTTGGAATCCACTAAAAGTGCATGTGATTTAAGAAAATTAGTCGTGGTAAAATAAAAAAAAGAAACGCACATCGCTAGATGTCAGCATCCATAACTCCCAGTGGAGCCATCTTTTGACTCATAAACTAACTTCGGGATATAATAGAGATCAGTGAGACAAGATGCAAAAGAACAAAATATATCAAACAACTTTGCTGAAATTGATAAACTATTTCCTTAGACTTCTTAAATGTAAAAAACTGCCATAAAATAAAAATATATCAGTTACAGTTAACCGAAAACGAACTTTGAAATAGATTGAAAAGAAAGTTTACATATTAGACATCGGATGTTGGCTATCCTGTGCTACAGCAAGTAAAGCTAGCCAACATATACTGCAAAACAAAATTTACAATTTGGAAGATTCTTCGAAAATAATCTTGTTTTATCCTCGCTACTTCCATTTTTCACAATTTTCTGTGATGCAAAATAAATTTTATAAAAGGCGAAGTAGGAAAAATTATTAATTTTCAACATATATGTGATAACGTTGGGTATAGTTGATTCCATTATTTCGTTTATCATTTGTTTTGAAAGGAAGCGCGGTAAGTTGGTTTACATATAATTTATTGGAAAAAAATTTGACAATGACAATAAATGGTTTGGTGTTTACACTTAAAAAAGAGTTTAATAATACTACATTTCAAAACAATTACACTTAATATTTAATTAACCTATCTCAATATTATAAATCTAGAAACTCTAACCTAACTACAATACAAATAAAAAATAAGTTAATATTAAAGAAGATATTTTATTTATGCAGTCCACTTGAGGCATCTAGTGTCTAGGTGAGTTCCAAGACATCTTACACTACAATATCTTGCACCACATGGAATACATTTATAACTGCTTGTAAAGCCACATACAGCGCAAAAATGTCTCTCAGGAAGCTGTGAAGGCAGTGCTTGTGCTGACATATAATTTGGGGGATTCGGATTGTAATTACGATCTTCTTCAACCAATTGACCAAATGTTTTACGGAACCTGCAAAACAGTGCATGCAATAAAATACATTTTGAAATTACACCATATTAACAGTGTTACCTAGCACTCTCAAAATAATGACTAACATTAATTACTTTATTTCTGTTTGTCCACCACTGTGGTCTCGAGGTAGCGTGCTTCCTTGACACGCAGCAGGCCCGGGTTCAATTCCTGGTCGGGACAGGCTCCTCGGTGAGGTTTTTCCTCACCTGTAAAGACAAATGTCAGGAAGCTTAGGTGCCAACGGTCCCCGAAAATCATCTGGCCATCATTATCATCATCATCCTTCACCGGTGTGGAAAGCAACGGGAAACTACCACGCCTACAATTCCCTAGTAAAGCTACAAAGCATAGCATGAAAAATTGCAATGAAAGACCTGCCCTCGAGCAGAATTACTATGGATGGATATTTCTGTTTATATACAAAGAGTTTAAGTTTATATTCATAAATCTAACCTTACTTGCTTATTTATATTTTTAAAAAATTGCAGTAATTAAAATAATTTAATTTTGGAATTCTATGCCACAAGTGTGTTTACATAAATTAAAAAAATTAAAATACAAAAATTATTGTAGCAGAACATATTATATTGGTTTACATATAATTCCTTAAATATATGTTGATTTTCCCCCCCAAAAATGTGGGAAATGCCTTGAAAATGAATGAGAAGTCGAAGTACAAATAACCTAAAATAGCCATATTTACAATACTCATTGTTCAAATGGAATGCCAAACGCATCCTTAAGGAGTGTCCAATAATCCAATAAACTGTAAACTAATCTGGTGTAAAAACAAACTTGCCCATTTTCTTACCTAACAAAATTAATTTAGTAGACCTATACAATATTATGTAGTACAAAGGCTTAGTAATGAGTGCATAAATATATAAATAGCCACAATCTGATAGAAACATGTATTATCAAGTTGGCTAACATGTGCTATCAGTCACGTTTGTTGCAACATTCATAGATTTACTCCCGGCCTTAATTTTAATATGGCTTATGGCTGCTTTAATTCATCTTTATTTTTATAGCACCATGCATTAAGTTTATAATAAAATACAAATAATGGCTGAGGTCCATTATTTGACGGACACAATTCTACACTTACATTCTTATGCCACTGATGCACGAAACACTTGTAAACATGTTTCGTACTGTTTTAAACATTTCTTACAATTTTTAAATATTTATAAATTACGTGAAATTTGTGCATTGGGTTCTAGAGATGCAGAAATGCTTCATGTAACATCTGCTAGGTGGCTCTCAAATCGGAGTTACCAACATTTGAAAAAAAATTTCAAACCATATTTAGTGTTAGTGTATGTAAAATTAGTTTATAGTTTATTAAATAATATGCATATAAATTGTTTTCTTAGGGTAGGAAATTGGAAGTTGGTTTACGTCCATTTTTTTTAGCATTTGGGAATAAATAATATGCATGTAAATTGTTTTCTTTGGTTAGGAAATGGCAAGTTAGTTTACGTCCATTTTTTTAGCATTTGGGAATTTATTCCCAAAGTTGGTAATGCTGACTGCAGAGCCATCTACTGGAGGCTACATTAACCATTACAGCAACTACCGCAACTCGCGCATGTGTACTGCAATTCTGTGGAACTTAGAAGAATTCATGTCCACCAAATACTGGACTTTTTCCCAAATAATAATTAAGAAATGATGTAAGAATGATATAAGAATCTATTCAGTTCATTTTTAAGAATCTGTTCAGTCATTTGAACTATCCTGTGAATGATGTTTATATTCATATTAGCAAAACTGTTGTTACTATAACAATTCTGAGCTAAGTTCCAGTTATACTATAAACAAACTTGCAAAAGTATTACTTTGCCAACACCATCTATTGGGGAAACCGTGGTGGTACTTTTACCCATCATATGACTAAATTGTGTTCAGAACTGTCATCAATAGAAGCATTATTCTTAGGCATCATCGTATTTTATGCGATATAAGACTGAATACAAGGTAAGTTTGTACCAATAATTAGGTACTTCCATTTCTTATTTATTTATGACAAAACATTATATATGGGCCTACTTGATCAAACATTTACACTTTTTCATGATGTCGATAGATATCTTTTATTTACAATTTCATTATGAGCAGAATTTATGCTTCATGGTGACTCACCTGTAAATTCTGCTATTATTTTCACCACATGCTCAATGTAGGATATTTTTCACTAAACTGTTTGAAAAGATTCAAAATAATTTTTTTTTCTCAGCTTTTCAAAGTCTTATAATTATATATAATTATTTAGATGTTTCGAATGGTGTAGTGGGCCGCACACCAACAGAGTCAGGGGTCCGAGGCTTGATTCCCAGTTCAGATGATATATTTTCTTTTTAAAAAATAATGTGTATTAAATATATTTAAATTGTACTGTATTTTATGGACTATAAGATCCACTTTTTTCTTTGAAAAATTGCCTCCAAAATTCAGGTCCATCTTATATTCGAAATTAATATAAAAATGTCCAATGTATTCCCGCCAGTCTTAAAAGTGGTCATATATTCAATGCGGGACACATATCTCTATCTGGCAACATTGGATTCAATTGACAGCAGCAGTGCATCAATGAGACAAACATGAGTTGCAGGGATTCACAAGAGGTCCTGGTTCGGACATTAATTTTTCTTTTCACAATATCATTATAATATGATCCATTATTGGAACTGTGTTATAACAACAGTATTGGAAAATGTTAAATAACATCTTTTACTGCTTATAAAAGTGGTGGTGTAAAATTCTCAAATATAGATATTTCTAAATGAAGCCGGCCGTTGGCGATAGTGGTCACACCTACCTGACACTGGACGAAACGAGAATTATAGATTTGTATATGTGGAAAGAATTGTTAATGTTTGTGCCAAGTCTCGAATGCTGTAGTTGGCTGCACACTAGTCTGGAGAACTAGAGGTCCACGGTTCGATTCCTGGTTCGGACATTAATTTTTCTTTTCACAATATCATTATAATATTATTGCTAACACTGTCTCTCTTCTGCCCCGCCATCACAAATCTAGAACACTGTCTAGCCTATGATGCGTCATTGCAGCCTACGGTGCCAGTGAACTTGAATTGAAAGTGATTTGTGTTATCGATAATAGTACAATATTTTTGTTAGTAGCTAGTTTTGTGGAATTCAGGCTTTCACGGCCGGTAATCACAGTATTAAAAGATTCCGGGCTATGTGGCTGTGGTCTATAACTGGCGTTTCTTCCAGATATTTCTCCCTCAACTGCAGTCCCTCATTTGCAGTTGAGTCTACGACAGGGAAACAACAGCTGGAAGCTCTTGCCACTGAAGATGCCCTCCGCAGTTGAGGGAGAAACGTCTGGAAGAAACGCCAGTTATAGACCACGGCCACATAGCCCGGAATCTTTTAATACTATAGTAGCTAGTTTTGTAATGGAAAAAAATAAAAAGTATTTATATTATAATGCAGGCTATAAATTGAAGGTAATAGCATATGCAGAAGAACATGGAAACAAAGCAGCTGAGCAGCATTTCGGCCCTCCACCAACAGAAAAAAATCATTAGCGATTGGCAAGTTAGTAATGAAGAGCTGAAAAAAATGAGGAAGACTCAATGTGCAAATAGAGGACTGAATGCAAAATGGCCAAAACTAGAAAATGACTTGTTCAAATGGATTCAAGGACACCGTCAAAATGGCACTGGAATTAATACAAAAATGATTCAAATACATGCTTGTAAGCTAGCGCTACAGTGGAACAGACTTTAAGGGTGGAGTTGGTTGGTTCTACAGATTTATGAAGCGTCATGGACTTAGCATGCAAACCAACTTTCCATCGCTTTATTAATCAACATCGAAAGAAAACCAGTGTGGAACTAAGCCAAATAGCAAATATGGATGAAACTCCTCTGACATTTGATGTGCCAAGTAACAAAACTGTTGCCATGAAATGTGCTAAAACTGTAACTATAAAAACAAGTGGACATGAGAAAATGCACTACACTGTTGTCCTTTCATGTTGTTCTGATGGTACTAAATTTAATCCAATGTTCATTTTCAAGCACAAAACAATGCCAAAACCTTCTGAAATACTGCCAGGTGTTGATCTTCACGTAAATGACAAAGGTTGGATGGACGAGGCTGGTATGAAATTATATATTAACAGTGTGGGAGAGAAGTAAAGGGCTTTATTGAAGAAGAGTTCTCTTCTTGTGCTACATCAGTTTAGTAGTCATTTGAAAAATTCAATGAAAGAGAAATTGAGACAGGGAAATACAGAGCTTGCTGTTATTCCGGAAGGACTTACTTCACAATTGCAACCTCTTGATGTCATGGTAAATAAACCATTTAAAGTGTATTTGAGAAAGGAATGGAACAAATGGATGATGGATGAAACCTAACATGAATTCTTGCCAAAGGGAGCTTTAAAATGACCTACAATCAAACAAGTGTGTCAGTGGATAAAACAGTTGTGGTCTAGAGTGAGAGAAGACATTATTGTTAAATCTTTCAAGAAGTGCGGCATAAGTAATGCTCTCGATGGCAGTGAAGACCATCTTATATATGAAGAATGAAGAGGACAATGATGATGACGACGAAGAAGAAGAAGAAGGTTCAGATGGCGATTTTCAGGGTTTTTAAAGGTCAGTTTGGTTTTATAAACTAAGAATTTATTTTTAATCTGGTTTTGCTATCTTATAATAAAAATGGTAAAAATGTTATTTTAAAAAAAATTATTAAAAATTAAATGTGCCTTATAGTCTTTAGCATCTTAAAGTCTGTAAAAATGGTAATAATATATGTTAAGATTCTCCTATATAACTTATATAGACATGTGCTAGATAATAGATATTTTAATTTTCTCTATTTTCTGTGTCAAAAGAGGGAACTACATTTTCTTACACGCTCTAATGTAAAATCGTTATTCAACCAATGAAAATACAGTCATACACCTACTTTGTTTACATTATAACTGGAACTTCGCTCAGAAGAGGTATAAATAAAATAATTTTCAAAATGGCCATTTTTCAATTATTGACAATTTGAGTTTTACTACACATGTACACACATCCGTCTTAAATTTAAGTAGCTAAAATGTATCACCATATTATGTTTGTCCTTTTTTTTTTCTTCCTAGTATAGGTATAGGTTAGCTTGAATTTTGGTTAGATTTTTTAAATTTCTTGGTCTTAAAGTTAAAAAGCCAACATAAATAGCTGATACTATTTTTCTGTCACACAGGTATAATAATAATAATAATAATAATAAACATGTAGTCAATGTATCCATTTCATGAATTAAAAATTAAAAGAGTTAACATGCTTCGACAGCGAAGCTATCATTTTCAAGACTAAAATATTCAGTCAAATAGTCTTGAAAATGACAGCTTCGCTGTTGGAACATGTTGACTCTTGTAATTTTTAATTGGTGAAATGGGTACATTGACTAATTGTTTTACAATTTTATCACAAAGAAGATCATTTGTTTATTAAATAATAATAATAACAACAACAAAAATAATAATGTCTTGTATCTTGTAAGCCCATGTTTCCCTTAACAGAGATTTAGGTGCTCTCCCCCTACAGGGAAGAATTTGAACCATACTAATTTAGTTACACTTGTTTTCGTATAGATGTCATTTGAGTGGTCCATGGTCAGCGTTCCGCCTCATACTGACATCTAGGAAACCAAGGTAATACTAGGAAAATTCGGTAAATTTTGCTTAGAGGCCTTTTCATTCAGGCTTAAGGATCTTTTTACAAGCCTGAAAATCTGCAGACTCGGAACTGACGGCTTAAAGTCCCTCCCGGACGACTTGCTCCTTGGATTTCTCCATCATAAAAAATCCATCGACCCCAGCCAGGTTTGAACCCGCGACCCTCGGGACCAGAGGCAAGGAGCATAACCACTAGTCCACTGCGGCCGATTAAATAATAATAATAATAATAATAATGCTTTATAATTTAATATTCTAATGAAGATTAACATCATTGTAAACATCTTCTTCCATTGATGGCTTGTTAAGCTCTCAACGCTGGGTTTTTAGTCCATCTCTTCCTGAGACGGCCCAAATATCTCTCTATATGTGAATGGTGATGAAGCATGGCTTTTGGAATTCTGTTCTTAGATATATGTTGTATGTGGGTTTTCCAATGTTATTGGTACTTGTTTATAAAGCAGATAACTCAAGTTCTTGCAGCACCTCTTCATTTCTTTTGTAATCCTATCGGGAATAACCTGCTGATGATCTCATTAATTTCATCTTCCTGGCTGTGATATGATGGATGTCCGTATTTCTCATTGTCCATGCCTCACTTCCATAACATAGTGCTAGTCTATACCAATTCCAAACAAGTTCCAGTTGAATTGTAATCAAACTTGCATAAGATATTACTTTGCTGATATTATCTATGGAGGAAACCATGGTGCTACTTTTACCTGCCATAAGTCTGAATTGTGTACGGAACTGTCGTTGATAGAAACATTGTTTTTAGGCAATATATTTTATGGGAACTAAGACTGAATACAAGATAAGATGGTACCAATAATTAGGAATTTCCCATTTTTTAATTTTTTTACGACAAAAAATTATATATGGCCCTACCTAATCAGATGTTTATGCTTTTTTTCCCATGATGTTGACTGATATCCTTTATTTACAATTTGATTATGAGCAGAATTTATGTTCCATGCTGACTCACATGTAAATTCTGTTGTTATTTTCACTGAACTGTGTGAAGACATTCAAAATAATTTGTTTCTCTCTGCTTTTCAAATACTTTCCTTTACAATGTCTTATAATTATACAGAAGTGGCCATTTTGAAACAACTAAAATTCCAACATATTCTGCATTGTGTATGTGTAAGAATAAACAATGCTTGAATTAAGCCTCATAGTGTTCTTTCCCTGTGAAAGTTAAATAAAAAAACAATGCTTATTTAATCTATTAAAAATGTAATTATATATTTTAAGATTCTCCCATATAACTTATATAGACATGTAGGCTTACTAGATAATACACGTTTTTATTTATTTTTATTTTCTCTATTCTAAGGGTCGTATCTATGAACGCATTAGACCAATAAAAGTTGTTCTCTGCTGAGAAAATTGCATCCAAAGACATTTTTGCATATTCAAAAATCTGTTCATGCGATAATAATTGTTGAAATTCCTAAGCTACCTGGCGAGGTGACTTTGCAGAGAACGAATCATGAGCAACCCGATGGGAACCGATGTACTTTAAAACCTTGCTGCTTTATCCAAGATGTCAGACCTTGAAGACTTCGATCATGTTTTCAGTATACGCGGAGAAGAGGAATTTGATAGAGTCTACCAAAGAATTCAACTGGAAGAACAGGAGAATTGGCATAATATTGCACGATGTGCAGACATTGTCGTACACGGTATTATTTGTGGGATGCAAGCGTAAATGCGTTCCTCTAGCAGATGAAAATAACAGAAGTGGTTTTATCGCTGAGAATTCTGGGTAATTTCTTGCCAATATTACGAAAAAAACTACTTTCATGCATGACCAGTCGGCGACTTGCTAATTCAAACTTTGCACGTTCTCATGGAGAACTCACTCACCAGAGACTAATGTATTTGCATGCGGCCCTAAGTGTTAGAGACGGAATTACGTTTTCTTACACACTCAAACGTAAAGTCATTATTCAACCAATGTAAATGCAGTCATACATCTGCTTTGTTTATATTACAACTGGAACTTAGCTTGGAAGAGGTATAGATAATGTGCCTCAACTTTAGATTAATTTCCACTTGATTTTCCATAATATATTCCTGTAATTCTGTTGCACTACATACTACTTCTGTCTTAACTAACATTTCACACTATTTTAAACATTTTACAATGATACAACTTTTTTTTCACAATTATTAAATATTTATCTATCTATGCAACAATTTCTTCAAAGTTGTACAGAACCACAGTGCACATGAGTGAGATGCATGAATGCTTAACGTAACTTCCACAAGATATCAGTGAAATTTGTGTTACCAACATTCACAATTATTTCCACACCATATTTCAAGAAATTAACTTCATTTTGTTAGGTTAATGTTAAGTGCACATCAGGTTAGTATACACTTCATTGCATAATATGCATATAATTTACTTGTTAGGTCAGGAAGGGGGAAGTTAGTGTACATCCATTTCTAATAAATGTTTGGGAAATTATTGCGAAGGTTGGTCGTATTGATTTCACAGGTATGTGGTGTCATTTAGTAGCAACTCTATAAACTTTTTATATACTTCTTCATTATGTGTATCCAGCCTTAGCTGATGACATGAATCCATTGCATACTTATGCTTTAAGTTGCAATGGGACTGCATTTGAACATACAGCTTATGTGGCATTCAAGGTGAGTGTCCACGAGGTTAAAAGAAAGAGATATAGGAAAGACAGAAATGAACCCTTCAGCCTCGAATACTCTAATACCATCAGGGTCAAAGAAAACAAGAGATCAGGCAAGGGAGACTGGATAGGAAAGTAAAAAAAGAGGGATCTGGTACTAGAAAAGGAAGAAATACCAGATCGATAAAGATAAAAAGATAAAAGGAGCAAAATACAAGTAAGTGGAAGCAATGTTTTACTCAGCTTGGGTACCTTGTGGTCGCCATCCACATATACCCCTGAGGGTATAAGCTTTTTATATGACTTCATAGATATGTGGTTCCATCTAGCATTATCTCCATAAACATTTGCGCATGTGCACTGTTATTCTGTAGGACTTGAAAATGTATGGTGGAAATGAAACTAAAGTTTTTTCGATAATGTTTTATAAAGGCATATTCTCATGTGTCTTCATACTATGGAAGGTTTCATATTATTTAACCCTTTGAGTCTAGATGGTTTTTCTAGATAACCACCTTGTTTTTGTTTTCTTATTGACAGTGGCGTAGTGGTGGTTCTTGTGCAATACTACCAAGAGATCTTATGTACAATGCTGCTACTAAATCATGATTTTGGTACTACCATTCTCACAGTTCATCACCTGTTATAGTCATGGTATCTGGTTAATGCAATACACAAGGAAAAATTAAATCATAGTTCAAAAGGGTTAATAATCATTAATGAATCATCTCACTTCATATACTTTGTATATATCCAAGACCAGTTTTGAAGAGTAGAACCTTTGCAACCCGTCTTGGATATATTAAAAAAATAAGGTGAGGTGTAAAATCTGATTAATTTAATAATTATATATGTTCAATATATTTTGTATAAGCTATTGCACTGTTGTAAAATCTGCACTGGTTTATGATTTATTCTATCAAAGACCTTTCTTAAATTAATGAAGACAATATCCATCCATAGTAATTCTGCCTGAAGGCAGGTCCTTCACTGCAATCATAGCATTTTCATGCTATGCTTGCAGCTTTACTAGGGAATTGTAGGTATGGTAGCTTCCCGTTGCTTTCCACACCGGTGAAGGATGATGATGATGATGATGGCCATATGATTTCGAGGACCGTTTGGGCCTTAAAGTTTTCCTGACATTTGTATTACAGGTGAGGAAAAACCCTGATAAAAAAAACCTCACCCAGAAAAACTGCCCCGACCGGTGGTCGAACCCGAGGCCACTGCGTGACAAGGCAGCACGCTACCTCGAAAGGCAATATGAGCCTCTAAATTAAATTCTCTGTTTTTTTTCTTCAATCAATAGATTTAGGGTAAAATACCTATCACAACAGTATCTTCCTTGTCAAAACTCATTCTGTTTCTTCACCCAAGATATTTTCATAATATGCCTACAGTTTATTTTTAATGATATTTACAAAAAAAATATCCAGAATTTAGTAGGCTTATTCCTCTACAATTTTTTTTGTACATAGGGATGTCAATTGATATTGTCCAATTTTCTGGAATATCATAACCTTCCCAAATCAAATTTAAGTATTTTAAAAATCTTTGTATAATTTTTGTACAAGAGTATTTAAACAATATAGGAAGTAACACTAGAAGTTATATACTAAATTAAAAAAAAAATCAACTCACCATCATACTGTCTTACATTTTAACAGAAGACAGAGTATGAGGTGAGGTGATTAATTTTTTTTAATTTACATTTTTATTAGATTTTCACCTGCTGATTTGATATTTTTCAGTATTTATTTAAATATTATTATGAGTTAGTTATTTTGACTTACCTCATTTTTTTTTATTTCTGCAGATTATAGTTTCATCGCAGTTATGCATTATAACTGTTGTATTTTGGGGTGTTTATTAAATAAATGTATTTAAACAGTTTTGAGGTCATCTATAGAGATTGATTCAATTGACATTTTGTTAGAATGTGATAGTTCTGAAGGTATTGTGTTGTGTGGGACCATAACTGTTGAAAATATATTAACCAGTTAACATGAAATTGCATTTATTTGTAAGTTATCTGTAACTTCATTGTTCAGCATCTTAAGACTTTTACAGATCTGTGGTTGGGATTGAGTTATATAATTTTCCAAAAAGCCTATAAATTCTTCCCAACTCTAACTATGTTTCTTTCTAACTTCCTTCTTTGTGATTGCTTGTTTGTGAGCAATTTTATTTTCTTCTCACTTAGTGGATAGGCATTTCTTGTAAGCATCTCTTTGTCTTGTATAACTGTTTGTATGCCATTGTTTCATTTTTGCAGACCTTTTCTCTTAAACCATTTTGTTTTTTTGTCCTAAACTTCCTTTAGCAACAATTTTTAGAGAAGAGTGACGGGCATTCTATTCATCCTCAATAATATTTTCTTAAGTTGAAAATGTATCTTAATACTGTCTTAGTCTATTTTGATACAAATTAATAGTGGCACTATTGAAATCATAGATTCATGGCCACAAAGACACAAGCTCTCCATACATCCCTGCCCTCAGCTATTGTTTACCAACCATCTCCTGTATATTATTTTAATAAAAATTACAATGGGAAGTAACACAATGACATAATTTCAACATTCCAAATTTTGACTGAGGATAGCAGAAATGGTTCCAGAAACCAGATCTGTGAAAATCATGGAATTTTATGAGGTGAGATGTAAAAAGTTTTCTCTGATTTATTAGATAAATCTCCTGTATCAATTACCATCCTCAAATCATGGTTAATGTTATTTTCCCAGCTCATTCTATGCCTGCCTACTGCAGTGTTTTCCCTCTGATTTTCCTAAGGAGTTTCCAGTCTCCATTATATAAATCTCCTGTATAAATTACCTCTCTCATATCATGGTTAATATTATTTTTCCACCTCATTCTTGGCTTACCTTCTGGGATACTTACCCTCTGGTTTTCCTACAAGGAGTTTCCGTTCTCCATTTGTGCCACATGTCCTGCTTATAACAGTTTACGAGACTTAATTGTTCATATTACATCTAGATCCCCATAAAGATCATGTAGTTCACTGTTATGTAGTCTTCTCCAATCATCTGTCTGTTCATCTCTCATTGGTCCAAAAATTTTCCTAAGAAATTTAATCTCAAATACTCCATTTTTTTTCCTCTCTTAAAGTAAGTCCACGTTCCACATTCATATAATTGGAAGAATAACAGTCATATATATATCCATCCATCCATAGTAATTCTGCCTGAGGGCAGGTCTTTCACTGCAACCATAGCATTTTCATGCTATGCTTTCCAGCTTTACTAGGGAACTGTAGGTGTGGTAGCTTCCCGTTGCTTTCCACACCGGTGAAGGATTATGATGATGGCCATATGATTTCGGGGACCGTTTGGGCCTTAAAGTTTTCCTGACATTTGTCTTACATGTGAGGAAAAACCTCACCCAGAAAAACTGTCCTGACCAGGGATCGAACCCAGGCCTGCTGCGTGAAAAGGCAGCACGCTACCTCGAGACCACAGCAGTGGACTATATATATATATTTTTTAGAAAAGTTGGGATGATAAGACTCCCTGATAATGTGCAATAGCATTTCCAGAATTGAACCTATGTTTAATTTTTTTTTTCACCTCATTCTTGTTTGTAATAATTGTGCCTAGGTAATTAAATTCAGCCACTTCTTTAAAATTGTCTTCATTTGTCATTACGTATTTCTATGTATCATATATTTATTTCTATCGATGTTTAATTCCAGCCCCAAGTTCTTAGTTACTGAATAGAATATGTGTATTGGCCCTTAGTATATGCTCGCTATCGCCTAATAATAATAATAATAATAATAATACATCTGCAAATACTAATAGCTTATTAATACCACTTAGTTGTACAACTTTATCCTCTAATGCACATTTTATGCTACTGTGCTTTATTTTGAACCCATAGACCCTACTTTTCTTATATCAAAATGTTTGGGTTCATTGTGCATTCCCTCCAATTTTAGCCATTGAATTCTGGGCCATGCTGAATATAGTCTTACCTCTGCTTATAATATTCAGCACTTCTAGTTTTCTTCTTTCGTCCTCCTCTAGATTCAAGCGTCTCTTCTTGAAATTTTGGAACTTTTTTGCTCATCACTGAAATGTTAATTAATTATCATGTAAACATTAGGCTAAACTTTACAACATGTGACATGACTTTTTAAATTACTTCATTAATTCCTGTCAAATTTTATTCTTAGGGTTTCATTTTTCAAATTATTTCCCACCATTTACAATGATTATTTGAATATATCTCTCTATCTGGAATGAAAAGGATATCCCTGAAAAAATTACTAGTTATAATAAAAGTTTGGGAATTATTAGTCAAGTTATGAAACCATCCCTTGTACAAAAAAACAGCAGATTATGTTTATGTAACACTTTGGCTAGACCAGTGTTGACCTATGGTAGTGAAGCATGGACACTAAAAAGACAACATGAAAGCAGAATAACGGCTTGTGAAATGAGATTCACGTGCAGAACAGCGGGTTACACCAGATGGGATCGGAAAGGAACACCAATATCTTAAAAGAATTGAAGACTACGCCAATTTTGGAATATATTAAACAGTACCAACTAAATTGGAAACACCATCTCGAAAGAATGAGTTCAAATCGGATCCCCAAAGCTGTTTATAATTATATACCAAGAGGACGAAGATCTCTAGGCCGTCCTATGAAATGCTGGAGGGAAAGGTTTCTATAGGATCGTAACAGGTCTTGGCCTAATACTTGGAAGGAAGAAGAAGAAGAATAATTTGAATATATTTTTTTCATGATATTTAACTACATGAAGTACCATATTGATTTTAATGAATATTCTGTGTTCCAGTGCAGCCAACATAGAGGAGTCTGTACTAATTAACTTACACTAAATAAAATCAGCATGCATTCTTTCACATGTTAGAGTACTTAAATTGCATTAGATTAGAGTACTTATTTTGCATTAGGTTAGCTTTTAAGTTCATTGGCAATGCAAGTTCAATTATCGTGTATATGTGATTCCATAGCATAAACCACTTTGCCTCTATTGGCACATGCACATGATGTGTGGTTGGAACTTAAAAAAAAAAATGTTCTTGTCACATGTTGTAAAGTATTTCCATTAATATGAAAAACTTACATGTTACTTGAATAACTTCACTATCTAGTCTAGTCTAGTCTATACCCATGCATCACCAACAAGCTGTTAGCAGTAGAAATGGATTTTTGGAGGAATCAACAAGAATTTCAAGAAGGGATAAGGTCAGAAACAGCACAATAAGTGAAATTATGCAAGTTGAAAAAAAAAAAATTATAAAAAAATAGAAGAAAAGCATTTGAAATGGTATGGAACTTCATAAGAATGGAAGAGAGAATACCAAAGAAGATTTTTTTAACTTTTACAGGAATTAATCACTATGAGGTTTAATTTATGGTAAAATCAAATGTTTCTTACCTCTCCTCATACAAATCTTCTAAGTAGATAGCGATTTCGAGACCATGACGGTCTCATCTTCAGTACTATTTTGGTGACTGATGTTATGTCGATCAGAAAAATAAGAGTTCTTCCAATCGACATAACATCAGTTGCCAAAATAGTACTGAAGATGGTCTCGAAATTGCGATTTACTTAGAAGATTTGTATGAGGAGAGGTAAAACATTTGATTTTACCAAAGAAGATCCTTAATTGGAAAGCTAATGGAAGAACTGGAAGAGACAGACCTAGAGAATATTGGATAGATGGAGTGAGAAGTATGGAAGCTAGAGATTTGAGGGAAGAAGATGCTCTAGATAGAAACCTTTGGCAACAAATCACTTTGGATTGAAGGAGAAACACTGTATTGTGGAATATTGCTAATACAAAAAATGATTTAGTGTATGATCTTGATGAAGATTTTCGGGCTGTCGGCCGTGGTCGTGAGGCTTGTAGTTCCCCGATGTTTCGCCAGAGACTGCGTCTAGCATCCTCAAGCCTCACGACCATGGCCTACAGCCCGAAAATCTTCATCAAGATCATCATAGAAACTCCGGCCGTGAAAGTCTACATGAATAGATTTAGTGTATATTTATTATAAAAAAATATTATCTCACCTAAATCTGCATGTGGATCATCATGGAAGTTATCTTGTTCCAAAGCTTCCAATGCTTTTCTGATTCGCCTTCTGCGAGCAGCTTCATCCCATACTTTCTTCTGGTTCGCATCTTTTATACGACTGGATTCTCTTGATGTTGCCATGTTTGATTTCTAATATTAATAATATTTAAAATAATTGTATCAATGTTATAATAATTTACAATCCCTTGTCAGCCAGAGGGAAACTGATCTGATCCATAAGATCGTCAACGCGAGATTGCAATGTATCAAGGATATCCGTTGATATAAACAAATGAGTCTCGTCTAAATCTTGGATGATAAACTTCTTTCCCAAAGCCAAAGTTTCGTCCAAATGTAGCAAGAATTGTTTCATAGCATGATCACTGCAAATCCAAATAATATTTACATATGTTACCACAAACTGCATAAATAATCTTTGAAGACTGAAAAAAAAATTTCATTCAATATCCAGGAAGCTATGAAAGGAAGGGGATTGCAAGAGAAGTACAGCTTAGACAGAAAGAAATGGAAATTGGGAACAGTGAAGCAACACAAGTTGTAATCTGCAACAACAACAATAAAATCCCTCGCGCAGGAACTGCATAAACTAAATGGATTCCTCAGCAAGTCAAATTTATGGTCCAATTTTCCTGGTTTATGGAATATCTTTTGTTAACCCTTAAATTGGAGAAACTCAATTTCTTATTCTAGCTTATTAAAATGTGAAAACAATCATGCATAAGTAAATTACCTACTGCATAATGTTATATAATCTGACACAAATTTAAATAATTTCTACTAATTAATCTTTTTTATTTCTTTATTAAAAATATTAAATACATCGAACCAATGTACAGATTGTCTCATTGAGTTGGTGTGTTGACCACATGCTATTCACGACATCAATGTGCAAATAAGGTAACTAAAAATTAATTTTGTCTAGTAACTCTTTACAAAGGAGAGGCTATGACTCAACAATAGGCTAGGTCATTATAGATAGGTAGAATGTACAGGTATCTTCAATGATATATTGCAAATTTAAGGTGTAATTAAATTGCATGGTATACAGATACATTGCAACAAAGCAAACATGGCAGATGCTAGAGTGAATTTTTAATTTCAGTTTTCAGGTAAACCTCCATTTCTAATGGTCAGATTTCACTGATTTATGGAGAATACCTTCCTTCATTTTATTGCAATAGCATATACTAAGTTTTGTCACAAAAAGTCAATTTTTTTGCATTAAATTAAAAAGAAACATTTCTTCTCATATATTTCACACATGTACAACAATACAATTTTTTTTTTAGTTTTCAACTGAACATATTTTACTATCATATTGATTTGGGGTAGTATGGAATTCTCTTTAATAAGTTTTAACATCTTATAGCAAGCAGGAATGCCTGTTGGAATAGTAGGGAAGTCCTTTATCTGGCATCCATGCACATATGATCAATTATCTTTTGTGCTACTATTATAAAATTATTAATAAAGGCCAGCATTCTTTTGGTATAATCTTTTTTTTCCCCCCCAAAATAGCATAGTTTTCAAAAGCCTGACTTTGGATATATATTTTGTGAGAAAGACAACAGATAATATAGAATTGTATGTTGTTATTTCTCTGGTTAAGTAAATAAATAAATAAAGTGTGGTACATTCCAGTTTTGCCCTAAAAACTTTTTTCCTGTAAAGCATATCCAGTACACTACCGTCCCTGAAACTTTCTGCACATAAATCATGCATCCACATTTTAGATCACAAAAATATGTTAAAAAAGTATGTGAAATATGGAAGTAAATTTTATGGTATTATTATTATTATTATTATTATTATTATTATTATTATTATTATTATTATTATTAAGAAAAAATGCAGGTACAATATTCAATATTAGATTTTATAAAGAAGAAACAATTAAATTGGTACGGACACATTAGAAGGATGGAAGAAGGAAGACTACCTAAGATAATCATGGATTGGGAACCACAGGGAAGGAAAAAGAAGGGTAGACCAAATATTATGTGGATTCAGGGAATCAATGAAACTAAGAGGGAATGGGAAATAGAAGAAGATATATGGATGAACAGACAAGAATGGAAAAATGTGTTGAAAACAAATGTGTAGTTAACTGTGAACATAGGTACCGGAAAAATGTAGATTCATTGTAAAAGCCGGAATAATAAAAAAAAATTATTATTGAATAATACTAATATATTGTGAACCTACAGGTTTGATAGTGCCAGTGAGTTAGTTAATTAAATGATAAAAGTATATGTAGGACTATAAAATAAACTATATATAATTTCTAAAAATATACTGTAATGCCTATAATATTAATAATAATACATTTAGGTCAATTTGTATGACAGCATTAGTTCTAGGCACTGCCTATGTCTTCATGACTCCTGTCTGTTGCATCCCTTCCTCTGTCAAAGAGAGCAGATCAACCCAAGCTAACTCCCTAGAGCAACAAGATATTTTTTTTTTCAGACTGTCAATTGAATCATGTCTAAACGGAAGGGAGTAAGTGCAGATGAAAAAAGAAACAGAATGCTGCAATTATTTTATGAGAAAAAGGAATTTTTTCAGTTGAAGGTAAGGATGTTGTTACATAAAAATATTTTACTAAATAATTATATTACTGAGTGAATTGGTTCCAACAATAGCATTTGTTACAAGAGTGTACAGAATATAAAAATTCCCTGTTTCACACATAGTGGCTTTTCACGACATCTCTTAAGATAACCCTGTACTTTTTTGACTAGCTGACTATTCTTCTTCTTCTTCTTCTTCTATATGGCTTTATAGTGCTAGTCTCCTTTGTAATAATCTACATTGTCTCCTGTCTTGTGCTCTATTCCTCCATCCTGTAACTCGTAGAGCTCTCAAATCTTCTGCTTCACATAATCCAACCATCTCAATTTCTGTTGTCTCACATTACATTGACCTTCTGAATCTTAATTCAAGATTATTTTTGGAATGCGGTCCTCTTACACTCTTATAATATGTCTCAACCATTATAATCTCCAGGCCTTAATTTCAGCTACAATATCAGATGACTTATATTGTATTTTCAATTATCTTATTCTCCATTGTCAAGTTTCTTAATATTTAAAGGAAGTGATACTATGAGGTTTATTTTAATTAATAAATAGTTAAGATTTTTACAAAACTATAGTCTTCAAGAAATCTATAATTATGAAGTGAGTCGTAAAAATCTAACTATTTATTAATTCCATATATATTAATTAAATAAAAATAAAATGTAGTTTTATTTGATTTTCATATTTACGTTTTATTTTTATTTAATTTTGATTTAATTAATAAATATGGATTTTCATCAAGTAAACACCAACTCAATTGATTATTTAATTCCATATATCTTCCTCACAATTTTGATATAATTTGATTCTCTTTGTTAGTTTCTAAGCCTCACTTCCATAGAGGG